>VZRN01002537.1:120047-177541 GCA_013397935.1 Dasyornis broadbenti
TTTGGTGTTTTGTTTGGGTGAGGAAGATGTTTTCAAGGATTAGCTTATTTACAGAAGTGTTTATGGGCTGTGCAGTTCATTCCTTGCCCATTATTCCAGCTGCAGCAGTAATTGTTCAGTAGGTGCTGTTGGGATGTTTGGTGCTAAAACCATAGAAGATTCACTGGCAATCTACCCCCTGAATATTTGGAATTGATGACAAACCCTCTCTGGTCTTGTTGATTTATATAAGCAGGTGATCGTTGCTACGATTTTAAAAAATCCATTTTTTTCTTCTCAAGCAGTGGAAAGGTGTTTTCAGTGCAGGCACCTCTGTCCTTCTGTAGGGAAAGGGCCACTTTTGGGTGCTCTTCCCTAAAGGATCCCTCCTGATCCTGAACTGACCAGTTCCAGGATACCTGAGCAGTGCAGATTATCCAGGTACATAAGAGCCTTATGCCATTAGCAGGACTGATTTGTGCCATTTCATTAAGCATTACCTAATGACAGAATGAGAATTTTAAAGCCAAAACTTGGTTATATCTGTGCACTTAATTACCATTCTTTCTCGATGCAATTTAGGACTGTGTAAGAAAATATACATAAATTAACTTTTCATGTGCAAAGGACTATAGACTAACAGATAATGGACATTTTTATATTCTATTCTGCATATTCAAAGCAGCTTAATATAAAACAACCAATTTTTCGTACGTAGTTTATGTTCAGAGAACAGAATTATGTCTTTGCCTACCTGCTCAAAATGTATGAAATGCAAATACAAATGTGGGAGAGGAGCAGAGAACTATTTTTCTCCAGATAAATACAGAATCTTGTCCCTTTTCACCACTCTATTGATTACTTAAAACAGAATGTCTGAAGTTTTCTGCATTTTCAGCAAACTGCTTCTTTGTAGGTGTGAAAATAACACTTCAGTAACTCCATCTGTTTTTTCATTCCTTGTCCTGTTTATTATTTTGTTACAGTGGATTTCAATTTTTTATCTGTGTTTCTCTGGGGAAGAATTTGTAGTTTTCAGTTGCATGGATGCACAGCATCAACAAAATCCTTTGGAAGGACTTTTTCTGGGAAGCAAGGACGTGTTTATATTTGCAGTTAAAAATTGCATCTTTATTCACTTTTCTTTTTCCTAGCCTGTGCTTTCTGGGTTTCCATAACAACAGAAAAACTCTTTCTATAGTGCCTTAGCATTTTTTCAACAAAATACTTGTTTTGTTTCCCCTCTTTTCTCCCTTTTTTTTTTTTTTAATTTTATTTTGGATTCATCTCAAAATGAGTATAAATTGGAACCAACAGTAGGAAGAACTTCTTCTGGTAAGGAATTCATAGGTCAGGATTGCTGCTAACTTCCTGTGATCAAATATGTTTTTTCCAGGGAACATGCCTTCGATCTTCACATTTTCCACTTTTTTTGTTTTCCTTTTATTCCATAGAAATATATCATAGCAACCCAATCTCCAGCCAGAGAGATCTGGGCAGAGCTTCCAGCACCTCTGTGAGCTCTGACAGGAGCGGATGGCTCAGGACAGACCCAGGAGTTTTAGGAACACTCTGCTCATTAAGTGGGATCCTTCCCAGGCAGAGTGGCCAGGCCTTGGAATCAGTGCTGGCCTTCATTGGGTGCACCTTTTGGCGCTGCCTTCTGATTAAAAGGGCTTAATTTTATTATTTTTAACCACTCTTGTCAGTTTGAAAGCATTAATTGAATTTTGTGTGTGTGTTTATATCTCCAGAGAGATTATTTGTGACGTGAAGGATGGAACACTGAGAAATTTCATGGCTTTCCACTGATTTATTTTCTCCCCCAAGCTATCCTCTATTATTATTTCAGCTTTAAATTTCTTTAAACCCTACATTTCTTAAATAGCATTAAATTTATGTAGCAACTTTTGATTTCAGCTTGAGGATCACATAGGAATTGGGAACAGAGAGCAATGTCATCTTGAAGTCACTAGGTTAGAATTTTTTTCTTTAGTTTTGATATTAAATAATTCATCTGGAAAAACAGTAGGAAAGAGCTTTAGTAAAGCTTTGGTGTTACTTTGATCCTGTTGTTTAAAGGTAACTTTTCAGAATTTCAGCACATGGGGGATCAGTGTCATTCATGTGTTTTGAATGCTGATAGTCTGGAAATGAGGAACAGCCAAGTGTTTTCTGTCATGTTGAGGCCTAATTCAAGGTCAGTCACTGTTGGCAGAAATCCTCTCTCTGCAGTTCAAACCCTCACCGGGAAGAATTCCTTCCCAATATCCCATCTAAACCTACTCTCTTCCTTTTTCAACAAATAATTTTTTTCTAATGTTTGTGCATAAGGTTTTGACTTCTAAAACATTCATAAAATCATCAAAATGTTAAGCCAAAGCCATTTATAGTGCCTGAAAGAGTTCTGTATTTGTGGGTACAAATTCTGATACCTGAGCAGATGGTAGCACCTGCAGGCTTACAGATGTTTGTGTCTCTCTGTGCAGAGCCCAAATCCTGTTGTGCTCCTAAAGATTGATTGCTGAGAGTTTACTTCCAAAAGCCATTGTAAGAGCCACAGTAAATATAAAGAGCAGACAGAAAGGGCTATGTGTTTTGGAAGGTTATTCAAGAAGATGTGTGTGGAGGTTACTACAAAGAAATACCAGTTCATTTTCTCTCTGTTTTGCTCTCAATTTGTGTTAAAGCTGCAAACCACACTGTTAAAAGTGTTTTGAAGTCATTCGTTTTACAAGATGTGTTAAAAGGTTTTGCTGCATATAGATCTTCTTTCACGTGGTGTTAACATGTTTCTTTCAGTTCCTCAGAATTCAGTGTGGTGGTTGTTGAAGGCTTCTCCACCAGGCTTTGGCTCTGATCGTTATTCCTTACTCCAGTTTATTTTCCACTTTCACTAGGTTCATTAAGTATCTCGAGATGAGGATTTAAAAGATGGGTTGGAGGTCACATCATCCTCGCCAATTTGTAATTATGTCCCTATTATCTCTAAAATCAAGACTGATCTTATTAAGTAAGGAGATTTCCCTCCCACTCCCTTGGGCATGCTAACCTGATTAACACAAGGTCATTCTCCAATTCTTTAAGTTGCTTGAACTACTTGTTTTCTGTCATATCCTAACAAATAAGTTGCTTTCCACTCCGTGCCCATCCTGTCACAGCCCTACACTTTGCTGGCTGTGTTGGCCTCATATCTTGAAGATCAGCATAGCAATCAATTAATGAATGGCCCTTCAGATGAGCCTTCACATGGATCATGAAACCTGCAGCAGAATTTCTCTGCTTTATCCTGGCTGCATTCCAAGGCAGTTTTATTCTCTGTGTTATTTTTCTTTCTTCCCTTACTAACAACAGCAAAGCATCCAGGTGCTCCTCAGCCTGGCAGAGTTCAGATATTGAATTTCAATTGTTTCATATCCCCGCTCTTAATCTTTTTTGGGGGGGAGTTGTTTTGTTCTTTTAGAGAATTGTGAAAAAACTACTGCCTTGGGCCTTTTAGTCTCTACTTTCTGTGCTCCTTCCTGCACTGTGGATAAACCAGCATGGAAATCACTCCTAAGCTCAGCACTGTGTCCAATTCTCCAGCACAGAATTTAAGCACAGACTCCTGTACGCCTGAACAAAAGGTCACACTTCAAAGCCTGGAATTCCTGTCCAAGGGAAGAACAGCAGCACCAAGCATGTTCTTTGATATTTACTGGGTAATTGAATACTTCTCCTCTCTTCAGGAAGCTCTCCAATAAATTCAGCTTAGAAAGTGTCAAAAAAACTATTGTCTGCTACTGGGCTGTAAATCTCCTTGACATCCCAGTCATACTCAGTACTTTTGCAGTAGGAACTCGTACATCTTAATGCGGTGAGCAACCAGCTGGAAGCAAATTATGAAGAAAAATTTGAGACTGGTTTTGCCTTTTGTGTTGCAAACTGTTGCCTTTAAACCGTAGGCGTCTGTCTGAACACGAAATGTCCTGGGGTGAAGCACTGGCAATTTACCTGTCTCTGCATGAAATTGGTAATTATTGATCAGCACATGCAATAGGAACAGTTCTGTGCTGGTTTAGAAGTCGTGTAGGTGTTGAATGCATTTACAGTAATTATGTATTTACAGCTAAAATCAGGAAGAAAAAAGATACAGGACTCTGCTCACGAAATGTCATGCCCTCCTCTTTTTTGTTTGAAAAATAAAGCAAATACTCTCCTAATCCCTGTGACCCAGGCCTAGGTGCAGTTCCTGCCTTTGTATAATGCATATATTGTATATTTCCAACATCCCAGTGGAGTCTCTGTGCTATTTCTGTTTGTGATCTCAGTTCATCAGTAACAGGTCTTTTCTGAAACAGCAGGAGGGAATTTTTCAGGAATCCACGTAGCCTTTTGTGATTCCTTGTACTCTGAAAGGTTCTGCACCACTGGAGGCTGCTGTGCCTGGGGGTGCAGGGATGCAGCTTCCAGCAGGCTCTCCCCACACATGGGAACTGTGGTTTGCAATCAGCATTAGGATACAGCTCATTCTTCCCTAATCCTCAAACAATTCACCCCAGGAATTCATGCTAATGATCCTGTATTCTACATTATGTGCAATGATAATAAAAAATACATCCTACATCACATAAAGTGGAGTTTTAAACTAAAATGGCTTTCTCTTAATGCCAGTTTGTGTGTTGCCTGGTTGTCTGAGCCCCAAACTTCTCTTTTCATTCTTACAGAGATCAGTAATTTGGGGGCAAGATTACACATGGCCTGATCCTGCAAGGTGCTGAGAGAGCTCAGTTATTTATGGAGAAATCTGCATGTTCATCACTGGCTTGATTTGCTGCTTTTATTGTAAGAGAAAGTTTTGTGGAGAAGGATGGGAATGGTTGGCTTACGTTTTCACATGGGTTTGGGCATCTCAGAATGCTGGATGTTCCCAGGTGCCTGACACACCTTGTTCTACAGGAAATTGCAACTCAGACTCTTGGTCTTCTGTACTGGGAAATTTTAGATGAACTTAAAGTCCAAAGGTGGCATCTCCTGAGATCAAAGATCTCATATCTAAGGACTTGTTGTGCCCTTGTTGTTCCAGTGCTAAATCTGGGAGGAGGAGGTGTCTGTGCATGGGAGGAGTGTGAGACTCTCACTGCTTTTAATCAAATTGTTGCCTAATTTACAGTTTTGCCATGTAATACATTTTATTCCAGATTATTCAGCTACTGAGCCTGCTGGGCTCTGACATTTGTCATTATATTAAAAGCTTGTTCCAAGGCAGCAAATAAAACACTTTTTCTTACAAGTGAAATTCAGACAGACAAATCCAGCTGTTGCCTGTAAAAATAGCTACAGATGTCCTCAACAGGAAAAAGGTTTTCATGCGTTGTTATAGCAACAGAAATTCAGGAGAACTTTAAGATTAGATATTGGCTATTTTTTTCAAAATTCTCTTTAAAAATGCCCATCGCAAATGATTTACTTTTTAAAGGACTTCTCAGATTTAATAGGAAGAAATTATGCGGTATAAAATTAATTCAAACTTGCAGTTTATATCTACCACTTTTGGATGATATGAAACATGATCTGTTTTTAGTAAGTGGTCCAGTGTCAGCTTGAAATATTCTTCATGGTACCTGTGTGGCATTTTTTAGATCTCTTGGTGTGGGACATCTGTTACATTCTACTCTCACTAATGGTTAACATACACACAAAATTGTGTAATCACATTTTTCACAGAAATAGTTGTGTTATGGCTGAAAGTCTGGAAATACAATGAGGAATTTATGCAGATATTGGGTTTTTCAAGACTAGTATTCTGACTTGAAAGCATAAATATTTCTCTTCTGATTAATGGACTTCTTTTAGCAACTGTCAAATCAGCTCGTTTCTTTGCTTTGCAGCTGCTTTTGCCTTGAGTCCAATTTATATTCTGGGTGTTCCTTTCCCTAAGTTTAGGGATTGACATATGTGGCAGCAAGACTAATATTTCATTAGAAATCTTATCATTCTCAGTGCTGCTTATTTGTAGCACAATTTGCTTATGGTTTAGACCTCTGTGTTTGGAAGTTGCTCTTGTTACCTGTCCTAATTTCATAATAATAATCTAAACAATATTTGAATAGAAATCTCCCTCACAGACAGTCAAACTAACCTGGGTGGCAAATCATTATTCTTTTCATGCCTTTAATGCTTCACTTCTCTTGCCCTTCTTTCCTCTCCTTTTGACTGACAATTTCAATATTGAAATTGTAAGTTCTTTGGGTCAGGGGGCGTTTTCTGCAGTGCTTAGTAGCCACCAATTGAAATTCCAGTGGAATGCAAGAAATGACAGCCCAGATCCTGAGTCTTCCAATACCTATCAGAGCATTCCTGGACTTTTATGGGGACTGGGGCTTTCCATCCCCACCATCCCTTGCTCCTGCTTTGCCTCGGCTGCTCCTTTACCCCGTTCAGCATTTGCAAAGTGCTGTTGCACTTAGTGTGCTCCTCATTAGTGTGCAGGTGACAGGGACAGTGTCCTCGGAAGTGCTGAGTGACAAAGGTGACGTCATCAGGATTCTTGTCACTGCCCCTTGCCAAACTCATGGGCAGAGCTGCAGAAGGGCTGCAAGGGGCACATGCAGAAGTAAAGAGGGTGAGGAGGCAGCACAAGAACCAAGTGCTGCTCTGTTTTGTTCATACACAGCCCAATTTCTTTGTGGTCACCTTATTTACAGATCTATCTCAGGAATTTGTAAGAATGGTGACAAAAAGTATATGGCAAAGTCATGCTGGGAATTCCAGTTAAATATTCAATTGCTGTGCCATTTGAAGTGTCTTTGCTGTTGTGTCCAAACAAATAGTGATCAACTACCCAGTACCTGGAAAATGAATGTAAGCTATATGAGACTTCATTGGAAACTATTAAGCAATTTTTAGTGCCACTTCAGTGTCACATTGCAGCAGCACATTTGTGTATTTTCACTGTTTGTTTCTTTTTTTCATTCAGATTTGTTTTCATAAGAGACTTTCTCTTGGAAATTTTTTATGACTAATAAAAGTATTGTTACTCCTTCGGTCATCACCTGAGAGAACTTAGGTCAGCCTTATATACTGTAGGAACATTAAATTGAATCATCTGAGCAAAAATAGATCATCAGAGAGCAGCAGATGAATCCATTGCTGGGAAATCTGCTGCTCTTTCCAGTCTGGACAGGAGAGTAACAATCTCAGCTACAAAGCTGAGAGAGGAGAGAGATGAGGGCATGGCAGGGGAGATGCAGACGGAGAAACACCAGCAGCTGATGTGAGAAGGACACTGGTTATATCCCTGTTTTAATAAACTTCTGTATTTAGAGAAAGATAATGCATCAGTTCCGCTAAAACCAAACCTCACGGACCTCTGAGATCAGCTGCCACAAGCAACAATTTATGGCAAACCAAATTCACGTGGTCCTGGTTTTCTGGCAGTTCTGTGGTGCTGTACCTGTGTGGTGTTCGATTTTATGTAGAAAAGGAAGTTGAAATATGAGACTCCAGGGTCGTGGTAATTCCATGTTGTCTTTGTGGATTCTGTGAGCTGCTACTCTTGTGTCTGGATACCTTCATGAATCAGCAAAATGCAGCTTTTTTCCGAGAACAGAAATTGCTTCTAGTTCTTCCATTTGAGTTACCTGTGTGTTTGTGGTTATGATCAGGACCATAAAGTAATCCTGGGTGAATTAGGAAAGTGTTCCATGTGGCCTTCAAGTCCAGAGAAGAACTGGCTTTGCAATCAGACTCCTTTCAGGTAATTCTGTGTAATAGCTTTTAATCTCTGCAGTTTGGTTCCCTTTCTGTGTCATGAGGACATAAAGATGAAGGTAAAAACATTTTGGAAATCAGTAAAAACTTGAATTTACTTCTTCCATTGCATCGTTGTGTAATTACCTCTTAAAGCTTTTAGCTTAAAATAATACAATTAATTCTTTTTTACACGTAGAGCAAGTGATTAAAAAGAACAAGTTTCAAATTAGTATTGACCATACAGTTAAATAACTGGATGAGTTCTAGGCGTGTTGAACTATTAGAAAACAAACAGTTAATGAAAATGGGGAGCATAAAGGAAGGGGATATATAAAACACAGAGTTACTTGACTACTTAGTCTTATAAATAGCACAGAAATCATGTTACAAGGAGTTGCATATGAAATAGAGCAAAAATATGCAAATGCTTGCCTTGAAAAGACCCAAGCATGAAAATAGCTTTCCTTTTCTTCTGTTCCCTCCTATCCAGAATGGTTTTTCTCCAGAATGTTTACTCTCTTCTACGTTGCACATCAAGGCTTTCATGAACAGCACGGGTTTTTCTATTTAGATCTGGGTCACATGAGGATAGTCCATCAGAGACATCCTCCCTGGCATGTAATTAAAACAGTGTCCTACCTGAGAAAGGATCCAATCCTGGCTGAGGGATGGACCTGATTCTATGGAATCACTCTGCACCTTGGGAAAGTTGTTGCCAGATCCAGTTCAGTGTCATATTCTCAGTCAATGGCCTTTTGTGTTGCTTTTCTCATTCCCTGCCTTTATTAGCAATTAATAGTCCAGTTTACAAATATTGGTAAATATTCCCATTTAAAAAAAAAAATCAATAAATAAGCATTAAAATCTACTTACAATTAAATATTGAATGCAATTTCAGTTAATGCTCTCATGTTCATTCAGTGGGACTTTGCCTAGTGCTTGGTAAACAAATCTAAACAAATGGATGTGGGAGATTTCCGAGTGAAACTCTCCTGGATTGCCTGCCAGGCTTTCCATTATTCATAATCAAGATTTTTTTTTAATCAGTTGACCTGTTTAATGATAAAAATGCCTTTGAGTATAATTAAATTGAATTCTGTGCTTAAAGTGACCCTCTGATTCATGGGCATTTGCAGCAGAAAGAACAAAAATAAAATTAAATTGTTATTGAAAGGTGCAGTAATTAAGTCTCTCAGTTCTGATTCTCAGCAGCTGTGATGAGAGCAGGGGATCAGCAAGGATGTTGCCAGTGTAAGGCATCCAAAGATCTGCCTACATGGGAGATGTTTCCCTAAAAAATTGATTTTTAAATTTTTGTTTAATAGGGCAGAGAAATCTTAGAAGAATTGAAATCACTACAGAGTCATTCCTTACAAACAGATGTAGAAGAGCTGGATCTTCATCCTGCAGCCTTTTACAGCCATAAATGAGCAGCCCTGACTGAGAACAGCCCCAAAGTGTTACAGCCAATGTAGATGCCTCATGGATTTTGCTTTGGCTGAGGGTTGGCTTCTTTTTCCTTAGGAGTTGCGAGGAAATATGAGACTCTGGGCCTCCGACAAAGACACCTTTTCCCAGGCAGTCAGTGTATTACTGGGTGCCTGTTTTGAATTATTAAGCAGCTAATCGGATTCCAAAGGCATGCCTTTCTATTACTTTGGATTAAGGGCCTGATTACAATTCCTAATTAGTCACCTCAATTCCCATTGATTTCCCAGAGAGTTAGGACGCACCACTCTTTGTGATCAAGCTCGACATTCCGTAGGCAGAAGACACTGGAATGTAGGGCAGGAGCTGGAAGGGCCACACACACAACACTGCACAATGTGACTGCAGGTTACGTTAGGAGGTTAATTAATTAAGGACTATGCTCTGGAGATCCGGTGTCTCTTGAATTACCCTCCTTCCTTTAAGGAAAAGAGCTAAGGGAAATTTCACATGTTTTTAATAGAATAGAAAAACCACAGAAAATAGGGCTGAAAAGCAGCTCAGGAGGTCATTGAGTGTATCTTTCTACTCAAGGTAGAACTCACTAAATCTAAACCATATCCTGGGAGCTCCTTTTCTGACCTCACCTCAAATTCGGGTGGTGGACATTCCACAGCCTCCTTCTGCAAAGTTATTCCAGTTCTTGGTTGGGGGAGTTACAGGTGGAACGTTTTCCTACTTAATCCCTCCTGTTAATTTTTTCAATAATATTTATCCCTTCCTCATTATAATGCACATAATATCTAGTCCTCCTTGACCTCATTGTTCCATGTGTGAATTCTGGTGTTTCCTCAGTCATCATCATTTATTCATGGGCAATATTTTCTAAACTTTTGATCCTTCTCACTGCTCTCTGATTTGCGTTTTTAAAGTTAAAATCTTGACCGCAGCTGAAGTAATTTGGTTGGAGAACAAAATATCAGAAAATAGACATTATCATTGAATCCTGTAGGCACTACAGGATGTATGGAATGGCTGCAGCTTGAGGAGTCTTTTGGTGAGTAACCACAGCCTGTGCTCCAGCACGTGTGGGATAATCCATGATCCTTGGGCTGGAATTCACTGGAGGGGCTCTGCTGGAGTCATCGGCGTCAGAACGGGACCAGGGGCCCAGAAGTGAACTGGGCCGTGCAGTCACTCCTCAGCCATCTGTTGTTTTTTATTGCAGCCTCCAAAGCCTTCATATGTTCATCTTACACATTCCTCTTCAAATCTGAATGTAGTTTTCTCTCGTTCCCCCAAAGGGAAATTAAACTGTAAGCAGAGAAAAGAGAGGAATGGCTGGAAGAACACACCTTGCTCAGGAGCTGTCTGGCTGTGAGCATTGCGGTGCACATTTGGGTTTGCTTCTGCCACTTTCTCTCTGTCCTTTTAGTAAACTCTTCACCAGGCATTGCTGGGTGTGCTCCTTGCTATTCCCATCCTGGATCTCTCAGAAATTGCTCACGGAGCGTTGATTTTTTGTGCCGAAAAAGCAAATGGATGATTCTTTTAAATCTCTTCTGCATTTGCCAAGCTGAGAACCTCGGTATCTTCTGGTGAGCGGCTTATGTTTCACCTGGGTCTTTAGCAGATGAATTTCTTAAAGAGGAATTATTAGATTTTGAATTTACTGGCCATTATGGGAAAAAAAAAATCCTAAATTATTACCTATTCCACTGTATGATGATTCCACTGTATGATCAAGTTGAGTCTAGCAGAACTCTTAAATACATTCCACTATCCATTTTGAAAATTGTGTGTAGTTTTACATTAAATTATATTAACTGCTGAGTTTTGCTGTGATATGTGTACTGTTCCTTTTAAACTGGAAAAAATCAAGTTATCAGGAATGGCATGGAGTCATATTTAAAATTTGTGTGACAACGATAAAATGGACTTAAAAGCAAGGTAGAATAATAACTTAGAGTTGGCATATTGTGTATGAACAACCTGTAAATATTGTGCTAATGTTGTAAAGGGGAGGGCAATGACTGAATTTAAGGACATACTCTGAAGTTAATTATGAATTTTGCCTGAAACTCAGCACTGTGTCTGTCTGCAGCCTGGTGTAATTTCTACTGGAAGACTCAATCCCAACCATGCAGTGCCATGGGCTTACTCTAACAGCATTTTTCTGTATCAAATTTATGTAAATCCAAGTGTCTCCCTGAGTACTCCTACTTACTAAAGGTTTCATCAGGAAACAACCTCGTATTAAATGCATGGAGTGAGAAATGTGGGGGTTTACTTTTTATTTTTTTTTTTATTTTAATTAGTTGCTGCTTTAGATTTTTAAAATATGATATTTCAACAGGCATTTTATTTCCAGTAGGGAGACTTTAAAGGAAATAGATATGGACTGATTACTGGAACAACCTGGAGTACAGCCAGGGGTTTTATTCCTCTGATTTCCCCTGTTTCCTGACCATTTCACATTTCTTGTCTTTTTCTGCACCTTTACTTCACAACAATCCCTTTTGGAGGAAATAGTTCTACCTATAGGGGTATCCAAGGAAAATGTTGGGAGGTCGTGTCTGTTAATTATCATCCTTGGAACCAGAGGAGTTTGTTTGGATTGTGTGGGCAAGGGCAGGGATTTGGGGGGGGGGGGTGTGAAAAGATCAATGGAAAAGACAGAGAGGAGAAATGTCCAATTCCTGCTGCCATCTTGGTCTTTTTTCAAAGGTGGATTCAGGATGCAGAATTCTTTGCAGTCCTGACTAAAAGTTATTCACTGTTTCTTGCTCTTATCAGTTGTCTGCACTATTTTCCTTCAATATATTCCAGAGAGTGGCTGCAATGGAAGAGAAATCCATTTTAACTTGGAAGTAAAATATATCAGTGTGTCAGTCTCCCTCATGAATGGGATGCCCGAGACATTCACATGACAAGACAGAGGTCTTTAATTATTGCAGCAGCAAGTACACAAATTAATCTCAATCATTTCATTAATTCTTTTTCTTGTCTTTCTTTTCCTTTCTTTCTCTCTTGGTCAGGTTTTGCAGATAGCAGAACCTGGGCAGTTACTCAGACGTGTCTTACTGTACTTTATTGTTCTTTTCTCTGCAAATTTTTCATGTCCTCTGTTCTTTTCCCTGCTATTTTTTCTTGTTCTCTGCGTCAGAGAAGAGCTTTGATCACTGAGGTGTTAAAATCAGTAATATTCACTTTTGTTTTCAACTGAGATCACATTGAACTGAACATATGTACTAAAAGGGCCACATATATTCCTTTTTCAGCCTAAATAAAACTTGCTATCAAAATGGACATTTTATTTGTAACAACATTAGATCTGTAGTTAAGAAATTATTATAAATGCTAACATTTCTTTCCAGTTTTTCCAGTTTCCCTGGTGGCAAGATTGGGGCAATACATTTTGCAGGAGGAAGAATACTAAAGGAATATTCCTTTGTTCTTTTAAGCCATTCCTGCAGGAAAGTACCAGAGATACAAAGTTCTCCATCAAACATCCTCACGCCCAGGAATATGATCGATCCCTGTGAAGATTAATGACATTTTCATAGTTCTTTTTAAAAAGGGAAGATGTGAGAAAAGCAGCATTAAATAAATAAAAACTGTGGTCCCTTAATGCCTAGATGAGACCTTAAAAAACAGGTAATTTACCCTTCTGTGTTGTCCAAATGAAGCTCACCCTTCCCATATGTGATGGTGACTCAGCTGAAGGCTCAGGGGGAGCTGTGCAATTGTTTTTACAAGTTCTCCTAAATATCAAGAATTAATATCCATCTGGAAACAGGGAGCCTGGGAAGTTTCCCTAATTGGATTGCTCAGCCCTCCTGCCACGGGCTGTCCCTGTGGGTGAGAGCTTGGTCTGTCTGGGCTCTGAGTGCCACAGTGAGGTCAATTCCACTATTGTGGGCATCAGTTTTTATTTCCTTTGGTGGTTGCTTATGTCTCTATTTTATTGTCATGCGCATTTTCCTTTGCTGCCATCTCAGCCAGGTGAAAGTAAATCAGAGCTCAGGCTCCAGCCTTGCTGAACTTTATTTGGGAATGAAGTTCAGAATTATTTTCTCCCTGTCTTTGGTACTACTAAAAACTTACAAATCAAATGAATGATTTCAGCAGAAATGTGGGATGGCTGATGATGACATAACCAGACCTGATCAAAAACCGCACGCTGAGTATTAGAAAACACCAAGTTTTGGTAAAAGTGAGATGTTTGCCATCAACCCATAACATGTCTAAGTCAAGGAGTGCTGTGGAATCATGAACTGAACCAGGTCAGAAACAGACGAGGATTCAGAATGGTGAAGAAAAAATAAAAAAATTTTGTGAAGTAGTGGTAACTTTGTAAATACCTTGTCCTTCCCCAGCACCTTCTATCTGAGGATTAAAACATAGTTTTCAGGTATTAATAAATTAAATTTCATGGTATTCTTCTGAAGTTTTAAGGCAATAAACCTCTTTGACTCCTAGATGGATGGATGTGCAGGGATTAAATGATTTGCCGGCAGAGGTGTCATTTGTCAGCCCCAGAACTGGGAGTAGTGCTCAGGCTCCTATCATGTTACATCTTCCAATTTACCACTGCTGGGTTATTATAAGTCAAATCTTGCTTTAACCGTAACTTCTCCTGTGTTATCTCAGAGCTCAGCTGGTATTCCTAATCTTTATTTTTGTCTTGCTATATTATTTTCATTCTAACCCCTTGCGGTTGTGTCTCTTCTGTCGCCTCCATGCCTCATTAAAAAGCTCACTCAGGCGGGTGCACCACCTGTATTTTGATTTGAAAACTCTCTGCCCTTGAGGAATCTTGGTGCTGCCAAGACTGTACTTCTGATGGATCCAATTGTGTGCTATTAGCAGTCTTTTACAGATAAACCCAGCAAAAAGAATTCATTACAATTTCCAGTGTGGATTTTGTATACTGATTCTTTTTTTTTTTTTACATTTGGTGCTTTGTTGACAGTTAAAAATTCTTGCACTTTTATAACTCTTCTCTAAAGTCTTTCACAGAATTTTCTGTTCCTGCTAAGAAAACCTACTTGTATTTGATCTTTACTTGATTGCCTCCTCCTGAATTTGTTCTTTTAGTTCTTTTTGTTCTTGTCAAGAAGTCATTAGTCTTCTAATTTTCTATTACCCTTAGTCCAGAACTGTGCCTTGCAGAGGCCCATTTGTTTCTTTATTTATTCAATCATTGGTAGATAGTTTTTTCTACCAATATCAGTACCATTGAGTGTTTTGGAGACAGAATTTATTGAATTTGTTTTCAAAACATTACTTGGCCAGGGTTTTAATTTCTGGGTTAGCTATGTGGTTTTCTTTGATCTTCCACCTGTTCTAGGAATATTCCCTCTTTCTTTTCCCAAGGAATCTGTGGTAATCTTGTTCATATTTAAGCACACGTGTATATACATATATAAAAATGTATTTTAGCTGCAGATGTTGAGTATTTTCCTTCAGGGCAATGTCTCAGTATGGTGCTAAAGAATGGTGAGAGAAGGGTGACGGAAGGGTGACGGAGACTGAGGATGGGATATCAAGGTAGACAGTTCTCATTTTTATCCCATCACAGGTGTAGAAAATCAAGGTGATATTCATATTATTCTAGTTAGATTTTAGCCTTAATTTCTGTGTAGAGTCCAGCTGTTCTTTCCAGCATGGTCCATTTCTTGCTGTTTGTTCAAAACAGTTGTGTAATGTTGCTATCCATGGTTGGCAATTTGCTGCTTTTCATCCAAGGTAGCTTGGATATCAGTGCTGGTAGAAGTAATCATTTATTTTTAGATTCTAAATCCTTTGGGAATGCACAAAGCACTGTAGACATAGAAGATAATAATTTGTCTCCAAAGGTTCCTTATTTTTTATTAATGTTTTGATTTGGTATTCTCTGTGTCTGCCTATCCCTGCCTCCCTGAATATGTATTACCAGGGTAATTGATAGTGTGGCTCCTGAGGAACCCTCTTAACTGCTGATTAGAGCTGTGACACTGCTCCATTTGGAGCAGCTTTGAGCCTCCTCGTCACCGTGGGTGAGTCAGTCCTCACCAGTGCATTATTTACAATCCAGGCTCAGGCAGCTTCAAACAAGTCCTCCTTGTGTTTGAGGACGGTTCCTCCTGATCTCAGTAAATTTCTGCCACATCCTGAATCAACTTCCAGATAATGTCACCTGTTTGCATTTGTTTATCTTTGGTAGAGATAAACCCCTCAGTTTTGCACATGATTCCATGTTCTCTGGAGGTTTGGCTCTGCACAGGATGGACCCAAGGCCTGGCACTGGGCAATGGCACAGATTTTCCTCCCTTTTCCATTCCTGATTGGCTCAGGCTCGTGCTGTCTACAGGCGGTTGTGGGCTGCCTCCTTGCTCAGCGTATTATGTAACAGATTCTTTCTTATATTTAGAGCTCGTCCCTCTTCTGAAGAGATCACAGGTTTGATAATAAGCTTAGGGGAAAAGTTGACAATCTTCTTTGTGAGGGGAGAGGGAAAGCAGAGCTGTTGGGTAATTCTTACATGAGCTGCACTGGATTGGGGCAGCATTGCCACCTCTGAAATGGGTGATTTGAATGTGTTTATCTCATACAAAATCAAATGGAACAAATAAGATTTTAAGACAAGACTGATTATGCTGCATAAACAAAGTCCCAAGTTCAGGTAAATAGGCAGAGTTTTTGTGGAAGAATTTGTGTTGTATTGGGAAGTCCATGGTAGAGAAACAACGTCCATAATCTGGTGAGATTTGTAATGTCGCAGCTATAAAAGGTGACAGATCTTTCTTTTTTTCCAGTTGACCTTACAACAGTGATTGGGATATGTGCACAGACTCTTTTCATTTTTACATATTTGTTGATTCCTTCTCCATTTTGTTAGCATTTGGTAGGAGAAAGTCTGGTTGGGCTTTTACCTCCAGAATTTCTCCCTTTTTTGTTGTTTTTTGAATTCCTTTTCCTCCTTAGAGACGCTACAATTTGCAGCATTTCCTGCTGTAAATAGATCCATAGAGGAAGTGGAAGGTGAGCTATAAAAGGAAAACGGTTTGGTTGAAGCTTATGTTGCTACAACTACTCCCCCAGTTCTTCTCCCTGCAGCATCTGAGTGTAAATCTCTCCTTGGCATCTGTGGGCACAATTCTCCTTGTGAATCGATTGTACGGTGAATTTCCCACCAGTGCAGTCCCCTGTGATGTCAGCACAAGGTGGGAAAGCCAGATATTCCCACAAATTCCCAGCCAGACACTGCCCAGCAGTGGCACATTATCCCAGCAGCCCATCAGGACAGATTCTGGAATGCATCTTTTAAGCTACAAAGAGCATTAAACTCAACATCTGTGTGTAACATAATTTGTCAAGTTAATGTCAAGATAATTTCTGTCCCTGTTGTTTTTTGTGTGTTCAATGTTTCATGATGTGGCCTCCTAAAAAGGAGTGACAGGGCCTGGGATTTCCATGTTCCAGCCTGGAATGTGAAGTTGGATTTGCTGTTGTAAAATGTAGGTGATATCTTTGCATTTTGCCAGCTGAAGGAAAGGGGACTTCTAGGCAAAGGGAGAAGAGAAACAGTTGAGTTCAACACTATGAGGTGCTATTAAATAATTTACTGGAAGGTATAGAGCCATGCTAAATAATATGTAAATAAATAAATTCTGCTTATTTATAATAATTTAGGATTAATCCTCAGTAGCCATTTAACCTGTCCAATGAAATCAAGCTTTGTGCCCGTGCTGTATTTGGGAGAGTCTCTCACCTGCTGTTCATGACTGTGATTATTGAAGATGGATAGCTGGAGGTTTGGCTGCTGCCTCTTTAGGAAATCTTTTAAACCGGGATTGGAAACAGAAAATTTTACAGCCTGGTGAAAAACATCTAAAGGCTGTCATTGTGTTGTTCAGGCCAGAACAACCCAAAGCCTGAATGTATTTTATCTGCTGTTCTGTTCCTCAACACTATAAATAATTCAGATCTGTTGGCTTAACTACTACTGGCAACTGTTATTTATTAAGAATGACTGAAATAACTATGTGGCTCAGTAGAACAGAATGCATTAGGGACTTTAATGTGAAACAGAATAGCTAAAACATTTTGATTATCCTTTAAAGAAAAAGCCTAAACCCCTAAACCTGCCATTATCCTTTGCAATTCTGCAAAGGACAAGTGACAGTGGGAATTAGGATGGGATCTTCCTGAGTAACTAAAGGGTTTTTCCTTTAAAAGAGCACTCACCCCAATCACAGAACTCCTTTTATCCCTCCAGCCTCTTGTTCCGTGGGCATTGATGTCAGTAATTGTGAACTTGAAGTCCCAATAAAATCTTTAATGCTCCCCACTGTGTAATCTTTGAATCTGCTTGTAGTTACATGTCTGCCTGTAAAATTATTTTTAAAGGTACCGCATAGTTTTTTCATGTTTGCTTTAATTTGTTTCTCTTGCATGCCACGCACAAGAGCAGCAGGATTTTCTGGGAATCAGTGCAAGGGAATTGCTGTTCTCTTGCTCCATCCCCACTTTAGGCTTAATTAATAAGATCTGGCACTTCATCACTGGCTTTGAAATTGCTTTCCAGAGGTCAATAGCATTGTCCCTATTTTGCAGATGCAAAATTCCGTGCTGGGAAGGGCTGACACCAGGCAGGGCATTGGTACAGCACAGACACAGCGCGTTCCCGCACGGAATTACATCCCGAGATGTATCGCTGCAGAACACCAGTGTGCTTTTGCAAGTCAACTGGTTATAAATGGGGCATTTGGAATAAATTTTTTATCACCAAAAAGAGTTGACATCCAAGACTTGGATGAATAATTATCTAATCTTACATCTGGCATAAACACCCAAGCCATTTGTGTGATGAAGTACATTGCACAGGAGTGAGAAGGCAGCGAGGGAACATTCGCTGCTGACTCAGTGACCATAAATCTTCTGGGCTGTGTTTTGCCTTATATTTGATATTTGTTCAATGGGTTGAAAGAAGTTAAGTGATCAAATGTCATTTGGAAATCCTGACCTGCAGCTCTTATTTTTTCTCAGTTACATGAAGACAAATGTTCCAGCAGGAGCACCAGTTTTGGGGCCTGGCTCTGTGGGGTGTTACTGAGAGCTGGGGATCTGAACAGGCACCATCATCCCCCTTTTTTAAAGAAGTTATTTTACATTTGTTTGCCTTAATGATGATCTGCAGGAGAGGGCAGGGTTTGTGCTGCTATGCAGCATTTTACTTAATTTATTTGAAATCAAGTCATTAGCTGTAACAGCAAAATGCATTTTTCTTTTTGACAGAGGACTTGGGTGTGTTAATCTGATGTCTAATAAAATACAGGCTCTGCATTGGGAGATTCTTATTTATCTTGTATTTCTGTGGGTACCTCAGATTTGCATGGTATATCCCTTCCACTTAAGGGAAGTGTCAATGGAAGTTTATAACAGAGAGAAAAAATTGGGGCATGAATTAGTGGTAAGTAAATGATGTGCCTGAACTCTTCTGCAAGTTTGCTGTAACATGCTGCAACTTTTCTAGAGACGGCGTCATTAATATTTTATAGCAAGGAGAGAAATCATCAAAAACTCCAGCTAGGACATATCTGAAAAAATAAGAATATATATAAGTAGCTTCAGAGTGAGCTTGGACACTGTCATTGATTTTAGACAGCATCTTGTTCTGGCTTGACAAAATGCAGAATTCATAAATTAGATCTGATGTATACAGTGTATGCTTTTATGCTGATGTTGGCACACTTTCAGATGTTAAATTAAATTACTTTTTCCAATAAGGCAGCATAGATTGAAGCATGGATTCCTTTCTTGGCTAATGGAACCAGGAGAAAGATATTGAATTATGCTGACTTTTGAACTGACTGAGCGCCAAAGAGAGAAAAATCAATGACATTTTTAATGTCCTGTGGAGCTTTTAAACAGGCCTTGCTCTGGCAGGGAAACTCAGTGTGAGGTAACTGCTGTTGACATTGGGTTTCCAGTGAAGAAATTTACTTCGCCAGGGAAGCAGCACCTGGCACTGATGTGGCTTTGTCCTCATTCCATTCCCAGCGGTGCCGAGTGGGCACTGAGTGGATTTTGGAGGGCTCTGGTCACACTCACAGCCTGAGCAGAGAATGTGCTCTGTAAACATACAGGATAATCCTTGTAAAACAACAACAAAATCCAAAAGGATCTCTCCTCTGAGTATAAACCCCTGAAAGTCACATGAGTGGGTAATACCAATAAATTACCTTTATTTTGATGAATTAATGATAGGGTAAGCACAGATTTATTTTTGCTGCGTGTTTACATTTGCAATACTAAAGATCCAAGCTGCACAATCAAAGCCCATCAAATAAGTGGAGTTTTTTATATTTTTATATTTTATAATAATATTTTCATAATTTTGTAAAGTGCATTGCATACATTGCATAGCAGCAATTAAGATTTTATTAGAAAACTATCCAATCCCTCAGAATCTTGCTCCTCAGATAGAAAATATTCTGATGTAGATGGGGGAGAGTCTAAATAGATACATCCTCAACATCTTGATGTTACACCAGAGGTTCATGGATTGTGGTCCGTTTTTCTCTGCATTCCTTCAAAGTCCAGGTTTCCCTTTCTTTTAATAACAGATGGATATAATCTGGCTGTGAAGTGCTGGGATATGATTTTCAACAGCAAACTTTGTATCTACAGCTCTTTGCTGTAATGAAGAAAACCATCCCACAGTCACTTCTGGAAATTCAATTTCTTGCAGTTATTTGGCTTCCAGCTCCTGGCAGATCCATGCTGGGTTTTTTGGGCTTGTTCATGTTACAGGAGGTGATTTCTGTCATTTTAAAAGCAGCCACAGCGTCAGCTCCACAGATTGGAATATGAGTAACCTCAGAATTGCCACACTGTGAAGTGATGAGTGAGAGAAATAATAGAATTTGGTTTCAAAGACAACACCCAGGCAATTTATCCAGCCAGGAACTTGGGAAAAGCTGGTTTGTGTGGTTTGGATTCCTCACAGTTCACTCCTGCGGTCTCAATAGTGTTTTATTGACAGTCGTTAAATCACAAATGCTTATGAGTGCTTTGTGGTCAGCAAGCATTTATATTTTAGATACACACTGCCCTTCATGACATTGTACCTCATCAAAGAGACAAAGGTGACCTTTTTATTTTGTCTTGCTCCCATTTTGGTGGCTCTAAGTACTGTCGTGCACTTCACCCTCTGGAGAAAGGAAGAGTGACTTGCTACACAGCAGAAAATGCATCAGAGGTCTGAGTCTAATGCATGTGCTGAGAGCAGTGTGCTGAAAGCCAAGGGTTTCCTTTGGTGAAGCATCAATCCAGCTGTGGCAGAGGTTTTCTGATGAGCACTGCACCTCTGGTTTGGTTATTTTTTAACATCCAATTAAGACAGACTTAACTACAGAAACATATCTATATGTAATTGGTCTAGAAAATGTCAGTGAGCACAATGCAAAAGGTTAAACATTTGGTAAATGCAGTGTCTGCATAGACATGGGCATGATAAATCTATCTGAAACTGTGTCTTTTTGCAAGGGTTGTGTATTATATTTCTGCTGCTTACAACTGTCAGCACAAGGACAGGATCACTGGAGATGTGAGCAGGCAGCTGTCTCTGTGAAGCCTATAGATAGCAGCTTCCTTGGGTAGCACGTTTGCAGCTCCTTCAAACAGATTTATCAAGCATCTTTACTGTCTCACCACTGCCAGCTCAAATGACTTCTCAAGGAGCTTTGGTTATGCAAGCTTTTAAAAGGTGCATTGTTTTTTCTATTTGTTTCTTTTTGTGTGTGTGTGTGTGCCGGGTTTTTTTTAGTAACTCACTGCAGCAGATAAAATCTAGTGCAGGGTTTCACCATGTGTTAGGGAAAAAAAAATACTCCATTTGTCCACCGTGACCAGGCTTTAAAAACCATCAAAACTTCCACCAGCTGTGCAGAGCAGCAGAACAGCACAGGTCAGAGAGATGCTCTGAGAGGGAAGAGAGGAGAACCTGCAGAGACAGGAGCTGGAAATAGCATCTGCTTGGCAGAGTTAGAGGATACATCCATAATAATTTTGGGGTCTTGGAATGCTTCACAGAATATTCCCCTCTGAGTCCTGGGTGACCTAGAGCAGTGAGGAGATAAACAGAAGCCCCTCAGCTGGCTCCAAGTCCCTCTGGACAGCCACGGAAACAGGAGGTGGGGGAAGGGAGGGCTGGGGAAACAGCCAAAGGAGCTTCCCAAAGAATTTCTCTGCTCGTTACTGCTGCACTTCACAGCATGGGAACTTTCAATAATAAAGACTTCTTCAAAGAGCTTTCAGGCTGGATCCAAAGCTCCATCTGGAAGAAGTCTCATGAGACTTTGGAATGTTTTGTAAATACAAGGAGGGGACAAATGAGGTTTTCTCAAATTGAATCTTGCAAAAGTTGCTTTCTAACAAGAGCTCATAACAGGCCGCATGAGCAGGAGTGTTTCCCAAACTGCTTCCCTGGTGTAATGTCTTTTGGAAAGGGTGCAGTTAACTTGTCATCCCTACAAAGTCTTTTACTAACACAGTAAATTATAGGCCTTTTGGGAATGTGCTGTACTTGGTTCTTTTCAGGTCATGTTCTCGGTCTTGGATTGCTGTGTGAAACCAAATATGCTGCTTTATCCTGTTTGCCTGTGGATTTGTTTTGTGTTTTAGCAGACTGAATAGCATTTCTATTTAAATCATTCCTCATTCTAACTAAAACAATTGCTGTTCTGTGGTGTCAGGGGATTCTTGAGGTAACAGGAACACTGTACATTTTGTGGTTTACTGCCCAGTTTGGCCCTTGAAAGCCCCAGTTCGTTTCGGGCCATTTTCCCTGCTTTATTTGGGTTAGTGATGCCTCATCAGCTGCCCCAGACCATGACAGGGTTGGGGATTTTCAGCGCTGGTGGCCCTTGTTGTAGATTTTGGGCAGGGGCTGCAGCATCATTTCCCCATCATCAGTGCTCATGCTCCAGATTACCGAGTTTTAAGAACTTGAGGTCTCTCTTTGCTGATTTTCCCCTTTCCTGCAGCTGTTGATGACACTGAGAGTTATCCAGAGCTGTTGTTTGCCTGTGTGTTCCACTTAGCTCTTCTGGCAGTGTATGAGAAAAGAGTGAGGAAAAAACTATGAAAGCAATCAAAAGTATGAAAGTATAAATCTGCTATAGATTGAAAATATCTCCCACTCTCATCTTGGTATTTTCCCCTTCAGCTGGGCTCTTATCAAGAAATTCCAGACTACTACACAAACACAGATTTAGGCCTTCTACAGCCTTCCTCCTCCTGCTCCTCCTCCTGCTCCTCCTCCTCCTCCTCCTCTCCCCGAGGGAATGACATTCTCATCCCTTGTTTGCAGATGAGGAATGAAGGTCTGAGCGGTGAAGTGACTAGTCCAAGGTCAGCTGCTGAGTTAGTGGCACAGCTATGAATAGACAAAGACATTTTAGCTCTCAGCTCTCTGCTAAACAAGACCGTGCCCTCCCAGTTTCAATTTGTCAAACTTCATGAGTAATAACATTTGAGCATCTAGAATGTGGCAAAATAATTTCTTTTCAGCAGCCAGCAGGTAATCCCTGGTTACAGCAGCAGCAGAGTGGAAACTCCTCCCTGTCCCCAGCGATCCTGGTGATACTTTTTGGGTTTTGTGAGAAGAGGGGAGAACTGCCCTCCTTGGATTGCTGTTTTGTGGGATGCTGCAGCTGTTCACCTGAGTGTTCACTTTTGTGATGAAAACAGAGATCCCAGAGCTGACTCTCCATTTGTCTTGGTGTAGCAGTAATGAAGTGTCCTTAGAGCAGTTTGCCTTCAAAGCTATTTTAAACCTCCAGTGCAATCTGTTGTTCCTTGAAGGGAAAATGTAATTCAACTAAAAGTGCTCTGAGGAGCCAAGTGAGAGAAGTAAATGTTGAGTTGTGCTAATCAGGAAGAGGAAGTCATCTGTCTGCATGTGGTCACTCCCCTGCTCACATGGCACAGTCCTCTAACAGCCACATAAGAAGCTTTGTGATCAACAAATGTCAAGGACAATTAATTCTTTGGCCAGCAGCTGTTATTATTAGGACAAAGAGTGGCCAGGCATAGAAGGAAAGCCTTCAGCTGATTTATTTCCTCTACTTTTCCCCTCAAAATTGATCAGTTGCTCAAACCCCAGTGGTGAACTCCCATGCAATAAGAATTTTAAATTTGTCATCTCTTTTTTATTTTTTTTTTCAGTAGGAGAGATTGTATTAGATTTAGAGGACAAAATTATAGCTCAGGGAAGGCGTTTCGAAAGTCCTCCCCACTTTAATGCTATCAGGATGGAGAGGAGTTGTGTGTTAAGCTGGTAACATAATAATATGTGGGCTGAGTTAAACCCACCTCAGACTGGTTTTTTCAAACTTAATTGATGGAAACAGAGCACTTTTAGTCTTGATTTAATACCTTCCCAGAGTTATTCCAGGATTGCTGCAATGCAACTGTGGGTGCCCTAAACACACCTACGCTGCCAGAGAATCAGGAAGGATGTACTTAAAATCCTCTGATTTATCTAATAACATCTTTAGCAGCTTTCTGTGTAGGTTCAGTATTGTAATGGAAATGCACTCTTTGGCTGGATGAAGAGTGGCTCTGTGGAACTGCTGGCTCTGGCTGTGAGGACACAGAAATAGCACTTGGAGCTGGTGGGGGAAATACTCTAACCCGCTTCTCCGCCTGAAAATGCACCTTTCAGTTCTGCCATCGGTCACTGCAGTTAAAATAGCATCTCCCATTTCACATACAAGTGTTCATGGCTCTGGGTATCCACAGACATTGCTGTACCTCCTCCCAAGACCAGGCAGAGCGGAGGTTCCTCATGTCAGGGACATTTTTTCTCTGCTGTTTGGGTTCTGACTCTCTATTTTAGCCACTGCTGTTGCCCCAGTTCTTAACCAGGTTCCCTCTTTGCCCATCAGTGGGTGATCCTGAGGGGTTGTTTATAATTGACACAAACAAGTTTGGTTTTCCTGAAGAGTTCAGGCACTGAGCTGGTCAGGGGAAGCCTTGGACTGGAAACAAGCTCAGATTCCTGCAGGTGCCCTGCTGGTGGTAACTGCTGGCATAATTATTCTTAAAAATATAATATATATTATACTTAAATATAATATACTTAAAACGTTTATAGTATGTTAAACAGAAGAAATAGGTTAAGGAAGTGTTTATGTTCATTGCCTGTTCCCTGGACTTCTAACATAGAATTCTGTGGTTGGTGGACAGTTTCTGGACTGACATTGGCTCTGTGTGACCCTGTGACAGTGGAACGTCTTGGCGATGACACTGTCACCCCGATAACATCTGTGGAAACTGGAAGTTTCAGGCTGTGTCAGCAGGAGACACCCGGAGAAGTTCAGGCTGACCAACAGGAAATGCAAAGTCATACATAAGTTAAGAGCTATTAAATTCCTTTTGAATGCAAGAATGTACATTAAAGTGGCCTTGGTTTGCTATAGATTAATTAACCTTGGGGGATACCAGGTTTAATTAAACTACAGTGAGTTAAGCCACTTCTCTCTGGATAGAGATCATTCTTGAGGGACATTTTTAACCTTATGCACATCAGCTCCCCGTGGGTTTACCTTGTCTTTCAGTGCCCTTTGGAGAGGCTTTGGACACTTTGAAATCTGAGGAATTCTGGAATCCTGACTCCAAATCTTAGGAGAAACTGGACCTAGCTTGAGTTAAAAGTGTGTCATACATATGTCAAAAATGTACTGTTGTGTGACAGACTCTGGAGCATTCAAGTCTAGATTTGAAAAGAATTTAAATAGAGGTTATGAACTGAAGTATTAAAACTTAAGAAATAGGGAACATAAGAGTGAAACAGGGTAACTAAAATCTATCAGCAAGTTTGAGGTCTTGCTGCAGGGTTGTGGTGCTGTCTAGCAAAGAAGCACCTTGGTGAAGAATACTCTTATGTTACCTTGCTGAATCACACTAAAACATCTTTTTGTGGGTTTATCTTTTTCTTTTCCAGTAACTGCCCTTCATTCCTGGCCTCTGCTTTAGCCAGAGCGACCTCAGATGAAGTCCTGCAGAGCGACCTCTCGGTGCATTTCCTGCCCAAGCACGTGGACAATGCCGACAGCATCATCCGTAAGTGCCACCTCAAGGGAGTTGGGCTGGATTTCTGATACAGAAACATCTCATATTGATGGAAACAGGTTCATGGAGAGCTCACCACCACTCCTGATAGAGCTAGAGGTCTAATTTCTCAGTCAAAGCTTTCTCACCTCTGAAATCACTTTTTTAAGTGCAGCTTCATGGCTGTGTCTGATGGCCCTGAATTTCTCTCTCAGCACTTTATACAATGCGGTTCTGCTGGCAAGTGCCAGTTGTCCTCCCTCATCCTTGGAGCAAAGTCAAATATACGTGGGCAGAGATAAGTTAATTCTGAATTATTTCAGTCAGTGTGGTTTTTACTATGGCTTGTAAGTTTTTTACATGGTTTTAGCAAAAGGTACTATAAAGAGATTTCATTATTAAAAGGAAGAAAATTCCTTTTCCTCATTTATCTCTGTTGGCTGACAAGATTTTTGCCGGATCCAGCTGAAGGTCATGCACCCTAAATCATTTCATGACTCTGCTGGCCTAAATAACCTTGAAAATTTGCTTGGTGGTTCATTACAACAAAGACCAATGTTTCTCACATGTATTGACAGGAATTCTGTCATTGGATCTTGAAAATACAGTCCCCAAACCACTTTGTCCATTCCCTCCTTTTTTGATTTAGAAAACCCTGTAAATTATTCTGGGGATAAAAAGGATCTATAAATCTGACTCTTCAAAAAGGAAGATTCTGCTGTATTCCCCAGAGGTCCTTGGAAACCTAAGAAACAGAAAAACGTGCTCTGGGTTCCCTTTCTGTAGGTATTGCTGCCTCCTCCTGCTGAGCAGGTAAATGGAATAGATTTGTCATTGTTCTGGCTGAGCAGCCTTCATTAATTTCAAATTGAGATCTCTGAAACTTGCATAAATATTTGACAGTCTCCAAGGAAATGTTGACTAAGCCTCCATAGATAATATCTACAGAATTCAACGAAAAAAGGGGAAAAAGAAAAGAAAAAAACCCACCACAAAACCCTCACACCTACAGAAATTGCCATTTAAACATATCTAAGTCTGTAAGACACAGATGCAAACATAGATTGAGATGGGAACAGACTGGAGCAGGCACTAAGAATAGGGCTCCAGATGCAGTTTGTTGAGGTGAATTGTCATAATGAAGGTACTTGGAAATAAAGTGTCCCTTTGCTGATGCAATGTGAAGTGTTACATTGTGAGGATTTAGGGGGAGAGGAAGAGAGATAACATCTTCTGGCCTGTAGGAAAGCAACAGCTTCATACAAACCCTGCAATTTCAAATAATATAAGTGATCCTTTTCGAAAACACAACATCAGCTCAAGTGTCATAGATTGCCAGAGTCACAGAATGGTTTGGGACGTTAAAGATCATCCAGTGCCACCCCCCACCATGGGCAGGGACACCTTCCACTGTCCCAGGTTGCTCCAAGCCCCATCCAACCTGGCCTGGGACACTGCCAGGGATTCAGGGACAGCAACAGCTTCTCTGGGCACCCTGTGCTCCATCAGTGCTTCATCAGCCACGAATGCAAGGTTTGCTCTAGAAAACCAGGACCAAACTGGGGGTGGCAGCAGCTCCATCCTAGAGAACCTTCCCAGGGAAGTCCCTAGAGAAACCTGGGGTGGGTGGTTAGAGATGTACCCTCAGTGATACCACACAGGGAGAGTTTCATGCTTTGAAAGAAAATAGAGAAAAGTGTGGCAGGTGGTGAAAATGGGATTTCTCCATCTTGAATTTTGATGCTCAGAGTTCACTGTGCCCTGACGCTGTTTGAGCTACTGCAGAATGTGCAACCAAACTGAATTTCGCTGCCTGGCTTTAATATCCAGTTCTATGTCCGTTTTTTTATGAACCCAGAAAGATTTTTACTCTGTGTAATACAAGGAGACATTTACCTGATTTGCCTCAAGTTTGAATTTGCTGGAAGATTAAAAAAAAAAGCTATTTCAAATTTCCTTAGTGGCACATTTCACTCTGAGAATTACAACGTGACAAATCATGTCCTGTACTTAGGAGGATTAAAAGCAGCTCTTGGTGTGCTGGTGGAAAGGAAATGAGAAGCTCCATGACAGAACAATGCAAATCTTAAAAGAAGGGAAACTAGTTTGAGTCCACAAATACAGGATTGCAAGAATAGGGGTCTGTTATATTGGGGGTGACCATGTGCCTTTGAATATCTGAGTCACAGGGCATGACTCTTCTCTTCCAGCTGCACTGGAGAGGAGGAAGAGATTTTCCATAAGAACTGAATGATGTTGGATTTCTTTCTCGAAAGGTCAGGTTAAGGAAATTTAGATTTGGGGTTTTTTTGTGGAGGAAGAGAATCACATGGAAGTTTGGCATTGTTAAGGAACCACCAAAGGCAGCTGGATAGAAGGACCATGTGACATGGTGGTGGTATCAAATATCCAGATGTCACAAGCAAATCACAACATCCCATTACCCAGTTGTTCCAGTTTTAGCAGATGGATCCTAGAGATCTCCAAAGAGATCTAGAGCTCCTAGATTAAGGAAAACTTGGGTCATTGGTTCTGACCCTTGTTTCTACACTGTCAATGTTTTCAACAAAGCTTGTGAAATATGCCACTAAAAAGCTGGATCTGATTCCTGGTATTGTTTCTACCCTGGTTCTGCCCTGTCATCTTTGGGAACAATAATGCCTGAGCTGGATTTCCCACTTGCTGTGGTGCAGCTCAGCGTTACTTCCAACCTTGGGGATTTGGGAGCAGCAGGAGGGAAATGAAATTCTCCATGACACAACCGCAGTGACAGCTGAGTCAGCTCCAGCTCAGCACCGCAACATTAACAATTGATGAGTAATTTCCAGCTGTGAGGGGGTGGTTTTTATTGTGGTATTTTATTATTCTCCTGTTTTAACCTCACGAGCAGTCACTGATGATGCTGACACCATGTACGGTCCCCTGGGAAGGGTGTGCAGGATCTCAGCGGGGCCCCTGGGGTCACTGCCATCCTCCTGCAGAGGTGCCACAGCCACATGGCTCTGACATGAGCACACTTTCCTTCACCCCTGCCCACTGGGGATAAATGGGAGGGCAAAAACTGTGGGCTTTCCTCTGGAAAATATAATTTGGACACATCAGGCTGGACCTGTTCCCTCTTTAAATACATCCCCCAGCAAAGAGATTTCTGGTGGCACTGATAAGAGCAGTACAGGTGGGTCAAGGAGCTCCCACACCATGGCAGTGGTGGGATGACCCAGCTGTTTGATTTCCACCCCTTGGTTTTAAAGCTGTGTGATCAGGGAGCCAAGACTCCTGCTGGTTATTTATCCAGTGTATTTCCAGCTTAATGCCTCTTGATTGAACCAACCCATAAGCGACAGAGCTGGAACAAGATCTTGATCCTAAGGGTCTTGGCCCCCTGGTCACTGTAGACCTAGGACAGAAGTTAGTAAATGCCGCTTTTAGGCTCTTCACAGAATTCCTGTGAACCAAGAGATGCTGTAACTCTCCCCTCTCCGCCCTGCATGTGAGCCCCTCCTCCTCCAGGAGTGATTGGCACTCCTGGATTGCTGCTGTTTAGCTCTGAAGATCCCTGGCTTTGGTGAGCGATCATGAACAAAGAGATTCAGATGTGTTCAGCTCTGATGCTGACTTCCTGTTTTCCTCTCCTGAATTTCAGAACAAATGTCAAGTACCTGAGTTTTCACATTTTAAAATGACATTTTCTCAGGAGTGACAGTTCGGCATTTTCTTAAATTTGAGGCCTTTATGGTTTTCTCATTTGCTCATGCAGATTTTTTTGACACACCTTTGTCAGGAATATGGGAATAACAGAAAATCTGGAAATAGCTAAGAAGGCCTCTGTGCATTGCTGAAAGTGCACAAAACATCTTGAAATGGCTCTCCTAATTTCTGCAGATTATTTGCACTGTCTTGCCTCAGCTCTGCAGTGAAATGAAGTTTAGAATAGAGAATTTGGTCCAAACCCAGTGTGTCATTGTTACGGGGGGTGGGTTTTGTACATGACACCTTGTGCCATGACAAAGGCCCCGTCAGAGCAGCACCACCCTGGGCAGGGCCACACAAGGCACCCAACGCTTTCCGTGCCTTTCATTCTCTGCTGCTGCAAATGAGTTCCCTAAAGGCACAGGGAAATGTTTAAGTTAAAAAGACAAACAAACAATGAGCTGCTTACTGATGAATGCTGATTATGGTGAGTTTGGCTTCCTCTTTTCACGCATCAGAGCTCAGAATTTCCCTGCTGACATCAACTGCTTGGCTAAAATGGTTTTGTTTCATCTTTATAATGCATGCAAGGGAGAAAACTCTCACTTAATAACACTCTCAAGGCTTTCATTTGTGGTTTGTGCCTTCCCCAGAGATGGAGACGGTGAAGTTGGCCCGTTTAGTTTTCAGCAAACTGCACGAGATCTGCAGCAACTGGGTGAAAGATTTCCCTCTGCAGCCCAAGCCCCACCGCTACTACGAGACCTCCATCCACGCCATCAAGAACATGCGCAGGAAGATGGAGGACAAGCACGTCTGCATCCCTGACTTCAACACACTCTTCAACCTCGAGGTAAACACAGAGCATGTGGCACACAGGCATCCTCTGATCACTGGCTGCTATTCTTGGGGAAAGCAGGCAGTTTTCCACCGAGGAAGTGAGAGGTGATGGATATGAGGAGGGTTGGCAGTTGGTGTTGACCAGGTCACCTTACAGTTCATCTCTGAAGCCACGTGGCAACCAGAGGTGGGTCTGTTCTGCTTTTCAACCCTTCCTCTTGGAGGGAAGAAGCCAAAAGCGAAAATAAGGAAAGAAAGTAAAACAACCAAACTGAACACAAAACTTAGAGGACAATGGGGTGCAGCTCACACAAGATTCTAGCAATGTGAGTAGTTTGGTGGAACTGGGGCCTGTCTTCCCTTCCATTAATTTGTTGATGTGGCCATTGGTCAGAAATTCATTCTTGCCCTTCCTTGAGATATAAAACTGGACACTGAGGAATGGAAAATAAAAAGTGGCAATAATTTTACCTCAAGGATCAAATTACTGCATAAATGCTTCTTTATGACACCCTGTCACTTTAATAAGCATCTTCTGCCCCATCCACATTCTTGTCTTTAAATGATTTTAATGCAAACAGAGGCAAATGTTTCCTTTGCCTGTCAACTGCCAGCTTTCTTATTCCAATTTGTGTTGGAGCCCATTACCTAAAAATTACAATGTGCAAATATTCCAGTCACTGAGCTGGCTGTCAAGGTTGAATTGGCTCTGTCAGTGGGTTGGTGTTATGTGTGTGAATAGGCACAGGAGTTGCTGTCTCCTGGTACCACGTTGTTTCTCTGAACAGAGAAGGGGAAGCTGAGAAAGCTGCCTTGAAGATGAGTGATTTTGCTGTATTTGATTTGTGAATGTAATCACAATTTTCTGATGAGAGAGCACATGCAGGTTTTTAAAACATAGGCATCTAATATGATATGTTTTAGATTTAAGAAAAAAGAAGAGTGAAAGCAGAGGCTGGCTGGCTTCACATTTTAACTGTGCTGGTGTTTTATCCCTGGTGGATTCCAATCATGATGTAGACTTCATGCAAACTGTATTGGATGTTCTTCTCTCTCTGTGGTTTCTGTAGTCACAAAATCTCCTGCACAGTTTGATGAGAATGGCACTTCCTATTTGAGTTGTGTGTCTGAGCTGTAACAAATGGGACCTAAGGAGCACTGAGAGCACTACACAGGGGATGCTGGCAGGGCATCTCTTGCAGTTTGCAGGTAGAATTCAACACGGTGGAAATTCCCCATTGATGCAAGTGCAGTTGGTCGGGGTATTTTGCTTTTCCAGTGGAGACTCTGTCTCTAATTGCAATTTAATGAGGACAGCACAAATCCCAGGTTCAAAGGTTTAAGACAACGCAATGAGCTGTTTGCATTGCTTTCTCCTGAGTTCTTTCCTCACTGTGTTTCCATGGGCAGGACCAAGAAGAACAAGCTTATTTCGCAGTGTTTGATGGTCATGGAGGAGTGGATGCTGCCATCTATGCCTCCATCCACCTGCACGTGAACATGGTCCACCAGGAGATGTTCCAGCACGACCCGGCCGAGGCTCTGTGCCGCGCCTTCCGCATGACCGATGAGCGTTTCGTGCAGAAGGCAGCCAGGGAGGTGAGGGACTCTGAAAGCATTAACCCAAAAACTGTGCCTTTGCCAGAGGGGTGCTCCAAGCACAGGCCCGGGTCAGCACAGAGCAGTCCATGCACTGGTCCCCACTAGTGGGTTTCTGCCCATAGTTTCACATCCCATAAAAATGTCAGCTCCTGCTTCTCACTGCATCCAGCTGCTCTAAAGGATGCTGCTGCCACTCCCATGCTCACCTGCTGACCAGGCTCAGTCCTTGGGTTCACTAACACACAGGTGTGCCTGTCAATAGCAGGAGGCAGCCAGAGCAGTCACAGCAGTGCCCAGCTGCTGCCAGGTGGGTCCCATGCCAGGGATGTCATGGGGTACATTCATGTTTAGCCAGGTTGGCTCTGAGGGGCTGTTAGTTAGTAGTCATAGCTGTAGGGAAAGCATTGCCTGCTCCTCTGTGAGAATAGGCTCTGTGCTGCAGTTTCAACATGTTCTGTCCCTGAGTTAAGTAAGAAAATGCTTTGAAATGGAAATGTATTTTTTTTGCAGAGTCTGCGCTGTGGAACCACTGGGGTGGTGACTTTCATCCGAGGGAATATGCTGCATGTGGCTTGGCTTGGGGACTCCCAGGTCATGCTCGTGAGGCGAGGCCAAGCTGTGGAGCTGATGAAACCCCACAAACCAGATCGAGAGGTGAGAAGGGCCTGTCTAAACATCCCTGGGCAATGACTACCACAGGTACCAGCTCTGGGCGAGCACTTGCTGGGATCTCTTGGAGCAGCAGCCTAAGGTCTACTTATCCCAGTTTGTTTGGATCTGTGTGCAAATCCTTTGTCTCATCTCTTGGGGCCTGCCATGTTTGTGAAAAAACAGATATTTCTGGGGGTGTTGAGTGTGTGATGCAGCTCTGACTGCTCCGTCTAAACCACTCTTGTGTTGCTGTTTAGGATGAGAAGAAACGCATAGAGGCCCTGGGCGGCTGCGTGGTCTGGTTTGGAGCCTGGAGGGTGAACGGGAGCCTCTCTGTCTCCAGAGCTATTGGTAAGAGAGAGCCTTCATTCCTTTTTGAGACTTGCTTTGCTTTTTAACTACAAAATTTTAATTTTCTAGTCATCAAAATTTGAAATACAGCTGAAGATAGACCTATGAGCAATGACCTCTATTTTTCCCCCTCCAGTTTGAGGGAATAATTTCCAAATAATTGCTTTAACTTGGGGTAAGAGTCATTGGCTCCACGCTGAGTTAATAAAGGGCTGCTGGATGCTGTGGCTGCAAACTGACGGTTGTGTTTCTGTGCTGTTTTTCCACAGGGGATGCTGAGCACAAGCCATACATCTGTGGGGACGCAGACTCTGCCTCCACAGTGCTGGATGGCTCTGAAGACTACCTCATTCTGGCCTGCGATGGCTTCTATGACACAGTCAACCCCGATGAGGCAGTCAAAGTGGTGGCTGACCATCTGAAGGAGAACAATGGTGACAGCAGCATGGTAGCACATAAATTAGTGGCATCTGCTCGGGATGCCGGCTCCAGCGACAACATCACCGTCATTGTGGTGTTTCTCAGGGACATGAACGCAGCGGTTGCAGTCAGCGAGGAGTCGGACTGGACGGAGAACTCTTTCCAAGGTGGCCAAGAAGACAATGGGGAAGACAAGGAGAACCATGGAGACTGCAAACGTCCATGGCCCCAGCACCAGTGCTCAGCACCTGCAGATTTAGGCTATGAAGGACGAGTGGATTCCTTCACCGACAGAACTAGCTTAAGCATAGGCTCCAGCGTTAATCCCTTGGATGATCAAGGCTATTTAGACCTGACAAAACCAGAAACTAGTACACCTCAGAGTGCCAAATGTCTGCCACCAGTCCAAGCATTTAGTCCTGGCATACCAAAGAGTGCGGATTCGATCAGCAGCTCCCTGGTGAAGAGCGAGTCCCCAGAGCTCAGCGCATCCTCGGGCTCTGGACAGAGCGATCCCAGGGAGGACGCTGCCCCTCTGAGCTCAGGTGCTGCAGGGCAGGGCATCTACAGGGTCAGGGGTTTATCCCCCATCTTCTTTGGGCTGGAAGATGAACTGTTCAAATCCTTGGGAAAACGAGCTGCATTCTCTCGCTTCCGGCTCTGCAACGGGAAGAGGCGACGAGGAGCCAGGCTCAAACCAAAGTTTCACACGCTGCTCTCGGCTCATGAGCCTTCCCAGGGAGAAGGATCTAGCCTGGCCCTCCCTGCCCGGGGCCACAGGAGCAGGAGGGCCTTGGCCCGAGTCTCCCCGTGGCGGAGGCTGCCCAGCCGCGGCTCTTACAGCGAGTGTTTGATGCAAAGACAAAGTCATTGTATATCAGACCCACACCTTCATCAATGCTGTAAAATGTAACCACCCCCTCGTGTTCCCCTGTCAGACTCCCAAAGTAGACATTCCCAAAATAAAACTGGCATCATCAGAAAGCGAAAAAAAAGAGGTGGGCATTTCCGAACTGTACTCCAGTCCCTTGCCAAGCTCAACCCCTGTGTAAATAGATCTAGGAATTAACCAATGTAGTTGTTTCAATCTCTAATAAAGTTTGGTGGTGGTGCCACCCTGAGCAATGCCGCAGCCGCCCGACCACCCGCACACATCCAGCAGGGAAAGTGTCCAGCCACATCCAGCAGGGAAAGCCGAGCAGCCGCTGCACATGGACAGACAATGCCAGGGCACAGTCCTTAAACACGCAGAAGGTTGCACCTGCCTGAGAAATGTCTGTGGAGCAATACTCAAAGAACGATCTGGGTTAGAACTGCCAAATTTTTTTAGAGTGGGGGGAAGTTTTCATAGAGTCGAGGTGTGGAGTTTTTTTTTGTTTGGTTTTTTTTTTTGGTGTTCTGCTTTCTGTTTATTCCAGGTGAGCGTTAAGATGAATTAGAAAATTACATCCACTTTTGCAGGTAGATGACTAAAAGCCATACAGGGTTTACCAGGTACCTTAGGAATGGACACACTAAGCTCCTGCTGCTCTGGTCTCAGACTCCCATCGAGGTACAGACTCATAATTTACCTTTTTTTTTTTCATGTAATATTAAATGTGGAGTATGAAGAAAACTTTTCTTGCAGTTAAAAAAAAAAAAATATTTCCTATGGCTGGAGGTGCAGTGTAGGGAATTTTGTATCTTTCTGGTGCTTTTAGTGGCATTTTTCTTGTTTCTCAGTTTAGGAAATTGTTCTCAATGAGTTGAACATGATTGTGCTTAATGCTTTGAGCCAACCTCTTCCCACCTTAACTTCATCTCAGGTCTTAAGAGAACCCAACCCGTGGTGTCCAGTCCCACCCTCTGTCCCTGCGCCCATCCCAGCAGAGATCGGGAGCTGTGGGATGAGCTGTGTGGTTCTGGTGAGGATTCCCAGATGGCAAAGGCAGCATTTCAGGTCCAGAGGCATCATGGCTGCCATGTGCTGTGGTCAGGGTGTGTAGGGATGGGTGCCGGAGCAATCCAAAGAGGATGGAAATGCCGAGGATGCAGCAGAGCAGGGGCTGCGCTGGGGCTGGAATTCACTGCCCGGGCAGCGCTCTGCTCCCACTCGCCTGGGCCCGGGAGGGCCAGGGTGGAACGTCAGCTGCCCTTCTTTGCATGAGCAGTGGCCACCAGCCCCTCCCCGCTGCCGAGGTGAGGTCACACCCTCAGGGGAACCGCTAATTGGGACGTAAATAAGAGGCCGATTCCCATCAGCTCCACTAAGTCCAGATCCTGTTACTACCCTTTGTTACAGCGATGCATTGGGAGGAGTATGAATAAAGTAAGTCTTCATAGGCACTTAGTGAACAATTCATATCGTTTTAGCAGTAACAATAGCAGTATTAGTGTTTAGCTAGAATTTGCCAAGTATTTTAATATTAAGTAGTCAAGAAAATTATTCAACACGACAAGATGGCGAGGCTTGAATTCTGCCAGTTTCCGCTGCTTCTATCTTTGATGCACTATTTTAAAAGCAATCTGATGAACAGCAAAAGGCTTTGTGAGCAACCAGGAGTTGGAGTGTGGCTTTAGATTCCTTTGATCTTTTTCAGACTTTATTTTAATCTTACGGGATCATTGGCTCTTATCTGCCATCTTATTCCGCCTTAGCTGTTGTCAATGTTCTCTTTAGCTACAGCTTCTGTTCCAAGTCAGATTTACCGAGGAAATTTGAGAAACCATGAAATGGTAAAATATGCAACTCTGGGGCATCTCTGCGGTGCCTTTGTTTTAAATTATTCACAGTAATAATGACTCATTGAAAGTTCATCTTTAGCTGACTGTCGTGTTCTAGAGAGAAAGGTGGTGTAAGTGCAATTCTTGATGTGAGTAAATTAGAATGAAAACCCATCATGGATGATAAAACTTCTTCCCAGTCTGCAGGAGCAGTTGAAGAGCACTGGACTGCATGTGTGCTGTTTTGGGAAGGATCTAGCTTTTTAGGTGTGGATTCATAAATCGTAATTCTGCGACTCATCCCATTTATCTTGCTAGGAGAAAAAAAAAATCCACCATCATAGTTCCAGTGTGGTCAGGTAAAACCATTGTATAGATAGAGCAAGTGTTCATTTCTTCACTAACTGCATATTTATAGAGTAGATAGGAACCATTTGTAAGGTAAGTCCTTTAAAGTTCTATAATATTAAAAGTAGTGGTTATTGGTCTGATTATGCTGCTCTTGATTCTACACACTAGACAAAAAGCAGTGCTTGTGAAATGCAGTGTTTTCTCTTAATGCCACTGGTGATAGGAAGTAGTTCCTTCAGTTCAAACTCCTGTGCCCTTATCTGCTGCTTGCTGAAGTAAGCAATAATCCCTCTCTAATGGTATCTAAGTGTTCTGTATCTCGTACCTTGATCGTCTATCTGGTGACAGTGTACAATATTAGGCTAATAGAGAAGTATCTCATTGTATTTATTAACTGTTGATACTGAGACTGAGTCTGTGACCTGTGTTTTGTATTTTTATCGTGTATCTTAGTGGTGGTGAAAATTTGTACAACCAATCTTTCCAATAAAGAGCTGAAGTATCCCTGTTCCGCGTTCACACAACCCCGCCTCCTTCTCGGTCCACGTGGTGACCGTGGTTGCAGAACCAGGAGGTAACAGTGACAACATGACTTTATTTCTTTTTCTGTTTCAGTTGTGGTGGTTTTGAGGAAGGGGCTCAGGGCTGTTTTGCCTGGAGCTGCTCAAAACTCGCTTGTAAGCTCTTCACTGTGAGTACCGCGGGACTCCCGCGCCGGGAGGTGCCGCTGTGCTTTTCCAACTCTGAGGAATGTCTGTGGTGCGGAGAGCAGAATAGCACCAGAGCAGGGAGCTCTTACCCCATTCCATTTGCACTAGAGGTGGGTGGAAGCGCACATGTGGTACTTTTCTTTACCTAGAAGTGCCATCCATTGTCCTTGTGAGTGAAAACTGTTCCGTGGCTGAGTTGTTGGGTTCGGTGGCGCCGTGGCACCAAAGGACAATGTCCAAGCAGACTTTAACTTACACCACGTTTCTGGTGGTGCATCATCCTAGAAACTCCGCCTGTTTTTGGAGCACTGTGTGTCAGTTGGCCCATGGGCAGATGAGGCACAAGTTGTGTGCATAGACATGGCTGCTGTAGTTCAGGTCCACTCTCTCCTCACTCAATCCTCCTGATCTCCAGATTCTGTGGGAATAAAGCAAAATGAGAAAGATTGGTCTAAATAAGGGGCTGCTCGAGCACAATTGCTTCGCTCGGGACTTGTAGTCACATAAACAAAGCCATCCAAGGGGATACTGCAGCTTTGTTCATGGCTGTAATTTAGGGCAATCTTTCTTTAATTCACATCTTCTTTGCGACAGGAACAAAACTTTCTACCCTCGTATCATGTGCAATAATAAGGAAGCATTAACACAACCTCTGCCTCCAACGTCCATGCCCCTCTCCAGCCCTGGCACCCTGGCCATGGCACTGCCCTTGCCAGCATTAAAGCTAAACAATCCCCACCTGTCAGGGTCTCATATAACCCTTGTCGTGTCCAGTTTTTCCTCTCCTTCCCTCTGGAAGACACCTCGGGACAAGAACAGGGGAGGTGGCTGTGCTCCCCCTGAGTGCTGCTGCTCGTGGCCAGCCAGGCGTGGTCTCAGCTCGTGGGTGCTCCTGCTGACCCTTTCTGTAGTACCTTGTTCATGAAACATGTTCTTTATCAAAGTGAGTAAATTCAAGCTAAATCATGTACCCATGTGGGACTTTTCCATTTGCAATCTTGTTCTACAGTTCACCCGCGAGTTTAGTTCTGACCATGTATTAGTCATCCATATTTTATTTATGAAAGCTGTTTATACAGGAAAAACTGTTGGAAGTTTTACCAGTATCTTAATAAAACAGTAATTTAAACCACACTCCAGATAGTCTGGTTATTTAAGAGCTGGCAAAGCAACTAGCTATGCCTTTACTGTGGTGAAAGGGGGTTTCCTTTGTGGGATATGGAACTGGAATTACTCTGTGGAGCTCTGGTTTCCATGTGGTTGCCCAGGGCCCACTGTGGCCCAGCTCTGCTGTTTTACAGCCCACAAGGGATGGGGCTGTTATGGCACAGCCCACATAGATCAATGTCTGCCAAGCTTCTTTCCCCCTCTGTTACAAAGCAGCTCTTAAGTTGTGCATAAGGTGAGAAAATCAACAGCTCAAAATCTTGCCCTTCGGAGAGCTCGATACAACCTCCAGAGCAGCCCCTGTGCCTGATCAGTCATTTCCTGCAGCTTGGGCCTTTCACGGAGAGTAAAGCAGCTGTGAGTGCCAAAGAGGCAGAGCTCCATGAGCTGTGTGCAGTAACCACCACCCAGCCCTGCACAGCCCCAAACACTCACAAGGCACCTCCAGAGTGTTGGGCCTGGCCCTGGCCCCCTCTAGGCTCAGCATTGGAACAGGCTCTGCTCCCTCGGCAGCGGAGACAAACCAAGTTTGGGAAAAACTCTGGCTTCTTCTCGATTCCTGTTTGAATCAAGGAGATTTAAGGATTTGGTCTGGCTTCTACAAACAGAGAATGCCAGAGAGGTTTAAGTGCTTTTCACTGAACAATTAAAGAAAAAAGTGACAAGTGAATGGCAGGAAAAAGTCCCTCCATGAGCAGTCAGGCATTGCAGCAAGTGGAGCTGACCCTGACTGCCTTCACCGTTTTACTTATTCACACACAAACACCTAAAGTCAAGATTTCAACATTCATTTTATTAACAAAGTGCAAACATTTTAAAACTAGGAGTTGTACAGCACATTCACACGGACACAGGGCACAGGCAGCCACACAAGGACAACACCAGGCAGGTACTTCCAGGGCTCATGCTTTATCACTAACCAGGCATCAGCTCTCAGAGGAGCTTCACAAGGAGTGAGTTTGAGTTTAGCAGCTCAAAATGCAACGAACAAAGAGTTTGGCAATGGGTGCGGTTGGTCCACGTCACCAGCTGGGGAAAACAATCGGAGTGGTGGCTGTTTTCCCCCAGCTCTGGAGCCACCACCCACAGAGGCACCCCCAGCATTCCAAAGGACAGTCACACACTTGTGGTTATTCCAGCAGCACAGCAGGATGCTCACCCCCCTGGAATGAGGCTCACACCTTCCCCACAGCTCAGGGAATGCCACTCTGTAGTGCCAGGGCTGCAAAGGTCACTGGACCCTGGGAACAGGGTTAAGACAAGGCAGAAGAACCACGTTTGACAGAACGGAGAGTGCACACAGCCATGGACAGCAGCCTCGGCTCAGCTCCAGAGAATGCACACACTCTTCCCCAGGGATGCAGCTGTGGGTCTTCAGGCCTCCAGCGTGGGCTCTACCTGCTCCAAACAAAGCCAGTTTTTACTGAAAACTCTCCTGCTGGGGGAGTTTTAAGGCTTCAAACACAGTCTTACAAGTCAAAAATGTTATCACAGGTACTTCAGCCCTGTCAGTTTTGTACTGATTATGGAAGTGTTCAGAGCTCAGCCCTCCTGCCCTCCTTCCCAGACTGCCTCAGAGCCAGAGGGAGCTCAGGACCCTGACACAGGATGAGCAGTGGCTCCTGCAGCCCCCAGGGTTGGCCAAGGAGAACCATCCCAGTTACCTGGTGCTGTCATCTCCAGGGACAAAGCTGAGATCGTCAGAACTGGCTTGATCCCCATCTGGTAACACCGAGGAGTGCTCTGAAAACAACACCAGCAAAACCCAGTCACCCTCACCAGTGAGAACTGGAGCAGCCAGGGAACACTCTCTCCCCTCTCTCAGGCCAAAACTTCACCCCCGTGGCCTCACAGCTTTGATCCACTGGATTGGAAGTTAAAGCTTAACCAGAGGACTTTCTGAAACTCCACTAAACTGCTGGAAGCACATTCCTGCCAACTGAGATGCAAATCCAACTCTAAGGCAGTGAATACCTCCCTGGAATTACCCTACTTACAGCGTCAGTCCTGGCACACAAGGAGTTCCAACTGGGAACTGGTGCTAAGGGTTTTCCAACCCTTCCCCAGGAAACTCACCTAAACTGACTTCTCAAGGCTAGCAAGAGTTTCCCTCTCCTCTTTTGAGCTGTTTTAATTGGGATCCCAAGAGAGGAGTTCCAAATCTTACTGGCGCTTGCTTAAGCTTTAACACCTCCACAGCTCCCGCCAGGAATCAGGATCTGAGGAGCTCCGGGAAGACTGGGAATGTTTGGGAAGAGGGGCTCTGTCAGCTCTACCTTCACTGGAGGGCTGGACTGAGAAGGCGTGGTTGAACACCTCTGAGGGAGAGGTGGCATCTTCCTGCTCCTCATTTTCCGTGTCACATTCGATGTCACTGTCACTGCTCATCCCTGGCAGGAGGGGAAGGACGTGCTTCTGACACACCCCAGCTGTAAGAGAAACCAGAGACACCCAGGGCAAAATGATAGCAGCATGGTTTGACTTTGTCCCATGGAGGAGCTCCTGCCAGCTCTTGGGATTTGGTATCAGGAGAACAGAGGGAAAGGGCACTTTCCAAGCACTCAGGGGTCTGACAAAGCACTGGGTACCAGCCCTGAACACAGCTGGATTTGTCCTGTGTGTCACCAGCTGAGCTGCTCAGTCTACTTTTCTACTAGGACAGAAAATAAAAGCTGCTTTTCTGGCAGCCAAGAGGCAGCACAACCCATAGGGCAGATGGACCTACCAGAGCCTTCAAGCAGCAATAGTGTATTTGAGTCCCACATAACAAATTCCCCCTCCAAAGCAGAAGCACAGCTGTTGGTGACTCCAGGTGGTGACCTTGGGTGTGCACTGGGCAGCAAGAACTCTCCATGGCTGACAGAGGGTCTGCTTGGCTCTACTTCTTAAAACCTGATACTCATTGCTAAGAAAAAGCAAAGTGAGGAGCCAACTCTACTGTAGTTTTTCCTCTGAAGGGAAAAAAAAACGTGTGATATTTGCTTCCTGGGGTTTTTAACAATGAAGTATTTCAGTTTTATAGAGTTTTCCTATTGGGCTCCCTGCTCTGAGAGCAGAACTGCGGGAGTACATCACGATCACGCTGCAGTGACTAAGAGCAGAAATTCAGTTTTGTCACTGAGAGACCTTCTGTAAATGCCAACTCCCACACAATATTGCACACTGCAGCTCGAGATGGATGCTGGCACCTTAATATAGGCTTTGCGCTACAATCCAGTCATTGAAATTCAAATTAGTGCAGGGGTGGAAGGCAGGAGAGTTTTAGCAAGATAAGAAAAACTCTATGTGGACTTTCAGAAGGAAAAAAGCAGTGTTATTTTTTTCCAGCATGGAAAGGATGCAGGAAGGGAGAGGGAAAACTTTCCTTCAAGTCTCGCAGGAAACTGGTTTATGTACCACAACATCCGGCAGGAATGAAGTGCTGGAGAGGTTCTCATGTGGCTGTGGAGAAAGTTACCGCAGAGGGTTGTCCCTGAAGGCAGCAGAATCACAAGCCAAGGTCACTGGCTACTATTTTAATTAGATATGGAATTCTTCTCAAGGCCACTCCATTGAACAGCAAAGCAAGGACCTGGGGATGTCTCAAGGTACAAAAAGCAGCCGTTTGTCCAGAGAGCAACGGCCCCACGTGACAGCCCCGATCCTGCCCGGACAGCAGCGACACAGAGATCTTCTCTCCTCACTCAGGTTTATTCTGCAGCTGCCACGTTACAGCAAAGTTCAACAACCATGGAAGCAGGTTTTGGGGGTTGTTGTTTCTTGTTCTCTCCCGCTCCAGATGCAGAGCAGCAGTGCCCGGAGCACTGCCATGCTGCACCTGCCCCCCACAACACCCAATTTACCTTCCTCTGGTCCTGCAGAGGCACCTTCAGAACCCATCCCCTGCAGCTCCCCAGACTCAGAGCTGCTCTCCAGGCCACCAGGCTGGGCTCCTTCTGTCCGACATCCCTTGGAGTTTGAGCTTGGGAAGGAATTTAGGAGAAACACAAAACCCCACGTTAGAAATTCAGCCTTAACTCAGTTGTGGAAACAAAGCCTTGTAGTGCTACATCTAGTTTTACTCCTTGTTTAAGTCTTCTGCACACCCACTTAAACTTCCAGCTTTATTTAGAAATATTTAAAATCTTTAAAATAAAACCTTGAAAAGTTTGAGTGTTTTTCCAAAAAAGGTGACTCTACTTATTTAGAAAAAATAACCTGAAAACTCTATTGCCCTTCGCTTAGTTGGCCAACAGAATTATAATGAAAACAGCTGAAAAATCGAGTTAGAGTGAAAAATATCATCTTAAATGAAGAAATCAAAAGTGATTAAATTTCAGTTAGAGGGTATTTTGTATGGAACAGTGGGAAAACAGACCTGGACTCCCTTTCAGTTCCAAGTGTCAGACTCCAGCCAGAGCTGAACAAAATAAGAGAAAAATGGGAAGAAAAAAAAAGAAAAAAGACAACTTGTAACCTAGTTATAAACCCAAAAATTGCTGTCCAGAGGGAACAGCAGCAACCAAGTAAACTTCAAAGTAATTTCTCTTTCATGCTACAAGCACCTGGTTTTAGGAGATTGTGGGGTTTTTGTAGATCAAGGCAAGGGGGGGGGGGAAACGACATACGAGGACAAAAGAATCAACCCTCACCCCAGAGCACCAGCTTTTCTGTTCTTCTCCACAGCAGCCAAGCCATTCAAGCCAGAAGCTCCCACCTCGGAGTCTGATCCCTCACAGGGTCTCTCCTCTGGCTTCGGCAGCGCCTCGGCAGCCCCAGGGCTGGCCAGGGCCCGAGTGTGGGGCCGAGCACTCAGCTTGGAGCTCCCCAAGCCTCCTGAGCAGAGAGAACACAAATGTGATCCATGGGACCCTCCCCTCCTTACCTGAACTCAGCAGAGGGGCAAAATACCAATTCCTATGTCAGGGGTTTCCTTGTGCTTGCATTAAAGGAAGGGCATTGTACAACTCAGGAGCAGCACTAACATAAAATTCTTACTGGACATTTCCTGAGTTCCCTCAAAACAAAAATCACAATTTAAACCTGGCTCAGTGCTGTGTGATCCAGGATTTTCACTGACAAGCTCACTCCAAGAGACTAGAACATAATACATACATTTATGTTCTGGTAAGTGAATATGAGGTGCTGCCTCCCAGATGAGCTATCAAAGATACAGTAACACTGTGGTGGAGAAAGGATCCATGAAAGTTTAAGGGAAACTCCAGTTGCCAAATAAGACTCATTGAGAAGCTTTTGTACAACAGATGCCAATTCCATCCCCTCCCCAGGTGCCAGCGCCCCACGTACCCTCCGCAGTATGGCTGTCCCCCTTTAGGCGCAGGTTCCCGTCCCCGCCGTCCATGGCTCTCCTCAGGGACAGGCTCCCTGCTGCTCCCGAGCGAAGGGGCTTGGCTGAGGTACTTTTCTTACTGGCAGCTGCAAAGCAATGTAAAGATACGCCAAGAGTCAAAGCACCGCTGGGCCCTGTTCCCACGCTTGTTGTAAGTGAAGCTCTGCGTTACTCTCATCGCTCATTAACTCCCAGTCCTGCACAAAACTCTTTCCACATCTTCCTGCAAAAGGGCTGGAGAGAAGCTTGGCCAAGATTGCACAAGTCATGTTCACTTGCCTTACACAAAGACACCCTTCAGAAAGCTTCACCACATTCCTTCAGCCAGCGTGAGAGTATGAAGGACAAAGAAGATAAATCCAAACCCAGGCTTACTTGTATTATACATTTCAGCAAGTCTGGACTGTTTTGTTCCCTGCAACAGCCTCAAGTTCTCAGAGGGGCCTGATGCAGTCAAGGGAGGCAGCTCCAGCTCAGACCAGTCTGATACTGGGTTAAACCTCAGAACATTCTCACTGCATCAGGTTTGTCACTGGCTGTGGGGTAAAGTTTTTGTGTTTTACAGAGAAGGGCTGAAATCAGTTTCAAAATACTGACTTCCTCAAGGGCAAGGCAGGTTTACATTTCTGATCTCCAACTGAACCTGAGCATGAGAAACTGCCTTGGGTACATGAAACACCTGTAAGGATCATTTAAATCCCCTCTTCTCCATGCACTTACAATTCCTTATGTAACAACTGGTGACTGAAGACTTGGTCAGGAGTTCCATCCCTATTTCCTGCAGTTTGCTGCAGCTGTCAGTGCCACAGGTAGCCAGGGCCCCCTGCTCGATGGAGAAGAAGTTGGGCTGTCCCTCTCCTGAGCTAGCACTGCTGCTCCTCACTTCAGACAACTGGTTCTTCACATCAGACATTTTGCTTCGAACTTCAGCCATCTGCGTTTTCAGTCTTTTCAGCATCTTCAGATCGGGGGGCACCCTCCACATGGCCTGGTGCCTCCGCTGGTCTCGATCCTTCAGGGAATAGGATGAGGCTTTGCCAAAGGAAAAGGCAGAGAACACAGCAGGTAAGGAAAACCACTCTCAAATAAATATGGGTATCCACAAATGCTATTTTTTTTCCTACTATAAAAGTAAGCACACACACATTCTGTCCTGGCACAGCACCATACTGAGGTTGCAAGCACTGCAAAGCCACTGGGACAGCAGGGTTCTGTTCCCTGTCACAGAATAAGGTCCCCAGTCCTAGTCACTGGGACAAGCCAGGCTCCCAGTACTGCTGCAGGAATTTTGGTAACACCTGAGCCACTACCTTGCCAGTCAGGCTGCCAGTTCATGTCAAATTTGTTTTTACAAAACTTGTTGACTGTGTGTATAAGGTTCTCAGACCATCAATATCTCATAACACAGAGACCTCAAACAAATCTGAAACCAGGGAAGGAATTTCCTTAAGTACCTCACAGCAGAAGATCAAGTTGAGTATTCAATACGGGAATAAGCCTCTGTGTTACTCAGCTGGAATTAGATCAACCTGGATCTATCTGAAGTGTTATAAATTCTGTGTTTCACTGCAAATTCAGCTGTTCCAAGCTGGAAAGTCAAGTGGCTCTTAGAAACCTTCACCAAAGGAGGTGAGGTCTGGCAAACTCCCAATGGAACAGCAGCTTTGTTTTTACTGACCAACTTCAATGAGCTCTGAACAGTCAAAGCCCAAGGGAAGCTCCACAAAACAGGCGATTTTGGCTGCATGTTCAGTAGCTACAGATTCACATAACTCAGCACAACAGGAGAGCTTCACCCTGTTTGAGTGGCACAGCACAAAGTGCAGTGCCCTCTCTTGAGTTCCTTTTGTCCACGGCTTTTTCCAAAAGCAAAACACACTGGGACTCACAGTTCATGTGCTGCCCCCTTTTTTTTTCCTGTACTTCTGGAAGTGACTTCCATTTTTGGAAATATGGATTACATTCACCGAAAATTCATGACTGTTGATGTAACTACATTTAAAAAGCTAATGACAAAGGAACAAAAAGACTTTGAGCCAGCATTTAACTTCAGTACCACCAATGGCATTGTGGCAGCAAACCCAAGCATCACTTGCAGCAAAGGGATATTTGCTTCTGTTGTAGAAAGTCACCAAACGGTTGTGACAGAATGACCTGAAATAAGATGTGGTGGTGGGCCAGCAGCTCTTATGTCAATCATGACAAAATTCAATCAAACCTCAATAATACATTTGATTCCTCACTAAAAGAGGAACAAGCAACCTCCAGGAAGAGCCAGGGGTGCCAGGACTGCCAGCTCTGCTGCTTCTTCTGCACATGGAGTTAATTGGTGTTTTCAGATTAAGGGTCCCAACTGAACCACAAATACTCCTCAATTATTTAAATACCAGCACTATTTTTGGCTCCTGACATTTTGATCCATTTCTTTTCTTTTCCAGCCATACAACTGCTCACATTCTTCTAGTTCCAATTGCCGTTTTCAGACAGAAGTAAATTTCAGGATTTATTTTGTTGGTTTACACCATGCTCCAAGTACTCCCAGCCATTCCAACTGTGTGCAGGGGGAGGTGGAGCTGCTGCCTCAGCACAGAATTGTGTTGTGCTGGCTTTCAGTGCCACCCCCTTCCAGAAAAGGGGCTTTTCAGTCATCCCACTACATTTCCAGGCTGGAATGAGACCATCTGACACCTGATGTAGTTACCTCTGTTCTGCAAAAGAGAGGCAGGAGGACGTGGCTGAAGGCCCCAAAGGTTTTCCATGCCATTTCTGTCTTTTAGGTCCAACAAGTGGATTAAAATTAAGGGATCTATATCCAGCAGGCTGCTGCTGGCTGTGGAGCCCAGGGCACTGGCTCCCCGCCGGGAGGATCTCCCACTGGCACTGCTGTAGTTGTGGCTGGTACCTGAGGAGGAGAGACACAGAGAGGGGATGTGTGTGACACAGGGATGCACTATTCCCTGGAAAAAATAAAAAGACAATTATACAAGCAGATTAGGAACGAAAAAATCCCATGGAACTTAACCAGACATCAGTATTTCATGGATTTCTGGATGCTGAAAGCAATCAGCTATGCTTCTAATTAAAGCTTAAGATAAAAAGTACTGGAAAGGGGGGAAAGTGCTTCACTTCATACCTTTTATAAAAATCTCTTAACAAACAGATTTGTCAACAAATCACTACAAAGATTAGACTTACTCTAGAAGAGTAAGGAGACAAACATGTCCCTCCCTGAACTTCAAAACCTTGAAACAGGGAATTCTGTCTTTCAAGAACCAACAGACTTGTACAGCAGCACAAATATCACTTCCAGAGAATGCCACTTTTGGCATCTTTGTCCTAAATAAATATACTTAGATTCCATAATATATCTCTATATTCCATATAGATACACATTTTTTTTCAGAATCTTATAATCCATGGCTAATTAGGGCTGTGATCATCTCCAGGCTGCAAGAAACCCTAGAACACCTTTTGTGTTGCATTGAAAATGTATTTCTGCTTGACTCGTGAGGATTCTTTACCTCACTGCCTCTACATTCTTTGGGTGTTGCAGTGCACTAAAGCCCAAGTGAATGTGTCACACACTCAGAGGTCACACACACATCAGTAAAAATTCCTTGTCAGTCTCCTATTGATCAGAACACAAGGAATTTCAAAGAGGCACAAAGCTGCCCTCCCAACTTTGACATCATTTTTAAACCAGCACATTCAGATGACTCCCCCCGCCTTTTCTTTATTGAACCAATGAAGTGTTTCTGCTACACTGCAATAATCAGTACAAACCACATGATGCAGCAATTCCAAAAATAGAACTGCCTGCAGAACACACAGCTTGGCATTGCTTCCAGGAGGAGCAGGGGAAGGAATCCAGCAGTGTTTTGTGTTTATGGGAATTCTGGAGTGATTTTTCATACCTGATGCTCCAGGAGTAGCAGCAGCTGCTGCATCCTCCATCAGATCTCCATCTTCCAGCTCCATAGTACTGCTGTATTCCACATCATTCTCTCCAGACCTTAGGGGATTGATAAGGGTGGGAAAAGGGGAATACAACTGTTAACTTTCCTCAGCTCTTGGGAAACCTTATGGCACAAACTTCAAAAAAGAACATAAAGTGTTGTAAATTGTATCTCCTGCATTCCAAGCTACCCAAACTGAACAAATGAAGCGTAGTAATTAAATGACTGACTCATTAACCAAGAAGCCAAAGTGCCATATGCACCTAGACTGCAATATCTGATCCTGCACATTCCTGTATTTGTAAGTGTTGCAGCACATTCTCACGTTTTAATGAAGATCCCAGGATTTGACATCAGCTCTGCTCAGTCTTGAATTCCCTAATTTAAGTACCTGTCCTTAGCATCACTCTCCTACTACTACAGCACTTCCCAATACCAGAGCACTATTTTGTTACAGTGCTGAGACAGATTTCTTAATAGTGTTTTGGGAAAGAACCTTCACAGATTATCACTTGTCAAAGACAGAATGCAGCACTAATGTAAATAAAGAGATCAGAAAGACAGTAATTAGCTGACCAAAAATTCAACGTTTAGCACTAACTCTATGAGTTCATGTTGTTCCCAGAATAGGAACCACCTCTCAAATCACACTGGAATCCCACACACCCCAGCAAATGACTCAGTTTCCACTGGAATTAGTGGATCATTACCCTGGGTACAAGGTATATGATGATCTAAAAGGCATTTAAAGTTACTTACATCGTTTCTTCATCAATATCATTTTCTTCAGTGTTACTGGTTGCTGTTGAACTTGCAGAAGAGCTGCTGCCATCAAGGTGATTCACCTCATCTTCTCCAACAAGATCCATATCCAGTTCACCATCTGAGAGCTCGTGCTGCTGGAAAAACACAAGCTTTTTGATCAAGAAACATTCAGCTGCACCTTGATGCATCCCCAAAAGCTGTGAACAGACACTCTCTGTCCCCACTGTCACTATCACACAGGACTGAGGAGGCTCTCAAAGCACATTAAAGGCTGGGAACAAACACAAGTCAGATTTTTCAGCTGCAACTTCGAAGCTTTTTTGTGGTGGGATCTTTTAGCTCTGTTCTGGAACATCTCTCTGGAATCAGCTCTCACTCACAGCTTTCAAGTGTGTCATCTCCTACTTCCATAGCAAGGATAAAATCTAATTTTCAGTTCACAAGTTCCCCTATGTTTCTACTGCTACCTTATCACAGAAAGCTGCACATAAACAGAGGCAGGAAACAGAGAATTCCTACATTGAAGTCTTCCTGCTGAGTCTTCTCTTCCTCCTCTTCCTTGTTCTCCCGCGCTAATCCTGGAGCAGCGAAATTCTCAAGCAGTGCCTCAATGCTTTGTCCAGGTTTCTTTGACCTTGGTTCTGAGCCCTCATCATTCTGGGGACTGAGGTGAGTGTCTGGAGGGGAAACCCCTCGGGATTTCTGAGTCCGGGACAGCTCAATTGCAAGCCTCTAAAAGATCACAAAAATAACAGAGAAGACAACAATGGAGCAGCAGCATCAAATCAAGCACCTTTGTTGACTTGCAGATACGCTCTAACAGGTGACTTTACATTCACAAACATCCCACTTACTTCTTTTAGGTTATTTATTTGCTGGATATAACTTGTCTGAGCTGCTTCCAGTTGAGCAATGTACCAGTGCTGATCCCGGCACTTCTGGAAGAAGGTTGGTGAGCGCACTTGGAACCTTCAAAGGAACATTTCAAAAGGGTTTTTTGGGGGGAGTTCGTTTGGTTTGGGTTTTGTTTTTAATGTCCCTCCTTCCATTCAAAAAGGCCCACAGAAAAACTTTAAAACCTGAAATCTAGTGCTGAAATAAACTTAACAGACAACAGGTCCTCGTGGACCCAGTGTCCTGAACACCCTGACTGGCCACAGTGAGTTCCGTGAGAGAGACTCATAGACTTCCTTTAATCCCAAAGTTCTCCAATGCTCACTACAACTGTTTCTAAAGAGGGGGAGAAAGCACCTTTTTCCTTTAATTCTGGCAGCTATGGGTCTCTTACACTTACTAGTGCCAGAAGCAGGTACTCCTCAAAGAAAGATACACTTAAAACTTCCACAACTCCCTTTGGCACATTTCCTTCCCAGCTGCTGACAGTGAAATCCATTTAGGACAAAGCACGTCACCAATATTTCAAATTCAAGCTTGTGAATTATTTTCTATTTCAGCAGTAGGTGTGATGATACTTTGAAAGGAGGGCAGGGAAGCCCCACCTGAGGATCACGGTGTCGTTCTGCCGGTTCAAGTAGCCCTCGTTGGCCAGCAGGTCCAGGCGGAAGAATCGGTTGTAACCCCAACATTCCCCAACTTCAAAATCAGAGGCAAACTCCCGAATGATGTTTTTGGTGGGATCATTGGTGGACTGGTGGACCATTTCCACACGGTACTCATACCTGCCCAGGAAGTCACAGGGATTAGGACCAAAAGGTGTCAGAATTGCTGAGTAGATCAGGTTAAGAGCTGCACTTCCCTGCCCAGCTGAACAGGTGAGTCAGGCTTAAAATTTTACTGAACACTTCAATAAACAGTGAAAAAAGAAAAGAAAGCAGGAATAAGGAGAAGGTGAACTCCAGGACTGAACTACCACAGATACTCTTATCAGTTGTTTTGCCAGCATCCTTTTTATCTCAAGAAAGCCAATGAGCAACAACTTTAAAATATTATTTTTGTGCCTGATTCAAAGCTCAACGGACAACAGAAGTCTCACCATTCTTTTCTAAAGGGTTCTGCATTCTCTGTAAACACTGATAGAAAAAAACCCAACATCTGTTCTTTACTGCAGGTTTGCTTACTTGGATGTCTCTGGCAATCCAGCAGACAGCTCCAGGAACACAGACAGGTAGTAGCCCCGAACTACTCCATTTCCATCCTTAAAATAAAATGGAGAAATTGATTAAAAATAGAATGGAAAAATCAGAAAAATTTCAAAATAACCCAAAACACTCTGATATAAAAGGCTTAGGAAAGTTTGGAAAACAGCTTCAATCAACACTGGATTTGCAGCAGGAATCTACTTTGGATCTTACAGTTGTGATTTTTAGTCTTCAGTGACCTCCTACTGTAATCAACAAGAAGCACATACACAGTATAGTATTGGCATCTCAGAGATAAATCTCAAGACAAAGCTTTCATTACTCTATTAACACTTCAGGGGTCTGATTAAGTGGACATCTGAATAGACAAACAATGCATCAGAAAAACATTATTTCAGGTTAAACATTAGTTCTGAAATATTTTACATACAGACACATTTCAAAGCTACTTAATTTTTGAGAAAAGTGCAATTTGTTCAGAAAATCCCATGCAACACAAAATAGTTAGGGCAGTTAACTGAGAAACAATATTAGAGTCACCAGAAGTCAAGAAAAAAATACAGCAAAACCTCCTTCACACTCACCTGAATCAAGGATGAAGAATGGCTCAACTTGAATCCTCCAGCTTGAAGAAACATTTCAACTTACCATTGAAAAAATAGGTTTTAATGCCTGCTGTCAGCACAGCTCATGTAGCTTATCCTGAATTTACAATACTCTGGAAACTTCCACACAGTTCCACCTCTGCACTGCAGTAATACACTTCTGGGCATCCATGGGTTTAACTTATGGAGCCAATTCTCCAAGGATGCCACAAAAAAATCACTAAGACAGAGCCGGTGCTCCACCACCAAACTCCTCCTTCTCCAGACAGCTGCAGCACTGACCAGAGCTGGGAATGTAGGAAGATCCCACCCTGTGGATCAACATTCCAATGCGGACAAAGCTTCAGAAATTGGAATATTCAGCCCACTGAATGGACATGAGCAAAATACACACTTAATGTCCAGTTTGAGAGCTGGATGCAAAGTCAACAAGTAATACCTGGTCCTCCTCCCACCTTCCCCACTAAGTATTACTCAAACAGAGTAATATCTATACCTCAGTTCTGTAACGAACACCTGCAAGAATCACTGAGACATAAAAATATCTATTGAAGTTCCTATGCCATATTAGTAGGACCCAACTTTAATTGCTTTTAAATTAACCAGACAAACGATACTGAGAATGTTTTCACTGGAGATCTGGAGGCAGAGAGGGAATTCTCCAGTGGTTGGTGCTCAACTCTACAACCTTATAGTGTTCTTTTCCTACAGCTTTTCATACACAACATGAGACAAACTGATGATTCCTTACTGGAGAAGCCTGGAAGTGCTGGGAATGATCTGGAGTGGGATAACAACTCCAGCTGAAGGTATAACTCACCGGGTAAACTTTTAATCTCCAGCACAGTCCTGACACCTGCAGGGGAGGGCTGTACACAGGATCCGCTCGCTGGCGCAAGGTGCTGGTGAGAGAGGAGGAAAACAGTTGGTATTGGGACAAAGCAAAAGCTTCCTTGGAACCATGAGCTGCACAGACAACTGCCTTTCCCATGGAAAATCTTTTGAGTGGGATTAATTGTTCACCTGGTAAACAAGAGATTTTTAATGGAATTGCCATAGCTTAGTCCAGATCTCAGAGTTTTCTGTAGAGATTATTCTGTGTTTTAAGTAACAATACTGAAGTACAGAAGAAACAGAAGGAGTTTTCCAATATTCACAGTAATTTAAGACACATTCTTACCTGAAGTTTTCCAAGACAAATGTAGTTGAGTCATAGGCTGGAACCAATTCACTGTGGAGGAAGGAATAAATATATTACACTTGAATAACATGGCATCAAAAATCCCAACTTTTGCAATCTGTAGAAGCATTTTAGATGATTTAGGTCATCAGAGCCACTGGAATTTGTTGTGTTGAGGGTTTTAATGAGTGACACAGGGACCCCAGGCAGGTGCAAAGGAGAGCCCTTTATTTTCAAAAACCCAGCCTTTTGAAGCAGTTAGCCGGTTATCAGTTTACACAGTTTTAAGGCACAACAAGCCCAAGCCAACCAACCACGCCACACCACGATGTGGACACGCCACAGGCACGCAGCAGTCTCTCAGCTTCTTGTGTCTCTCTATTCCAGCTGAATCATTCTCCCACAGTCCCCTTCTACTCAGCCTAAGCACCAGGCCGGAGCCATGGTACAAGGTCTTTCCTTTATTAAAGCCTTACCCATCGGTAACAGGAATTCTCTAGGACTGCATGGGTTATTGCAGTATAATTCCATTTATAAGCCTCCTTAGGAGGAGATACCTTGGTGCCATTGGAAAATGAACATTTAGCTTTAAACCAAGACACAGCCAAACCAATTTTTTGCTAGAGGAATTCTGGAGACTTCTCTGACTTTCCATTTTTTTGAGACATTTTTCAGCACAGGTTCCCTAAGAAGCCAGCACCAGCAGCACTCTCCTGATGAAGAATTGTGCTATGAAGTGATTTTGACTGTATATTCTAAATTAAGGTGACCTGCACAGGCATCTCATGAGAGCCTGGCAATTATATACTGAATGACCCAATAATAAGAGAAAAAAGGTCAAATCAGTAAACTAAGTGTAAAAGAGAAAAAAAAAAATTATGAGCTGGAACCCACTGTCCTGACTCCCCAGCAAGGACTACAGACACAAAGTAAGCCCTGCTGGAACAGAAAAAGCCTACTTGCAGCACAGGTTACAAGGAGTAAGTTATGAGGAAACTCTCCTCTCAGGTACTTTGAACATGTTTTTGAACACTGAATAAACAGAACAGAAATGCAATACTCACCTTGTGAAGTCTGGGGGCACAGGAGTGGTGACAAACGAGGCCATGGGCTTCCGATGGACCTGCTGGAACATCATCAGGATCTCTGAACTTTTGGATATCAGCTCACTCTTGCTGCAGGACCGTAACTATACATGGAAAAAAGAAGGAAAAAAAAATCCTTAGCTCAGTAGAAATCAAAGGTTTTGTCCACTTTTGTTTTTAAGCAGCTAAATTGCATTTTTGTCACAGGTTCAGAAAGTTTACCCACCACACAATGGAAAATGGAGCTTGGAGGTTTTGGGTGATTTGTTTTCTGGAATTCTACAACGGAAGCTGTAACAACTACTGTGTACTTCCCTTAAGTTAAACTAATTTATATAGAACTGGATAGTTTTGTATGATGTTGCTATTTATCCCTGTACCAGCGTTTCAAGCAACAGAACACCTTTGAGTATTTCTAGAAGACACACTTGTTTTTAAGAAGAAATTGTGCAACCTAAGGACACAACAATGAAGAGATATCCTCCAGAAATATCCATCAATTAATAGTTTTACAATAAAAAAAGCAAATAAGAAAGGCCAACTGAGGAGGGATCTATGCAACACAACATTCCATCTCTTTTAATAATCACCTGATGTTCTACTTCTTGAAGGAGGGTTTCCAGAAGTTCAGTTTCTTGAGTAAGTGACGTCTTTTGACCTGTTTAAAGAAAAGACATGGTAAAAAACCCCAAAACACACACTCAGTTTTTTAAGATATTGTACTTTTCTTTTTCGCTTGGAAGCTGCCCCGGAACATATTAGGGTAAAGGATTTCTAAATATACAAGGTTGATTGAGAAAACATTTGATAAGCAAGTCTACATTTTTAATTAGAGCTGTAGTGAAGAACTCATTTGAGGTTAAGTCAGTAATGAAACACTCTGTGTCCCAGAAATGGCAGGTGTGTTGTTTTGGGGTGTTTTTTTGGACAAAAAGAAAAGCAAGTTTGACCCTTACCCAGACAAGCCTCTCTTATAGTAAAATTACACTAAAAGGAATATCTATTACAAAAATGTAATTTTCAAAGTTTTCAAATTAGAAAGATGCACTTCTTGACTAATATAAATGAAATAAAAGCATTTTAGTTGAAAGGTACTAAATATCTTCTAGCCAGACAGGAATGTTTTCCAAGTTACTATATATGAGTTTTTAACAGAACACAATCAGGTCATCTCTAATTTAGAACTTATCACAGCAACTACATCATTAACCAAAATGCTTTGCTGCAAGTGGAAGTTTTCTGCCAGCAGTGAACTTGCTCAACACCATGGAGTATGGAAGCAGTCATGCTCCCAGGGAAACGAAGCTTCTCAGTGGATTTACACATTGTTAACATATTTCTCCTCCTCCTCATAAAGGCCAATACCCACCCATCAACGTGATGAGCTTGTTCTTGAGCTGGGTGTCCAAGCGGGCGATCATCATCTCCACAGCATTGCGGATCTCCCGCACGCGCTCGTCCTTGGCACTGCGCACAGCCTCCACGTTCCGCTCCTGGAACGGGACAGAAAAAACAGATACAAAAACAAACCTTCACATATCTGCATTTTTCACACCTTGACTCCACTCTCTTAGATCCCAGAAATGTCTAAGTCTCCCTAAATCCCCTATGAGAAAAAAATGAAGTGTTGTTTTGATGAGCTGCATTCCAGACTCTTCCTGGAGCAGCAAGGATTGCACTGGATCCCTCCCCATGTCCTCTGGTGGGTGCCTAAAAGTTAACTGGGAAGCTGAGCAGCATTTTCTCATCACACAGGGATTTGTCATGAGGAGATTCTTCAGTATCAGACCTGTAAATGCACCTGCCAGTTTCTCTTCTGCAACTTGAACAGCATAGAAAAGTGGTAACAAGTGCCTTTGTGGTAAAAAGAATAATGTGATAAAGACAGAAAAGTTCTTTGTGGTAACAAAAGTAATGTGATAAAAACAGCACCCCTCTCCCTGGCCAGTGAAGGCCAGAAACTCTCAGCATTTTATAAACACAAGTGGCCCATGTGGTGATAAAGTCCCATCTGAGCTGGAGTAGAGCAAATCTATGTGGAAAACAACCACCTGAACAACAGCACAGGCAAAAATCACACAGAAACTTGCCTAAAAATACCCTGATTTTATCTGCACAAAGACTACACATAATAAATATAACAGACCACAAAAGTAATCCTTCCTGGGATACAAGAAACTGCATCAAATTGCTGGAATTCCCACTGAAACTGCCTAAGCTGAACATGCCTACATTTGGATTTTTGACATGTTTACCCCACATGGAAGACAAAGGAGGTACACAAACAATTCTCTAACTAGTGAGCTGCTCATCCTGCAGGCTCAAATACATTTACAGTTTATTATCCTTAAAAAAGGGGAAAAAAGCTGTTAGAATAAAGCATTTTTATACTTATTTAGCATGACAGACTGTACTCTTAAGTATTGACAAAAACACATCTTTCAAAGAACTGAACTACTCCCACTTTTAAACAGCACACCTCAAAAGAAAATCTGCTACCTAACTCTAAACCCAAACTGAGAGTATTTTGACCTTTCTACATTGCATAGAAAGAGTCAAATGAAAAAGCAAAAAGATCTCTCTGTGGGATGATCTCACCACCTTCTAACAGGTACTACTTCCACTTCCCACTTTACAGTTATCCTTTGCTCATGGAATACTACATGGAAACTTTCTTACCACTTCCTGCACCAAACTGATCAATTCCATGAGTCTTCTCCTAAGCTTTGCCACTTCTTCATTTACTTTTGTGACATGTTGCTCATAGATTTCTGCCAGTGGTTTAAAAGTATGTCCTCCATGCTGTTCAAAGAGAAAAAGGGGGAGGAGGAGGAGTTGAATAACAGAGCATCTCTTTTCCACTTTATTCCACTCCTATTAAATTCCTGAAAGAGAAGGGAAGAAAGCCTACGAGCGTATCACTCGTTCTGGAAAAGTTCCAAAGCAGATTGTATGTAGGAAGTCTGTCTTTCACTTCCCTTTGTAAGAAGTCATGAATTTGGCTCTCATTCCATCAAAGCTTCCTGTCAGGAGTTATTTGGAGTCTCAAGAGTCCTCCAAAAATAAACTGCTTCATTCACTGTGCAATCCTTTAACAAATCAAATATTGATGGAAGGTTTATTTTTATCATTATTATTAAAACACCCTTCCCAAACAAGGGCAGCAAACTGTTAACCACTTACATTCCCAACAGCAACAGCTGTTCTCCTTGAAATACTCAACTGAATGGATAAACACAGATTAATTGTGCTACAGGTTTGGAGATATTCAGGATTACAGGCCAGGAGAATTAAATAACAAGTGTTATCTGTATTTTCTAAGCAAGACTTCTTCCTTTGCCCATAAAACTCTCCCCACCACACAGAATTTGTCCAAGACATCACGAAGGTTAAAACAAGGAACGTAATTCTGACCTGTTTTTGGCAAAAGTTTAACTTTCTTCTCTAATTACAAACAGGAAGTATCATGTTTCACAAACAATGTTAATTAATTATAAACACACCTACAACTGCAGTATTTGCATGGCAATCCAACAGGCAGAAGAGCAATTTCACAGCATTTCTAGTTCTTCAAAACCACTGTCAAGACACAAAGCCTGAAGTCCCTTACACCATGTGCATTCAAGCAAGATTCCTCTTACCATTCCTCCCCAAAGCGCACACTGGTGGCAGATACACTTCTTGCAGGTCCAGCAGAAAACACTGAGCTTTTCATGATGATTTTCACACCTTAAACAAAAAAAATGCACATATCACCAACAGAAAATAGCTATGAATTTTCTACAAACTCAGTTTAACATTTTCACTTGTTTTGCTACATGATCCTGCAAGTAAAGCACAAAACATCATTTGCAAGAAGAACAGTTACAATCAGTAAAAACCTTCTGTAAGATAAATGTTGCTTTAGTATTCTCTCAGGAAGCACTTCACAAAGATAGAGAGTACATTACTACAACTGGATTTCTACCCCTCAGATAAAGGATATGATCATGGAATCAAGTGCAGAATTTTAGAAATTAATACTACACATTATTAAAATCCTGATTATAGACTGCCTAAAGTACTGCTTTTTAGGGGACTTTATGTCTTTTCTTTACTCTCCAACTGGGTTTATCAATTACATTTTCAGGACTAGAAAACATCTCAGAACAGCTTCTCTGCTTTCATCTGTCCAAGATACCAACTCGGCGCCCCCATTCTTACTGGGACTTAATGCCAAATGAACAAGTCTTTAAACAAAGATTTTTATTTCAGATCTGTGGTCACTGAGAAGGGTAACAGAGCAGATGAAAAACAGCAGCTTTCTAGAGAAAGACACTGAAGAGTTTTTTTCATTTCTTGAAGTGTGACAAAAAGAAGCCCCAGATTTTAGTCAGACAGTGAGCACAGCTCAGCTTTTCATCAGGTTATCAGCTTGTTCCCTGACTTTAATAACAAACTGAAATTAAAAGCCTGCTCCTATAATGCAAACCACAAAACACTTTACACAAAGAACACTCCATTTACTTGTCCTTTTCATTCTCTTCATGCTTTGTGAGGCTGCAGAGCTGAAGTGTGTCCAGCTGCTGTGTGACCTCCTCTGCCCAGCGACAGTTGACGAGCTCTCGGAGCTGCAGGGGGGCTCTGCAAGAAGGGTGGCACAGTTAGAACAGGAATTTGGCTCTAGGAGCTAAAGGAGAAGCACTGAAGTGAGTTGAGTTCAATTCTACACTACCAGAAGAGTGACAGGCAAAAAAAAAAAAAAA
>VZRN01002537.1:180992-191036 GCA_013397935.1 Dasyornis broadbenti
CACCCTGCCCGCGCTGCGCATGCGCGGGGCCGCCCGCAGGGGGCGTGGCCGCGACAGAGGCGCGCGGGAGAAGCGGCCGTGCCTGAGCGGAACCGGCGCCGGGAGCGCTTCGCGCTTGGATTTTTCTTTATTTTTCTCTATTTTTCTTTATATTTCTTTATTTTTCTTTTTGTTCATCTTTACCGGAGAGGTTTCAGGAGCGGGGATGGGTTTCCGCGCCCCGCTGACAGCTATCTTCAGTTGCTGTAGGTAGCGCTCATCAATAAATTAAATATTTAACGTTCACCAGTAAATTAAATACTTGACGCTGCTGACGGTAGTGGCACAGCAAGGATCGAGTCCTCTATCGGAAGTAGATCAACGTGATTAAAAACGACTAAATCAGTTTGTGAAGCTGGTTAATTGCTTGAAACTGATTAGTTACTCGTAGGTAAAAGGGCACACTTGACAGCAGACATCATTAAATCAAGTTGTTCCTGTCTTTTCAATATTCAGCCTGTGTCTCTATTCCCGCCAAGCCCTAAAGCAGTTCACCGATGAGTTCAGGAATCAGCATTTCCCTCCCTCAGAGCACTCATTTAACTTTCCTTTGGCAGACATAATTTTTCACAAAAAACCCCACAGAAACTTAATAAAAATTCAGGTATCTTACTCTCTCAAATTGGGCTGAAATATAAAAATATAAATGTAAAAAACAAGCAGAGGCTTGGACAGGACAGAAATCCCTTCTGACCCTAGCTAGACTATAAAAAACCACAAGGGAGTTCACATCAAAGGAAAATAAAGCAGGTCATGGAGTAGGTTCAGGGGTCAGGGCAGGGCACAGGGTCAGGAGTCACGTAAGCAAAAGTATAATAAATCTTTATTCAGGAATGCAAGTACAATTAAGAGGCTTGGATTATTTGCCTTTAAAATCCCCTCAGTAATGCAGCAAGGAAATGGAAGTGTCACATGGCCCACAACATTCCTCAAAAATGCATCGGCCATAATTCTTTAAACGGCCAAAGAAAAGTGCCAACCTCAATGTCTTTGAACTCTCTAATTTCAAGTATTATCAACAGAATTTGTATACAGAAACATTAACAACTTCCCAACAGTGGACTTGGAACTCTTCTTCCAGAGAGATCCTTGCTCTTTAATAATCCAGGAGCTGTGACCAAGATGCTTCTGTGTCAGAGGAGCTTTCATTCACACAGCGAATTTAACATTTCCTTGTTTGTCGAGTTCTACAATCCCGAGTTCTTTCAGGATTTGAATTCTTGAGTCAGTGGCTTTCATATTCATCTTGGTCATCTGTGAAATACTCAATGCTGCTCTGTAAGACAAAAACAATTTAGCGAAACAGGGATCAAACATCAGATCTGGCAGGAAAAGGCTAAAAAGCATATGCTGTTCAATCAATTATTTTTGTTTGTGCTTGTAAATCTCAATCTTATTCAGATTACCATCAACTATTTCTGAGCTACTTCAAATCACAGCAGTCATTTGCTAATCTTAGGATTAAAGAGACAGAATTCCTGAGTTGAAAACTTCCTTGTTTTTAACATCAACCTGTAAGAAATCGCCAGCACTCAACCCAGAGCAGGGTTGCTGAGGGAAAGGCAGGGTTTGGGTCATGGTTTAGTGTCAGGGCTTTTTGAAGTTACAATATGGCAGTGAATGTTTAACTAGCTGGTTTTGTTTAACTTGAAAAGGCTGAAATTCTTTACAGTTTATAAAATTCTTTTAATGAATGGCTTTAAGTCTTACTTGTTCTTCTTTACAATGAAGTGGTTAAATAACCCCTTGTACAAATAGTTCAAGTCTGCTAATTTGACCGTGCTTCTGATGCTCCTTGGAACACACATAAATGTTTCCTCAGTCAATGGTTTGAATTTGGGCTCTAAAAAGTGGAAAGAGAAGATATTTGTTAAAAAAAACTGGAAATGAAAATATTTATTTCTTCATAAATTGAGTAAAAAATGGAAAGTACTTCCATTAGTGTTTAATAACCCCCCTAGGTGGGACTAAAGGAAGATTTTCCAGCAAGAGAGAGAAGAAACAATCACTGTATCTGGAGACTCAGTAAAAAATCATTTGATTTGAGATCTAATGAGGACTGACAAATTTGGTCTGTCAATGACCAGCTGATCTGTTTTTAAAAAAAAAAACCAAAAAACCAACAAAACAGCAACAAAAAACTAGACAAGGAAAATTCCTTTCTATAAGCAGGGAAAAATGGATTTTAAAAGAGCTGTTTCTATGGTAAGATTAGTGCACCATTTCTTCCAGATCATAAACACAACAGTTTTCCACTTCAATCCCATCCAAAGCAAGGAAAAAATCCCAGAAACATGGCAACTATTCATGGACTGTAACTAAGGGGTCAGGTCCTTATAGTAAAGTCTAAATCCTTCACATAAAAGCAGTAGATACTGGTGCTTGAGAGTGAAAACAGTGAATTTACTGCCCGTCACAGGCTCTATGAGAAGAAAACAGGGGGAAGTTTATTTTTTCAGCACTTACCTTCAGGTGAGCCAGGGACTGTAGATTGTGGACAGAACGGCTTAAAATAAACAAGGGATAACGTCAGTATTTGTTAGTATTTTGCCTAGAAATCATTTTTTACACTTTCATTTCTGCATGAAATTTACATTAATTACATTTTACCATTGGATAACACAGGCTCTTGCAGCCACTGAAGTCAACAGCAAAATCTTAGGAATTAAACACAATTTAAAATTAATTAAGTTTAAAATGGAAGCAGAAAGATTTATATGCAAGTCAGATGAACCTCTCCAGCTCTCCAGTATGGATCTGAAAGCACTGCACATTATTTTGAATTAATAATGGACATAAATTGAGAGCATTTATGAAGGAAGGAGCAGATATTTGCAAACAAAGAGTGAGTGAAGCTGCAGGAACTGGACAGGTTTCATGCAAACCAACCGGGGTAATAAAGGGACAGAAAATGAGGTGTCCTGTGACAGTGGGCGGTGGGAAGAAGTAGAAAAATATGTCAATCAGATAAACACTCTCTATTAACCTCCTTAAATATTTTTAATATGAGACCCAGACCAAATATTTGCAGATAATTATACTGGATAATCACATATTGAGCTATGGGAGAATATCTGACATTTTAACAAATATTAATTTAGATCTAAGTTCTACTGCATTGCAGTTAGAATAGATTGTTACTCATATCCAAAATTTATTTAATATTTTACAGGAAATTAAATTTCTCTCAACTTTGAGATACATTGGTTTGAATCAATGACAATCCTCACTCCCACCCAAATGTTTCTTATCAAGATCAAAAAGAGCAACGAACTGCATCTCTGACAAGAAACATAAACACATCCCAATTAAAAACTAACAGGAACAAAGTCTTCCATCAAAGCTAATTTCTCCTTTGTGGACAATCTAATTGGAACAATTAAAAAAGCCTAATCTGTACAGAATAAAAATGAAAAGGTTTGTTAAGAAACTTAATCCCATTTCTGAAAAATTCCATTAATTTGAGAGGTATTAAATCACAAAAGCAGCCCCTTCTGCATTCAGCTGAGCTGCACTCAGGATTAAAGGATTCTGGAATACTGACATTCCATGCCCTAATTACCTCTTCCACTTGCAATTCCACTTCTTTCCCAGTTTGGAAGTTTAACTGCTGAGCTGCAGTCTGTTCTTCTGCTGACAGAGGTAAGCTCTGGGAAAAAAAAAAAAGCAAACAGAGAGGTCTGATACTTCAGTTCCTGAGGTGATGGTATTTACAGAAGGACTCAATGTTTGTGCAGCCCTTTGCTCATGGAAACTGACAGTAGACTCCTAATTTCCTTCCACTGAAAGCAAATGAACAAGCAAAGTATTTCTGAAAAATCAACCATAATCTTCCTCTAGCATCAGTACTATAAATTAGTCAAGTAAGATAAATTTTTCAATTCAAAAAAAGTATTTCATTTGAAGACTTATATTTCTCCAGAACAGTTTAATCCATCTTCGGTTTAGGAAATATAAAAAGTACAAGAAAATCTTTATCTAAAGCTCTACATATAATTCAAGAAAAGGGTCTCCCACTTGAAGAAAATGCCAAGTACAAAACTATTCTTGGCAGAATATCCTTGAAACACATTGAGAATATGATATATTTTCCTTTCTGTGGCATATAACTACTGTCTTTTAAATCACGATCCAGCCCATTTTGCCTATAAAAAGTTACCAATAACTTGCCCAGAGCTGTTGACAGATTAAACCCAATCTCCAGGCACTGTCATTAGAACACTGATTATTTGTAAAGGGACAAAATTAATGCTTTCACAATCTCTACAAAAATGGAGCAGTGCCTGAAGACCACTTAAGAAAATGCTGTTTGTTGCTAAGTTTTTTAACAACTTAAACATTATCTTAGGAAAAACTTAGGACTTTGGAATAACAGCAATCCCAGAGTGTTTGTTACAATGGTTTTAACTTTCTCCCTTTAGACAGTGAAAATACATTTGCCATTTAAAAGCTTTTTAGCCTTTTAAAACTGGTTCCACTTCCTATTTTCTTTAAGGTGTCTGCTTCTAAAAACTGTCAGCATGGCCCTGGGATACAGCTGTGCACAGAAGTGTTGACTCCTATGGAATTACCCAAATTGTGTCACTCAGTTCACACTCCTCAGGTGTTACTCCAGTTCCAAATCTGAACACCACTTGTTTTAACTGCTGGGATTGGGATTTACAAAAAGAGTTCCAATCCTGCAAGCATTCTTTCTGGGAAACTGTCTCCTTATCTTCCAAGAGTCTGCACAAACAAGTTTCCAGTGGAACTACATAAAGGTTACAAAGTTCATGTTCATTCCGAGGAGTGAAAACAAATTGATTAAAATGAAAATACCACCTCCAGCTCAGTTTGTTGCTGTAGTGCCTGAATTATCTTCATTGTTTTCTCCAGGGCAGCACGGATGCTCTTCATGGATTCCTTCTGCTCCATGGAAATTTTTTCCATCTGCACACACAGGGATTTGTAACGGGATTTCAGCACTGGGAGTTCTTTCAGGAGAGCAACTGGATTCTCCTGTGTAAGTAAAAGTACATTTAAACTATCTAAGATGATGAAATTAATATGGTCACAAATCAGTTAAAAGTGCAGGTGTTGGAGACACCAAAATATAACATGAACTGACCCTTGACAATGAAAATGTACAGAAGAAAAGGATTTTTTAATAAAATCCTATACATGATGGCATTTATTGTTTTCCTTTCATCTCTCCTGAAATCTGAATTAAGTCATTGCTTGTTGGCAAGCTTATCTTGGATCTCAGAGTAAGGGTGAGTTTTAGCTCCGACTGGAATCTATAACTTGAACTTAGATGTTAACACCACTAATTTCTCAGAACAGAACATGGGAGAATTTCACTATACCAAGAAACCAAGGGAGTTTAGTTTTAACTTGTATTAGGCCATTTATCTTGATACATCATGCAGGAAATACTTTATAAAAATAAGTAATAATAATTAATAAATTATTAATAGCAATAATAGTAATAAAAGCCTGACAATGGATGAAAGCACAGCCACACATATTTCAAGTTCAAAGAAAAATACCCCATTTATTACCACTTCATGCAATAAAATTGAATTTAATCTGAAAATACTACCTCTGCTGCTGTATTATCAGGACGACTTTTCATTATTTCAAACTCCACTCTGTGCTGAATATAATCCAGATCAGATTCTGCTTTCTGGAACTGAAATATTTAAGGTAAAGCACAGTATATTAAAAACCAAAAGCTGCAGACAAACCCCAACCATTTGCCTTTCCTGTGTTTCAGGAAAGCAGGAGGCAGCTGCCTCCCTTTGAAAGGCTCAGGGACCATAAAATTTTTCAAATTTAATTTTTTCAAATATTAAAGAGTTCTGTTAGCAAAACTACAACACTCAGTTATTTACACAGAGGAGGTTATGGGTGAATGCAGGATCCAAGAGTATCATCAGAGCTTTTATTAATAATCATATTAGGGATGTGTTCTTTCAGATGATTTTAATACCCACAATACATTTTATTATTCCCCAATAAACCAGACTGACTAACAGCTTATAAAATTGATGACATCACTTTTCTTTCCTTGGGATAAATAAGCCACCAGAGAATTGTCTAATTGCCTTGTAAAACAGTCTGCTGATAGCATTATTACTTAATTAATTTTAGTCTGCAATTTCAGTATCTATTAAAGACTTCCACTTTCAAGAAAGGCAGTTTCCTCATTCCCAAGCAACTCATTAATTCTTTGACATAATAATTCAGTGACTTTACAGTCACAGAAGAGACAATGAGAGCAAGTTTAAAATGGTTGTGACTTCCTTTGCTTGGTTTTCACTGTTTATATTGAGATTAACCCCAAAGTAACCATTGCAATTTTTTTTAAGGATCAATGTAAGGCTGTATTTGTTACTGGCAGTGTTATAATGGCAGCTGAAGCGACAAATATCCATAGTCTGTGGTCAGGCTGGGATTCAAAAGGGCTATTTATGTTTTAAACATCAGCTTTGGGATCCACCTTAAGGATCTCAATACTTTTGAGGATCTGGAAATTCAGCCTGAAGGAATAGGATTTGATGCAGGATACTCTCCAATAAAACCCTCTTTCTGAGGGACCAAAGATGGATGATGTTTCACACACCTCCAGTACATTTTCAAATAATAGCTTAAGAAAAGGAAAATAAATCTGGTGAAGAGCTCGAGCATCTATAAATCAAGGGGAAAGCTTTCACCCAGTGCTGCCATAATTCACCATCTGCCCAACAAAACTCCTTCCCACACCTGTCCCAGAAACCAGCCAGGACAAAATCCAAGAATAAAATACTTTTCAGTACTGTGTACATTTTTAAAGAGTTCAGGAGGGATTTCTTCCTTAACTGCTCAATGGCTTCTGTTCTCTTCCACTAACAAATATTTGTAGGTTTTCATTTCCACAGGCAGGCACCCCAAAAATTTGCTTTTCTCTAGCTCCTCCACTTGATCAGTTTTTGGGGAAGCAGACAATGACTATGCGCTGCTTTCAAAATTACTCATTAAATATTCAATACTAATAATTTGAATACGGAGCTAACTAGCTCCATGCTACTACTGTGATTCAGGACATTAAAAACTGGATGTGAAGCTAAATGTGGCTAGAATTTTCAGATTTGTGACAAGATTAACATAGTTCAGCAGGACTGCTTTCGTTTTATAAATATTTATTTCTTGTTGTGTTTCAGAAAACATCCACCTGCAAAAATCTCCCTTTAATGTTCTAGGTCAGAAGCACTTGTAGGATGATTATTTCACAACAACCATTGAAAATGCAGGGTTTGAAGTGTAAATTTGTAATTTACTCACAGGCTTGGAAGAAAAGTGTTAGAACCTGAGGCAAGAGTGAGGCCAGTGCTGAGGGCTCTGCTCTCAGATGCTTTGACAATACTATTGCACTGCTCTCTGTATAGTACAGTAGTGCAATAAAGTCAGAGCACTCGTTAGCAGCAACAATTCTAGGCAACAATCAATCATACACTCACCAAAAAAAAAAGGAAAAACCACATCAACTCAGCCAGAGGTTTCTGTGGATTGGGAAGAGTTGGATAAGGTTAAAGCTCATTAAGTCCTCACACACACACACACACAAGAACTCACATTATTATTGTTCATAATCTGTCATTTCACTGACCATAAGGGAGGGGAAACCCCAACCACCCAACAAAATGCTCAACAGATCTGTCAGAAATTCAATTTCAAACTATTTGGTGCTTTTTAAACTGGAAATTCCATTTCCAAGTATATTTATTGCTTAGATTTGCCTCATAGCAAGCAAAGATTCTAAACTGTTATTGGACCGATGTTCTTAAACAGCATTACAGGGAGTATCTTCCAGTGAGAAGAGTTTATTCTTTATAATCTGCAGGTGCTGAATCACATTAAAATGCACTTAAACACTCATTTCCCAACTCCAAGGATGTTCTTTACCACTGGGGTGTGAGAGCACCATCACAGGGGGGGTGTATTCCATAAACCTCAGTGACAGTGGGGCTTTTGAACGTAACAGCAAGTTTAAGAACTCTCAGGGTTTGAAAGCACTGAGATCATTAACAACAAAATGCAATGAAAGCTGGGAATGGAGTGGAGAGAGGGGGATGATTGCTTATGTACACAGAGCTGAGTCACCTGTACCTTTTCTAAGACACAGAGATGATGGCATTTGTCATTAAATGACCAGTCAATAAATCTCCTTGGCAAACAGGTAGACAACAATGAGTAATAAAAATTAAATTAGTGGTAATCTCATTTTGCAGCTGTTTTGCAAATCACCTTTTGGTCTCAGTGACTTCAGACAATAAGAACAATAAAGAGAAATGTAGATTGTATTGCTGGCCAATGCCCTTTTAACATTGCACTGCTTTTTGTGCATCATCACCAGTAGTACAACATAAAAAGGGCACTGGACAGACACCACTCAGGAACAGAGGAGGTCAAGGGTAACTGCATTGCTCTGAATGAAGCACTTGCAGCTCATCTGACAGTTTATCCGTTTGTTATCCTATTTTATCAAATGGATGTCCACAAAGTTTTCCCTCAGTGCAGACTGGGCATTAAAAGTAAATGAGATTGTGCACAAGGATGCCCTCTGTGTTCATTACAGGTCTGACTGTGCCTCTTGAAGCTGCTAAAAAGATCCCAAATTCCAGCTGACTCCAAGGAACTTGTGCAGTCCCGTCCTGTGTCCTGAAATACACCCAGTGTTCATGGAATCATGGAATGGTTTGGGTGGAAAGGGACCTTAAAGCTCAATCCCATTCCACCCCTGCCATGGGCAGGGACACCTTTCACCAGACCAGGTTGCTCCAACCTGGCCTTGACCTATTCTTATTTAAATTGGCAGCTTTGCGATCTTTTACATAATTGATCTAAAACTGTAGATGTTATGGTGCTCCTGTCACAAATAAGCATTGACTACCTGGTATTTTCATACCCATTGTTCTCTTTAAGCTCCCACTAATTACCTAATTACTTTATCCCTGCTTCCAAGAGACTAAAAGGAAGCTTTCCATGAAATTCATGTCAAAACCTCCAGGGAAATAAGAAGCGTTATTTTATCACACTTCTGTGGAGAGAGCTGACTTCACAGGAAATCCAGGACGAAGAAACAACAAAGCAGAAGGAAAAGCAAGAGACACAAAGCTGTGAGATCTGAAATTTTTCTGAATTCCAGAATAAGAGCCCCTGCTAAAGGGGACAAAACCACCTATCTATTTACATGTCCTAAAATAAGAATCACTTGAAAGTATGACTTTCAATGAAATACAGAAATTAACCATGACAACAAATAAATAAATTAATAAAACAATAAATAAATTAATAAAGTATCTCTAAACATATTTCTAAATTAAACTAGGCTTTAAAAAAATACTAATATATGGGGAGATTAAACTTATACTATGGGCAAATATGTAAAAAAAATATTTAGAAGCAAGATGAAGGTTTGAGGGATGGCACGAGTAACTTGGCTGGTTGAACACAGCTTTCCAGTGCCTCTCCAATGTGAGGAAATACAGCACAGCCCTTTTTTGGGAGGTTAATTTTTGCGTTTTTTCACTTTTGCAGGAGTGGGGCAGGCAGAGAGGCGACCATTACATAAGGGAGAGCCCCGTCTTGCTTCAGGGGCTGCCTCAGAGCACTGGAAACGAGCGGAAAGCTGGAAAAATTACGGAAATTTGGGGCTCAGAAAGGGAGGGCCGAGGGGGCCATCGCCCGGCTCCCCCCGCGCACCCGCGCCAATGGACCAGCCCAGCCCGCCTTCCCCCCCGCAGCGAAAATGGTCCAGCCCAGGTGAGCGCTCCACTCTCGCCCCCGCTGGGAGAAAATGGACTAGTCCGGGAGCACCACTCTGCCCCGCGCCCCCCCTCCCGCCGTGGAGATATGGACTGGACCGGCCCGGCCGCGTTCCCCCGCAAGGCGGGCAATGAGCGCGCCCACCCCCACCGCCCCCCCCAGGTGCGCGGGAATTGGCCGCGCCCTGCCCCGAGCCGAGGGGCAAATGGAGAGGCGCAA
>VZRN01002537.1:191620-265651 GCA_013397935.1 Dasyornis broadbenti
CGCTCGCCTCAGCGCGCCTGGGACGGGGCGGGGCAGCGCCGGCCCCTTCCCCGTGGAGCGCGGGCGCGCCTTAGCGCGATGGCCAATCAGCGCGCGGTTTACACGCACCTGGCGGAGGGGCGGCAGAGAGCGGCGATACCGTTGGCTGGAGCGGCGCGGGGAGCGGTTTGAATCGGCGGCGGCGGCGGGCACTGAGTGTGGCCGGGGGGACCGGGCGACCCCGAGACATTCCCGGGGACACCCCGCAGGTGTGTTCAGGTGTGTTCAGGTGTGTGTGTGTGTGTGTGTGTGTGTGTGTGTGTGTGGACTGCTCGCTCTTGGTGCGGGGTCCCGGGCGAGCGGGGTGTTACCGTTCAGCGATCACCGGTCAGGGACAGGCCTGAGCCGCCCCCCGGCATCGTTCCGTGGCTTCTTCGTGTTTTTTGTCTCCGTTCCCCCCCGCGTCGTTTTCCCCAAATTCAGTACTTCTCACGTCAGGATAAAGAAAAACTAACCATTCGTTTGTATGTATTATGTTTCTATACGATTAGTTATAATGTTTCTATTTAATTTATAATGTTTCTAATTACTGTCTTATGTATTTTTTTACTTTCTTATGTATTTATACTATTATTTACAATATATCATGCATATATATTTAATTCATTCATACTTATATTTACAATAACTATTTATTAATGCTATTTATCTATGATATGAATAGAAAAGGAGAAAGAAGGCCTATGTAAAATGATGCTTTCTGCATTCACTACTCGTGCACAAACACATCCCCATGGACCATATGAAATTAAGGATATATTTTCTATTACTGGTATATGATAATTCCACCATGGCAGCTGTGAATAACCACTGAGTGGATTTCTGAGGGGCAGCCCATATTATTCTCCTAGGTGACAGCTCTGTCCCAATGTATTATTTGGTTTATCGCCATGCATTCTTTTTGTATGTGTCTTTTTCACCAGTTATGGCAAGGTATAAGAAATGCAAACGAAAACGAAGAGCCAGAGCAAAATTTCAACTGGAAAAAAAGAAAAATGCTGCAACTCCCCAGGGCTCAGTTTGTCCCACTCCACGGTAAGAGGCTCAACTTGAACTTTGCCTTCTCACTCCATTCCTGGTTTGCTGTTTGCTCCCAATGGCTCATGGAAAAGAGAGATTTGTGCAGTTCATGATATGGTTTGGTGCTATCCAGTTGAAGGCTGGACATGATGGAGGTCTTTTGCAGCCTTAATGTTTCTATGACTAACAACCAGGAAAAGCAATTTGAATAAAAAGTATTTCAAATAGGATTTCCCTCCCTCCTTTATTGAAATGTATCTTGGCATTTCCAGGTTTCTATGATCACATTTACTCTGTTGTTACCTGCTGGCACCTACTTGTAATTTCCAGATGATTGCTCACAGTTAACTTTTTTTAAAGGCTGAAATGATAAATATAATTCTGGCCTCATTCTGAAAAGTTCTGTTGCAGGTCACCAGCTCATCTCCCTCTGAACACATCACCAGTCCCAAGGTGCTCCCTCTGGTCTTTACACTTGCCCAGTGTAAAAGATGTGGTCAAACCCTTGACAACGGCAGCATCATTTCTGTATTGGTGGTGCCAGTACAGGGTTGCACAGGTATATAGTTTCTTTGATATTAGATTTTTTTTGTTTTAAACGGGGATTAACACTGTTTACTGAGTGGGAAATATTTTATTGTACCAATTTCTTTTGTTCTGTTATTACCCCTCGTAAAAATCAGATTGATCTTTGGAAACATCTGAAGAAAGTCAATATACAAATACACATAATCTGCTTTCTTTTTTGCTTAGAGCTTTAAGATGGTGAAAGACACCATATTTCCATCACAAGTCTACTTAAGGGAACTAAATACGTTCAGGGAGAAGCTGGAGAAGTTGGAAAGTGAATTTTCCAAGTTACAAGGAGCATTCCAGGTCAGTCTCAGTCCAGCTGGGGCAGGGTATGTTTGCCTGTGTGAGCATGTAAGGAATTGTGGTCACTACAGATGCACTGAAATCTGAACAGCTCCTCAGGGGCGTTCTCTGCATTCAGTTGCCAAACTGCTGCTACCTCACAGCAGGAGGGAACTGTTTTGCTGGTGAGCCTCATGAGAAGTGTTTTAGATCTTTATAGCTCAACTTTAGCCAGAACCTTTGTTCTCTAAAATTCCATCTACTTTTGCCAGTGGATTTAATGTTCTCTTTATTTATTTATGTTGCTTTCAGATGAACGGAGTTGCAGCTTTGTCTTCAGAAAGTTCTCTTTGCCAAAGGTGTCAGAAGCCAGTCCTGGGTGCACCTGTGGGGACACAGATGGACCTTCCACTGTCAGCATCCATGCCTGTGTCCATCCCTCCTCCTCCTCCTCCTCTTCCTCCTCCTTTTCCACCGCCACCACTGCTTCCATCAAAACTGCCTCCAGCACCCCTCCTCCTCCAACGGGGCACTGCCTCTAAACCACTGCTGGTACGGAATCAGAAAGTTCCTCAATTTTATGTTTCATGCCTGTGTTCTTTTTGGACGTGGATTCATCAGGAACGAGCCTCTCGCTGAGCGCTCAGTCGCTTTCCCGTCCTAATTTCCTTTCCAAACCCCTTTGCTTTCAGGTGCCACCAGTGAAAAAGGATGGGCCCATGCACATCACCCTCAAAGACCTCCTGAATGTTAAACTGAAGAAGACAAATAGCAGCCTGAGAATAGACAAGGTAAACTGGAGGATTAATAGGTGGTGGTGTATCAAGGGAAAATCCACCCTGGAACTGGTGTATTTCCTGCATTTTTTTCAATAAATTGATTCTCATCCAAACACACAGTCATCAGTTTCAAGTAACCATTCTAATTCTGCACCTGGGCTTTGGAATGGAAGAAATAAAGTGGCAAACTCCAATCGCACCTGGCACCCAGACCAGCTCTAATTTTACATTAAGGGCATGGAGCCTTCATGTAGCTTTGTGTGTTATCAATAGAGTTTGGACTTTCTTTTGCCCAGCTGGAATTTTGTTTCCAGAAGTGTTTAGGTTTTCTGGTTTTCTTGATTTTTTTTTTTTTTTTTTTTTTTTTTTTTTTTTTTTTTTTTTTTTTTTTTTTTTTTTTTTCCTTAAATAAATCTATTTTTATCCAAGGCATGTTCAAATCTTAATAATTCAAAAAAGCATAAAAGCCATAAACCACAACAATCTTTCAGAGTATAAATATTAAATAGATTTCAGGTTAGTGAGACCTGCAGTTTTATTTGTGGTAACATTTCTTTCCTTGCTTTAGGAACAATCACCTATGAAGCCACACAGAGCATTAATTACAGTCAGAGATCTACAGAGTGTTAGTCTGAGACCTAAATCCAAGCCATCAGCTCGTGCTACAAAACCTTTAATGTAAGATGCTTTCTTTCTTATCTTAATATTAGATTTTTCTGTTTTAAACAGTGATTAACATTGTTTACTGAGTGGGAAATATTTCATTGTGGCAATTTCTTTTGTTCTCTTAGTATCTCCCCTAAAAATCAGATTGATCTTCGGAAACATCTGAAGAAAGTCGATATACAAAGGTCTGTTTCTTTCTGTTCTCTTGAATCCTACTTTTTAATCTGGAAAAAGTAGAGAACCAATTAAACTAATCATAACTCTCCTTTCAGAAGCCCTGGTGGCACTCCTCTAAGTACTAAAGAAAACATTGAATGTGGCTCTGGGCTGACACCAATAATGACGCAGGCACTACGGCGCAAATTTCAGGCAAGTCACTGTCTCTTTTTAGAATCATAAGGTGGCTTTAAAATCCATGAAATTTCCTGCTGATTTAAGGACACTGCAGAATGGACATGCCATGGCAGGTTATTTGACAATGCCTAAAGGAAAAATTGGACTTTTTGTGGCCAGTCGGGTGCCTCCATGCAACTTTGAAATTCACAGTTCTGCTTTGCAGAAGAATAAAATCTGAGGGTTAATAACATATTTTATTTGAATGATTTGCTGTGTCTGTTTTATGATGTCAGCTAAGAATTGCACGGTTTTGTCTCAGTGAAAATTAGTTCAGATATCCAAGTTCTGACTCTTTCCTTCTTTTGACAGATGGCTCACCCGAAGAGTCCCTCACCTGCACGGTTGAGTGCTGCAAACAGCTTTGATGAGAAGTAAAAAGGAAAGTAGGTTTATGGAACAATGTGTTTTCCATTTGTGGTCAGGAAGCCACTTGAATCCCATTTTTATCACACTCAGGCACATGTATTTGTAAGTAAATCTAGTGCACAGGAGAACGGGGCATTATGAAACCCTGTAAAGCAGAATGTGCTGGTTGTATCTCTCTAATGTCTCTCAATTTGATTGTATCTTCATTCATAAAGGAAAAAAACAATAGGAAATTGCCCAAGTCTTTTGACACCTGGGTGCTGCTGAAGCAGGGACTATTATATTCCCAGCACTGGTGCTACTTGTCACTCAAGTATGTGTGTTTGCTGAAATTCAGTATTTTTATATCTTTTTAATAACAAAAAGTATCTTGACAGTATTTGTACAGTTTCAAAGAAAAGCAACAGTTTAATGCACTAATGTATTAAAGTGGAAAGCTGCAAGATTCAACCAACAGTTGGAGTCTGTGGCTACAAACGTATGAGGCAATTGCACTGTATATCACTGCTGGCTGGTGTCTGATCACTATAAAAAGGCTGCACTGCTTAAAGACAAGGAACTCAAAACCTCCACCAACATCCAGTTCACGGGATGGCCAGAGGGTGTGCCTGTACCGCGGCTTAGCTCAGGACACGGACCGGGACAAGGGCAGATCCTGAGTCCCCGTGGCACAGCTGCGATCCGGCATCCCGGCACGGTCTGTGGGAGCTCATCCCGCGCCCAGCCCCGCGGCCCCGACCCCCGGGGGTGGTGAGCGCGTACCAGAGCTGCTGCCCACGGCGCTGGCTGTGCTGCCACACCCTCGGCGCGGTCCTGCCCCGCAGCCTCCGATCCCAGCGCCCGTGTCCGCGCCCTGCGGGGCGGGGCCGCTCATGCGCGGAGCCGAGGCCGGGGCTCCGCCGCTTCCGGGCGGGAGCGGGGCCGGCAGTAGGGTCGGGCGATGCCGCTGCCCGGGGCCGGGCAGCCCGGCGTCATGGGCACGGCCGTGGGGCCCATGAGCCTGCGGGAGCTGCTGCTGGCGGCCGAGGCGGGCGGTGCCACAGGCGGCGAGGAGGAGGTGTGCGTGGTGGGCATCTTCGGCAAAACAGCGCTGCAGCTCTGCTCCGAGAAGGAGGCCCTGGTGAGCACCGTGTGCGACCGGCAGGTGTTCCCGCTGTTCCCGGAGGAGGATCCCGAGCTGGCGGACGGCGCCGCGGGGCAGGAGGGTGACCCGGCGACAAAGGACTACAACCAGCTGCAGGCGTACTACAGCCAGGAGAGCCGCGTGCTGTACCTGGTGCTTACCTCCATCTGCGACACGCCGCAGCTGCTGCGCGCCTGCGGGGACCTGGCGGCGGCCGAGAACAGGGAGGCCGGGCCCGGCCACCTCTCCAGCGGCCCGGTCCCGCTACCCCACGCCGAGGCGCACGAGTTCTGGAAGCACCAGGAGAAGCTGCACTGCCTGAGCCTCCTCTACCTCTTCTCCGTCTGCCACATCCTGCTGCTAGTGCATCCCACCTGCTCCTTCGACATCACCTACGACCGCGTGTTCAGGGCGCTGGACGGGCTGCGGCAGAAGGTGCTGCCCTCCCTGAAGGCTGCCATCAAGGACTGCCCGGTAGGCAAGGAGTGGAAGCTCAACTGCAGGCCGTGCCCTCCACGCCTCCTCTTCCTCTTCCAGCTCAACGGGGCTCTGAAGGTGGATCCACTCCCAAGCAGGGGCCAGGACCCCTGTGGTCACCTGGAAAAGCCACCCCCGAAGAAGCATTCCCCCAAGAGGAGGCTGCAGCATGCTTTGGAGGATCAGATCTACCGCATCTTCCGGAAGAGCAGGGTACTGACCAACCAGAGCATCAACTGCCTGTTCACCGTGCCTGCCAACCAGGCTTTCGTGTACATCGTGGCTGGTGGGCCCCAGGATGGAGATGATCCCGTGGCCATGCTTCTCGACCAGCTCAGGAGCAACTGTACCATGAGAGAGACTGACTCACTGCTGGCTCCCACCCTGTCGGGACCTAGGAGGTATCAGATGATGAGGCACGGCCGGCAGCAGCTCTCCTTCCACGCAGAGAGCAGCAGCTCCAGCTCCTCTGGGCAGCTCGTGGACTGCACCCTTAAGGAGTTCTTGTGGCAGCATGTGGAGCTGGTGCTCAGCAAGAAGGGCTTCGAAGACAGCGTGGGGAGGAATCCGCAGCCCTCTCACTTTGAGCTCCCGACCTACCAGAAGTGGGTGGCTGCAGCTCTAAAACTATATGAAGTGACCATCGAAGGCAAAGACGATGACCCAACCTGTGGTGAGCTGAGCTCAAAAATCATGAGCAGTATCAAAGTTTTGGAAGGCTACTTAGACATAGACACCAAGTTCTCTGAAAACCGTTGCCAGAAAGCTCTGCCCATGGCCCACAGCGCCTACCAGTCCAATTTGCCTCACAATTACACCATGACAGTGCACAAGAACCAGCTGGCCCAGGCTCTACGTGTGTACAGCCAGCATGCCCGGGGCCCAGCCTTCCACAAGTATGCCATGCAGCTCAACGAGGACTGCTACAAGTTCTGGAGCAACGGGCACCAGCTCTGTGAGGAGCGGAGCTTGACTGACCAGCACTGCGTGCACAAGTTCCATCTGCTCCCCAAAGCAGGTGAGGATGCTCACTTGTGATTTGGTCTCATGGGTTAATTTTGTATCTGCTTTAAAATCTTAGGCTGAAAGCATTGACTCTGAAATGTTGTGGAAGGTGAGAGTTTGCAGCTTAAAAGTATCGTGTTCAAAGCACTGGACGTGGTACTTGGTGCTCTTTTCTAATTGACAAGGTGGTGACCAGGCAAAGGTTGGACTCGATGATCTCAGAGGTCTTTTCCAACCCAAATGATTCTGTGATCATCTTTATACTGTAGAATCATGGCAGAGCTGCTGTCCACATTTCTTTTATGTTGAGTAATGTTTAGGAGCCAGTCCACTGTTAGTAGTAACTCTGATTTTAGTAATAACTCTGATTTTAGTAATAGCTCTGATTCCATCTTGCTAAGTAGAAGCATTACACTGGAGTCCTAACAAGACGTGTGTAAGAAAGTTCTGTAAAAAACACAAGCATCCCCCTTTGTGTTAAATGACTTGGTTGATCAGGGAGTCAAAACTGGCTTCTGCACGTTTACTGCAGGTAGAAGAACTTCGAGCCTTCAGGAAGAGGTTGTAAAAACAAATAAGATTTGGTTTAGTGGTATAACCTCCCCTGAAACTTTGTATTATTAGAGATGGGAAAGGGAAGAGTTGCTTGACAAACTGGTGTCAAATCATTTTGTGTATGTGTATAGCAAGGAGGAAGTAATGGATGAAGAGAATAAAGAAAGTCTTGAATGCTGAGCAATTTATCCAAGGTTTGATTGATTTTGCTTTTAGGGGAAAAGCCAGAAGCAGACAGAAATCCTCCAATTCTGTATCACAACAGCCGGGCTCGTTCCACTGGTGCCTGTAACTGTGGAAGGAAACAAGCTCCTCGGGAGGACCCCTTTGATATCAAAGCAGCTAATTATGACTTTTACCAGGTGACTGTTAGGTCTGTTGTTGCTTGAAGCAGTGCTTTTGTTTCATCTGCAGAGTCTGTATTCTGAAGTGACCACAAGTTTTTTCTTAACCTTATCAACTTTTTCCTTAGAGAAGACATTTGTGGGAGCAGAAATGGGCTGACCAGGGTGGGCAGTTCCCGTCTTCACCAGTACACATGCACAGGAGCACCTGTTTATGCACCTGTTTATGCTTTGAGTGTGTTGATTCATGTGAATTTTCAATAATCAGGTCTGTAGGCTGTCTTCCCTACTGTTTTGGTTCTCACATGGTGCAGACCTCTTGAATCTTAATTGTAGCTGCTGAATGTTGTGTCTCTAAATTCCCTCATCTCAGAGTGGATGCTAAACCACATTTTCTTTCTCGTAGTTGCTGGAAGAGAAGTGCTGTGGAAAACTGGAGCACATCAACTTTCCCATATTTCAGCCAAGCACACCTGACCCGGCGCCTGCTCGGGACGAGTCATCACCTGCCCCTCCGGAAGGCGAGATTGAGAAACTCAAAGAGAAGGAACCTCAGACTCAGGGAGAGAGCACAGGCCTGAGCTTAGCCCTGAGCCTGGGCCAGTCCACGGGCAGCCTGGGCACTTACCCACCTGATGCCCAGGGTGGAGGGGACAATGCAGAGAGCCATGGGCAGAGCGGGGACTCCAAGAGTGAGAAGAGGCCGAGCCTGGTAGATCGCCAAGCATCTACTGTCGAGTACCTGCCCGGGATGCTCCATTCCAATTGTCCCAAAGGCCTTCTGCCCAAATTCTCCAGTTGGTCGCTGGTTAAGCTGGGGCCTGCTAAGGCTTACAACTTCCACACAGGTTTAGATCAACAGGGCTTTATCCCAGGAACAAACTATTTAATGCCCTGGGACATTGTCATCAGGACGAGAACTGAAGATGAAGGAGACTTAGACACCAACTCCTGGCCTGCACCCAACAAGGCTGTTCCTGGGAAAAGAAGCGCAGTGGTGATGGGAAGAGGCAGGCGGAGGGACGACATCGCTCGAGCTTTCGTGGGGTTTGAATATGAAGACGCACGTGGGAGGAGGTTCATGTGTTCAGGGCCTGATAAGGTGATGAAGGTGATGGGAGGGGGGCCAAAGGAATCTGCCCTCAAAGCCCTCAATTCCGACATGCCCCTGTACATCCTGTCCTCGACGCAGGGACGGGGCCTCAAGCCCCACTATGCCCAGTTTATGAGGCTCTTCGTGGTGGTTCCTGATGCTCCTCTGCAGATCACCTTAACACCTCAGGTAAGAGGTGCAGGAGGGAATCTGGGAACAGCAGAGGAAGGGGTGGTTGTGGAAATATTAGTTGACAAGGGTGACAGGAAAAGGTGTCAAGAAACTCACTCCAACTCAAATCAACTTCAGCCAAGACAGTTGTTTCCAAAAGTATCTTTTACATAAACACTTGGGATTTCTTAAACTTCAAGATGCCAAATTTATACTTTGTATAAAGTAAGTTTATAAAGTATTTTATCAAGGATAAGTTATTGGCATTCCCTACTGTAATAATGGCTTAAAAAAACCCCAAAAGCTAACAATGACTCTGTAAGAATGACTTTGTCATTTTAAATGTCGTGGAGAAAAGCAGTGACTCATTGCTCAGATTAATTATTATTAGTTACAATATGAATTTAGGAGGAGAAACAGTGTTGGGTTTTTTAATTGGAGAATTCTTCACTGTTTTCTCCATCTTTTTAAATACACGTTTGAAAATGCTCCATTTGCATTTTTTTCACTTTTTAAGGTAGTAATGATATTTGATTACCTGCTGATGTTTTCTTTTGGTTTTAGGTTCAACCAGGGCCACCACCCTGTCCTATATTTTACCCTGAGAAGCAGGAAATCACCCTTCCCTCTGATGGCCTCTGGGTGCTGAGGTTTCCCTACGCTTACGTGACAGAACGGGGGCCCTGCTTCCCTCCCAAAGAAAGCCAACAGTTAATGAGCTACAAAGTTCTCCGAGGAATACTGAAAGCAATTACACAATAAGAGTGATTTTGGGTGGATCTATTGCAGTTTAAGAAGGCTGTCTTCAATCCAGTTCATGGATATTGGTTCATGTTTCCTAACAGTTGTCACTGCGATCGTGTGAAGCCCCCACTGTATTTCACTGGAATGTGGTCAGATTGAAAATAAAGTTGATATCAAAGCAGGAAAAGGAATCTGAGGCATGTAAATTTTACATTTATTAAGTTTTCATATGTAAAAAATAAAAGCTGGTTTTCATAAAGTGCTGATCCTGTATTAATAGATGTTTTGATGGCAGTGCTTTTCCCCATACCTATTTAGGAATATTCAAAAATTAGCATTGCCTGAAATCAAGAGTTAACTTTGTCATATTGAGGCAATGATGAGCAAAATCTTTTCTCTTTTTCTGAACAAGCTCTTTGTATGTAAATGATGCTTTTAATGTGATGATGTGAAAAATAATTTTGTCTTTAGAAAAACAAATAACTGTAGTTCTGGTGTGTATTAACAGCAAAGCCAGAAATTGTGCTCACCTAAATCAAGTGACTCTTGGTGGCAAAAAATCAACCGCAGTAAATCAACTTTTAACTGATGTGAGATGTATTAGTTGCAGCGGCTGTATGCTGAGACCTAATTTAATTTCTACAATACTTGTTTCTAATTAGAATGCACACAAGATTTAATATGCCAGTTTGCTGTAGTAAAATAATTACACTGCATGAGCGGAGCTGAGACCTGGTTTCTGCTCTGAATATGACATCTCTTAGGGGCTGGGTGAGGAAAACACATCCCTTTATTAGGAATACTACGTTAGGGATTGGATTATATGATCTTTAAAAATCCTTTCCAAGCATTCCACAGTTCCGTGATCTCTGAGGGGCTGGGTGTAGGAAATGTGTCCCTCCCATTTGGAATACAACATCTCTGCGGGGCTGGATGAAGAAAACATGTCTTCCTTTGGAATATGACATATCCGCGGGGCTGCGCGAGGGAAATGTATCTCTCCTCTTCAGAATACGACAGTGGAGGCTGGACTACGTGATTTCTAAAGATCCAACCCAACCATTCCATAATTTTATAATCCCTGAGGGGCTGTGTGGGTAAAACGCATCCCTGCCACATGGACTATGACGTCTCTGAGGGGCTGGGTGTGGGAAACACATCTTTCTTCCCATGAGGAGGGAGCCGGGACAGCCAGGTGGAAAATGAAAGCCTGTAATTGAGAATTACCCCACAGCCTTTGCCAAGTGCTTTTTGACAGTGAGAGCCCCGCCCGTGAGGCGGGCGCTGGGCGGGGGTGTGGAAAACACATCCCTCGACCTGGGAGCGGGCAGCCGGGACGGCGCGGTGGGCAATTAAAGCGGCTAATTGGGAATTACTCCCACAGCCTTTGTGAAGCGGCAGCAGCGGCTGCGGTTAGCCCCTCACTGCCGGGCGGGAAGGGCGCGGGGCCGCCGCGCCTGCGCGCTGTGTTCCTCCCCGCGCCGGGGCGGCTGCGCGGACGGCAGAGCCTCCGCTCCCTCAGAGCCTCCGGCTCCCGCAGCGGCTCCGCCTCGCTGCGAGCCAGCTGCGGGCTGGGACAGGGACACGGAGCGCGGCACGACGGGCCGGGGCAGCCGGCGACAGGCGCAGGATGTCGGCCACGCTCTACGTGCTCTCCACGCTGGGCGGATACGTCCTCACATCCGCGCTTCTCCTCAAGTGCCCAGGGCTTCTTCACCGGCCCAAGCGGCAGCGCTTTCGCTGCCGGCACATCTCGCACCGCGGCGGTGAGTGAGGGGGCGCGGGGATGGAGGGAGGGGGTGCGGGAGCCGTCCTACCCTCCACCGCTCCTGAGGGGTGGTCCCCGCCCGGCTCCCGGCGCTCAGGGCTCCGCGGCCCCCGGCTGATGCTCCCTCACAGCCCCGGGGCGCTGCTCTGGCCCCCGGGCACGGGAGGGTCGCGAGGGGCTGTGCGGTGTCCGTGGATCGCAGAGGGCTCCCTTTAAACCTTCCTCCCGCAGCCTAATTTTAGGTGCCACCTGCTGACCAGTGCCTCGGTTCAGCGTGGAATTAATCTCCGAAGTCCAACCGCGGCAGCCGAAAATCAGCTTTTTTTTTTTTTTTAGCTTGGGGCGTGATGTTTTCCTTCTCAAACGCGTCTATTTTTTTATCTTCATCTAACGATTCTTTATCCTGGTATTTCTCTCCCCAGCCAGAGGGGCGTCTGGCTGTTGCTTAGATCAGGTACAAGAGATCAATTTTCTTGCCTGTGACCGCCTGTTTGCTTTGCTTTCTGCTTTTGCGGGAAAGAGAATTTGCTGTGACCCTGTTCTTGCTCCCTTTGGTGTTGCAGACAGATAGTGAGTGGCTCAGGGCCCTGGTAAAACCTTGATAAAACCATTCCCATTTGAGAATCAGGCATGTGGATTCTGTCTAAAATAGCTAAAAGAGGTTTTTAAGTTTCTTCTAACCTTTTCAAAGCTTTGGGAGGGGGGAAAAAATGGAGTAAGTTGTGTTTTTCTGCTCTGTGAAGATCAGTTCTGTGCTTTTCCCTGCTGCTTCACTTGATTTTTTTAATTAGTTGGTTGTCTAGTAAATATTTTTCGATACTCTGTGGGAGAGATGTTTGATGCTGAGGTTAAACAGTTTCCAATATCATACTTAGTGCCAGTTTATGTAGGGGTTGATCACAGTTTAGCCAGCAGTCCTTAACTACTGCTGCTGCCTTGAATCATTGAAATACAAAAACTAGAGCTGATGTCTTAATCATTTTATTCCTGGTACTTCTTTCATTTAGTTTATTCAACAGTTTAAGTTTCATTATAACTATAGACTTAAGTATAGCATAAAATACACCTTTTGGTGTGGAATATGTATGTTATCTGGTTTTTGGTAGGTATATTATTCTTTCAATGAAAGAAATTATTCTTAATTTTGAGTATTTCCTGGGGGTTTTCTTATTTGTAAGCCCTTAAAAACTTGCAGGTGACTTTGTTGGAACTTGGTATGATCCTCTTAGTCTTCTGTTCTCACTCCTTTGCAAGGACCTTAGTTGAGATACACAGCCCTAAGCCTTGAATGTAAGTGCTTGGGCCAGTTGCTCTAAGCTCCGTTTGCACAGCAGGAAAGCCTCACTTAAGGGAGGATTATTCCTCAGGCGTTCAAAGTCCAAGGTCTGTGAATTGTTCTGTGTCCTGTGAAATACACCTGAGGCAGGAGGGCAGCCCTGAACATTGCAGCAGCTTTTTGCTCATCTGAGGCTGAAGATCACTCATGCTTTACTTTCCATGGTATTTACCCTGTAACATAAATTCCTGTGCGACTTGAGCTCTCCTCGGGCTTTAGTCATGCTGTAGCTTTAGACTCAGTGTCAGGTTTCCTATTGCATTACTCCAATTAACTTTGGAGATCAAGATAACACTTAACTTTTTTGGCTTTATCTTCTCTGAGATGAAACCTTGTACCTGAATTTTTTTCAGTCTGAAGGGTTTGATTTCACTTGCTTTTTCATTCAAGAATTTGATCGCATTTTGTAGAATCATCTGAGTTATTTCTCCACTTCTGCATAATTTTAAAGTTCGTCATTTCTGAGAACAGTTATTGAGTCTTGATATTCTCTGTCAATGCCAGCAGCCTTGGCATGCAGGGTCTCTGTAACAGAGTAGCGTGATGGATGATTTTTACACAGACTAGTTCAGATTGGAAGGGACCTCTAGAGATCTCCAGGACTTGGTCCAGTTAGGTTTCAAATATATCCAGGGATGGAGTCTCCACAACCTCTTTGGGAAGCCTGTTCCAGAGTTTGGTCACTCTTGCAATAAAAAGGGTTTTTTTTTTTTCCTTACATTTATAAACTGGATTTTCTGTATTTAAATTTGTTCCCATTCCTCTTGTCCTTTTCCTGGGCACCACCAAAAAGAGTTTGGCTGAGTCTTCTTTGCTCCCTCCCATCCAGTATTTACATGTGCGGGATCCTCCCCAGCCTCTGTTCTCCAGACAAAACAATTCCAGCACCCTCAGCCTCTCATTGTATGCAAGAATCTCTCAACCCTTAATTTTCAAAGCCCTTCTCTGGACTTATTCCAGTAGAACCGTGTGAGTGTTGTGCTTTGGAGCCCATAACTGGACATGGTGCTCCAGGTGTGGTTTCAGCAGTGCTGAGCAGAGGGGAGCAGTCTTGACCTGCTGGCCCCAAAATCTTCAGAGGGTCATGTCTGTGAGCCGAGTGCTTGGTAGTGGCTCCCTGTCGGCCATGGTGGTGCTTTCAAAGTGGGAATGTGCCCTCAGAATGTCTGGATGTGCCCATTTTGGCGGGGAAGGGTCAGTTCCATCTGGGGAATGCAACAGTGCATGAAGCTCGAGGTGCATTTGAGGAAGTGTCAGAAGCCCTTTGGTCAGCCCAGCCCTCTCACTTTTCAGGAGAAAAAAAATCACTTGGATTAAATCACTTGTGTTGTTCCCTTTTCTGAGTGTGGTTGCTGATTTAAAATTCTTGTTTCAGCTGATCTCTTAACTTTGCTCCTCATTTCCCCAAAATGCTACAAGTCAGGCATTTGACTCACCGTCTCTACATTTCACCATCCCTGGCACTTGACCACTTCCCTGACATGTGAGTTGTTAGATCAGCCACTTGAAAGTTTTATTTTTGGAACTTTCTGCCCAGGGATGTTAGGATACTGTTGCTTTGCTCATAAATTGAAGACTTGACTCAGGTGTTTTGCCCTTCCCTCACCATTCAGGATGTATGGGCTGTATTGCCACAGCTGATAAGTTATCTAAACCCCAAAATTATTATTGCAGTTAATTTGTAACTAAGCAGCCCGGTCCTGTGCAGGGGTTTCCCATTTGTCAGGTGATCAGCAGATGGATACGATGAGGTTCTTGTGCTCTCCTTTGTCCCTTGGTTCACTTTTGCCACTTGGCCAATTCCTAATTCTGCAGTCAAATCCTATAAAATACTGGTGAATGTCTCATCACAGAAGCTGCTGTGGACTCACCATATTGTTTTACGTTAAACCCTGTAGATTTTTGTCATTATGGTTTTAAGTCTTCCATTTTTGTAAATCTACCTGAGAACAACAATTTTAAATTGCTGGTTGTGCATTGCTTTAATATTAAGTAACTGAACACAGGCTTAGGTAAATATGTCCTGGTGAGGTCTTGTTAATAGGCAAGGCCTTAATTGGAGCTTCTATAATTGCTGTTTACAAAGTCTGTCATTCATTACTGTCAAAGAGTAGTTAAAATTTGCATAGCTATCTTCATCAGCACGTGTATCTTCCTGAGGTTGCTTTGCTTTTCGGTCTGCAATATTGCCTCTTTTCTCAGGTGGAGAGAAGGCACAAGCTTTTCCAGTCCCTAATCAGGTTGATTTTCAAAGATTTTTTTATGTAGAGAATGGTGGCTTTGATGCCTAAAACATCAGATAACCTGTAACAGAAGCCAAGACGAGTTAGGAGAATAAAAGCGAACAGATTTATTTGTGGCCTTCAAGGAGTTGCAGAGTTTTTTCCTGCCTGAGAGAAAATGAAATTTGCTTGTCCTTCATTTCTTAACTGAAATTGATGTGTGCTTCATTCCTCCTGTATGAGACCTCCCTTCTCCAGCAGCACAAACCTTTATTGCCAGATCTGTGCTGTTTGGGGAATATCCTTGTACTGAAAAAGAGGTTGTCACCTCTTTGAGCATCTGCTGGATTATACATTTAGGGAGTGTCAGCTTTAGAGTATCTTGGGTGCTTTTATTCATAGGTGTTTGTTTTTTCTCTTACTACTCTTCCCACCAACTCTCAAATAGATTTTTTGGCATATACTATTCATTTGCCTGTGGGGCATTGTCCTAGCTAAATATTTCTGGTAAAATAATGACTTTGTTTTGTATATTCAAAGTGTTACACAAATCCAATATAAGATCTTTTTAAAAATTATTTTACCTGGAGAAGTTCTTGTCTCTCCAGTAGGTTCTACCTTGAGCTTCATCCTCATTTCTCAAAAAATGTACATTTTAAAATCTGTTGTTTTAAAAATTTATTTTCAGTGGGATTGAGGGGAGGAAAGGGATTTTGTACATGTTTTATTTTTGCTTTTTCTGTAGGTGCTGGAGAGAACCTGGAAAACACAATGGCAGCCTTTCACCAGTGAGTACAAAAGGATGATAACGCCTAAATTAGGTGTTCTCAGTGAATTAAGCAATCAAGGGAGGTGGGACTTCATCAGTTCTTTGGGGTTACAGTGTCCTATTTTTGAAAGTCATCTCTCCTCTGGATGGCTCCTGTGGATTGCCAAACAGTTTCACCAGGAGTTGGGATACCACAAATTATGGTCAGTGCACAATAGCAGATGGAAACAAACCCCTGAGGCCTGATCTGTGCCAGCCAATAAAACAGTATACAATACTGTCCTTAATGGTGATTACTTCTATTAATTTATTTATCGTTATAAAGCAAAATGTGCTGCAATTTGTTTTTTCCTGCACACACACTCTGCAGCCACGCAATGTGGGAAAGCCTCTTACCCAGGGGTTTAAAATGGGGTTGGGACCAGAAAGCCTTTTAAGCCTCCAGCATTTAAGTAGTGAATTTTAACAAGGTTCTCAAAGGCACTAGAGAAAGGAGCATATCTAAAACTCCAGCTGCTGCTGAGAAGGGACCATATTATGTGTGCTCCTCTTTGTTTTGTTTGGGGTTTTTCGAATTTGCTTTGTGCTAAGAAGCCTCATCAGTTTGCTGTTTCCCTGCAGCCTGAGGGGTGCCAGCTTCCCCAACCAAATAAAAGAAAGTACTGCACTATTTTCTATCTCCATGGAAGCGCAGCATAGTTTTGTGTGGCTTTTTGTTGTCTTTTTTCCCTGCTGGTCTGCCTTTTTTCAAGTCTGCAACCAGACGTTTTGGAAAGTGCTTCTTTTTTTTTAACCATTTCTTAATTTTCATTTCATATCATACTCATTCTGTACATGAAGGGCTCTTGCAAAGGAAGTTACACCATGACCTATTTTTATTTTATTCCTAGAAATAGACTGTAGTACGTAGAGTAAGGATTGTGCTGGGGTGATACATTTTGTGATAATGTTTTTCTGACTCTCTTCTGCCCATTTTAGTTATTTTACAGCAGTGGTGGAACAAATGCATTGAGGTCCAGTTTTTGAACTCATCACAGCTGTCAATAGCAAAGTTCCGTTGAGTAAACAGACCCATGGTACCTCTGCAGAAAGCAGAGCAATAACCTCCTGTTAGGCATGGGAAATTCTTCTGGCTTCTTCTAGGAAGGGGTAAAGGCTTTGTCCTTCCCCTTTGCTCATTCCCATTTTCACAAGTAAAGTAGCAAAAGGAATGGGTTGGAAAACTAGTGATCTGGATGGTAAAAAATGATCAGGATTGGCTCAAACAGCTGATACTACATGATCAATTCATAATCCATCATATTTTGCGTGAAGCCAAACAGGGTGTGTCTGCAGGAGCTGTTCCTGCAGGTTTGCACAAGCAGGAACATTTGACTGTTGCTGTAGTTAAATCCAGAAGAGAATGTGTTTATAGGGGGAGGAGGCCTTTATTGGCAATTTCAGTTTCTATACTGCCTAATTTACAAATATTCTGGAAGGCAATTAAAAGCTTTTTGTACCAATGACAGAATTTTTTTTTTGTTTTGTTTAATTAGGTAAAATGCATAATAGATGGGGGGGCTGTAATCTTGTTCCACCCTATTTAAATGTTTCTGTGGTGGTTTTAGATTATAAAATAACAGATTTTAAGCAAGAGTATTGTCATCCTAATTTGTAAATGCGAGCCTGCCTCACAGCTTGAGCTCTGGAGCAGTTGGATCTGAATCCACAATGATGTTCTGAATCTGGAGCCTTCTCTAGAGCAGTGTGAATTTGACAGAACCAACTGATTTCCAGCTGGGAAAGCTCAGATCTTGAGGAAGCTTATTTAGCAGTGAGCTGCTCTAAGGGCCTGGCAAAGTCTCAAGTTTGTTAACAACGAAAGTTGTTTTCTCCCCTTTCCATGCAGCATCAGCCCTGACTTTATTAAGCAAGAAATATTGCTAATAAAATTGGCTGGTGACATCATAAAACATGGTACTACATGGGAACATCTACAGATTTGGCAAATCTCCTGCAGTAGATTTGGAGTTGCTTTCCCTCAGGAGTTAAAAATCACCCAGAACAGCCTGTGATTCTTCCATATGTAACAGGGTTTTGTTCCTTTCCTAGTTCTTAGTTAGCAGCACTGGAAAACGGTTCACAAATTGGCTTTAAGTTGACAACCCTCCTCTTGATCGTTATCCCAGCTGGACCAGAAATTGTGTTAAACACTTTGGGAAGCGTGTTCTGACTTTTTGTTTTGTTTTTGTGGGGTTTTTTTTCGTTTGATGGGGGTTTTTCTTTTGTTTTTTGGGGTTTGAGGTGTTTTTTGTTGTTTTTGTGGGGTGGGGGTTGTGGTTTTTTTTTGTCTGTTTGTTTTTTGGTTTTTTGTTTGTTTGTTTTTGTTTTTTTTTTTTTTGTTTGGTTTGGGTTTTTTTTGTTTGGTTGGTCTTTTTGTTTTTTTTTGTTCCTGCATTTGTGGATGTTCATGGCCTGTGTTCAGCAGCCAAAAAAGCCCATAAGGAAAAGGCTGTTACTGAATTTACAGAGCTTTGGGTCCCATGCAGGCACAACTCACAGGTGTTGTAGGTTTGCTCAGAGGTGGATAAAAGGAAGGTTTTGAAAGAAGAATTTAGGCTTTTTTCTGTCTGCTGGAATGATACCTCTTTTCTAGTTAAATGAGCAATTCACTTCTCATTGCAGTAAAGCTCTTTTTGTTGTTGTTCTGGTGTGAGATTTCTTGTACTTATTATATTAATGAAAAATTATTACTTTGTGCTTTCTTTACTCCTGATACGAGCTAAGCTACTATGGAGTGGATTTGGGATTGGATTAGAACTTTTCAAAGCAGTGGATTGGAACAAGAATAGCTATTTTTCTTTGAATAATGTGACTGGATGTTTAGTGATTTCTTTCTTTTTCAGTTAAATTAAAACTTTTTTGTTAAAATTATAATTTAAGGTTGTTTTGCTACCCAAAAAAGCCAAAAGTCTGAAAGTCCCACTGCTAATTTCCTGATCCATCTTTCCTAATTAATGTAAACCAAGTAAAAAGAAAGCAGCTTTCACACCCCTGTCATTTGTTGTTTCTTACCACTAATTTAATTACTTTTTTCAAAACCTCACTTCCTCCAGTGGGTAGATGTGCTTCTGCTAATAAACACCCCACTCCGAATTCTGAACCGATCCTTTGGGAGCAGGTTTCTCAATCCTGAGCTGGCAGGCTGCAATCCATAGGTTTGCTTCCTGATTCCTGTGGGAGATGGAGCCAAAAATCCCATCTCTGCTTCATGAGACCTTGTTTATCCTTGCATCAGCTTCCCACTGCAGCAGCGTTGTTTGCTCCTTGCTTTGGAGCAGGATTGTGAGGATTGCTTGCACTATAAAGCATCCAAAGTACTTCCAGTGGGATTGGTTTATGGAATGAGTTGGGTTTGGGGCTGCACAAAGCACATGAGTGGTTCAAGGCAAACTTTCCTTGCAGCGCGGTTAATTTGGGGACAGACATGTTGGAGCTGGATTGTCACCTGACAAAAGATGAGCAAGTGGTTGTGTCCCATGATGAGAACCTGAAGAGATCGACAGGGGTTGATGTCAACATATCTGACCTCAAATACTCAGTGAGTTGAAGAGAAAATGGGCTGGGGGGTGTTGAAAAATGCATTTATGGGTTGGGCTGTGTGTATGTCTGTGTGTGCCTGGTGCCCAAAAGCAAAGGGGCGGATTCATCTTAACAAAAAAAACAAAAACCACCCTCAAAGTTCACTAAACTCCCTGTGCGGTCAGAGGATCCAACCTGACACATTCCAGAGGGTGAGTAATTCCTCCCTTATCAGGTTGGATGAATTGCTCTGGAGCTGGGGTGTTTTGCCACACTGATGACAGAGGAAGGTTAATCAACAAGCTCCTCCTGGTGTGACCAGCTTTTTAATGGGAAAACTGGTGGATGAATCCCTCCTGCCTTGACAGTGGAATTTTCAGAATTCTCAGACAGGCGTCTGGCGGTGTTTTGCCTACAAGTGACACAAATCTACTGCCACATAGTTCAAGTAATACTGAAAGTGATGCTACTAAATCCCTTTTTTGGGTGAGAAGATTTTAAAGATAAGTGGCTTATAAATAACTTTTGACTTTTTGGAGACAGGTCATGATTATATCCCTGCCTTTGAATTAACGTTCCATTTCTCCTTGTTTTTAAGGAACTTCCACCCTATCTCTGCAAGTTGGATGTCACATTTCAGAAAGGTGAGATGCTGGTCTCTTCTGTTTCTATTTTCCGTTTTGTAGCATGGCAGTTTCCTGCTTTGGCAAAGGGAATAGAAAAGTGGATTTGCTTCTCTCAATATCATGATAAGAGAAGTCTTAAAAGGAAAATATAATCCTGGTTGTAGAAACCAGTACAGTAGTTACTGAAAGTTCAGAAGGAAATTTTATTCTCATTTGGTCTTTTTGACATTAATCTTGTTGCATTTGGTGTGTGGTAACTGAGCCTGTGTTTGCTGTTTCAGGATTTTAATATTGCCTGCACTCCTACTGTTGCTAAATAATGAGTGAATTTCATGAAGTTAAAACCTAAATGTGCAATATGCTCAGGGCATTTTCATTATGGAAATGAGCTTGTCATAGCTAATTACAGCTGAATGAAGTAATTTTTTGTTTGAAAACATGATAATCCTAGGAACTTTATACTTCTTATAAAGTTTTATGGTCATGAGTGCTCTGAGATTTCTGCTTTTATCTATCGTTTGTTAAAAGTGGCCACAGCAGTGACAAGTCTCTTGTTCCCCCAGAATGTCAGTGTGAGGGGGAGGACAATCGTATCCCACTCCTGCAAGAGGTGTTTGAGGCATTTCCAGAAACTCCTGTCAACATTGACATCAAAATGAACAACAATGTGTTGATCAGAAAGGTAATTGAGAATCTGTGCCGAACTGAGAGTGAAGGCAATGGAATGATGTATTCCAAAAGAGAAGTTTCTTGGAATTGTGGCAGTCTGTGATACCAAGATGTGTTCTTGGACTGCTTCACCTTTCACATGTTGGATCTTGCTCCCTGTGTGACGTAATACAGGAGACAGAGAAGGGATCTTGTGCAAGATATTCAGCAAAAAGCTCTTTAGGACTCTTCATCTGGATGAGAAACTGCTGGAGACATATTTGGTTTATACTTCATGGGAAGGGTCTTAGGGACTGTTGCATCCCAAAGCAGCATAAAAACATGTTATTGTGTAGATGTGTTCAACACAGAGAAGGAAATCTTCTTTCCAGCACATACTATTTTGTCATTTAGGTTTCTTAAATTCTTTAGGGTTTTTTGTAGGTATAATTGTATTTTATCATTGTCCTGACCACCTGTTTATTTCCCATCAAAGCATCACAACCCTCTTATGATGAGAGAGAGTAGGAAACTCTTTTCTGTAATGATTTCCAAAGCAAGTAAAGTTTCAGTTTAATAATGCTACAGTTAATTTCCAATGACTCCACGTCAGAGATGCGCTTTTTGTGCTGCAGGTCTCAGAGCTGGTGATTCAGTACAAGAGAGAGCACCTGACTGTGTGGGGGAATGTCAATTATGAGATTGTATCCAAGTGCTTCAAGGAGGTAAGGCTGAGTCCAGCGAAGCTTTGTTACTGTGTGCTAACAAAACCTGCAGAAAAGACCCTGCAAATCAAGATTTAACCTGCTAGGCCAGGCTTCTGCTTGTGGTGAGAAATTCTGTGCTCAGATTGTATTCTGCTTGCTGTACTGCTAAAATAAAACAAGCACAATAACACCCCTCTACCCTGCCATAAAATACTTGAGGAATTAAGCTTAGTCATATTTTATTCTTGTTTTGCGAAATACAGGGCATTGCAGTTTTATGCCAGGAGTTCTTAGAGCCTGTTTTGCACATCATTCATCTGATAAAAAGCAATTTTTGCAAGGATTGATTACTGTCTATTTCTTTGCATGGAAATAACAGATGTGGCCACTAGTGGATCACAGTTTTATCAGCATAAAGCTGTTGTTTCACAGCTATAATTCTACTGCTTTTTGTACTGAGGAATTTTGCAATTTAGAATTAAACTAAAATTGTGCTTAGTCCAAGGGAGTTATGCCCCTGAGCGAAATTCATCCAATTCATAGTTCAATCTAGTTGATTCTTTCAATTTATCTGTGCAGAACAGCACCCCATTTCCTACCTGAGCAGCAGTCAGATTTACTCATATAAGGCAGCTTAATCTTAGGTGTGAGTGCTACATTTTAGACATGCATTGATGAGTAAATTTAATTGCAACAGACTCAACAGTCTACCAAAATGACTGAGAATCTTTCCTGCAGAACTCTGACATTCCCATCATCTTCTGTGCCCAACGTGTCCTCCTGCTTCTTGGCCTTTTCTACACTGGTCTGCTGCCATTCATTCCCTTCAAGGAGGAATTCTTCGAGATTCCCATGCCTTCCATCATCCTCAAGTGAGTTACAGCCCATTAGTGGGTGCTGCACTGGCACGAGAGTAAAGCAGGTGAACCATGATGCCTCCTTGAGCACTGGTTTTGTTGGTGTCCTTGAACTGAGGTTACTTTTCTGTTGGTTTAAGCACTTTGGATATTCCTGAGAGAATTCTGTACACAGTCATACATAGCAGTTCTGTACCTAAGGTTAATTCTTCCTGCTCTTTTCTCCCTCTTTCTTGAGAACAAATCAGCCTGATTAGGGCCAAGAGGCAAGTCAGCAATAGGGTGGATATGAGATTTCACAATCTTTCTCATTCTTCACTCAAAATGCTGCAGAATTCCCATCTCTGCTGCTTCTCTTAAATGTAGCTCATTTCTCTTGTATAACCCAATTCTATGTCACTGTCTTGCGCAGTGAAATTACTGCTCTAATTTGAGCAAGATTAATTCACGTTCCTTTTGCAGGAACATCTCAACTAATATTTTTATCTGTGCTCTGATAATTTTTTATTTCCTCTTCCTCAACAGGCTGAAAGAACCACAGAAGATGTCAAGAAGCCAGAAATTTGTTATCTGGCTGGCTGACACGTAAGATTTTCATCTGATTAAATTTTTATTTATATTTTGCCTTTATATTAACAGTTGACTCAAGCAACTCAGATCAGCTGTTGCTACATCTATGCATTATATTTTTTCAGTTTCTTCCAGCATTTTGTCAGTGCAGGATAAATCATATTCAAATCTTATCTAGGTGTGCTTTATGCTTTTATTTTCCGTGCATTGAAGCATTGTAAGATGCAGTAACAGTGGGCATTATTCCAATTGTGTCTGTTAAGCTTCTGTCCTTAAGTGTGCCCAGCTAATTAACATGCAATTAGATGCAGAAACTAGATTTCATGGATGTGACTGTTTCATAATGTTGTCAGAGGAGAGACACTGTTTGCCTTACAAGGAACACTTTGCATTTTAAGAAGATCTGTGCTTCAGAGGGAATTCAGTCATGGGTTTTCAGTGACTGCAGTGTCTCCTGACTTTTGCTTCTGTCTCTGATATCAGTTAGTTTAATTTTTCCAGTCTTTTGGTGTGAAGGATAACATCTCTTCTGAAAGCAAAGTGGTTGGTTCATCAGACATGGTATAAGGTACCTGTAAGATGAAGGATTTATCTGCTGGATTTGATCTTTGAACTGGAAGTTTTCTAGAATTAGCTTTCTAATCACTTGTGGAAAACATTGACTCTACACATTTTATGGAAGCTTCATTGCAGGACATCAGCAGACATTGAAAATTCCATATATACCTAGAGTTGTTAATTAATCTCCCTCTCCTTCCTCAGGCTGCTGATGAGGAAGGCACTGTTTGACCACCTCACAGCTCGGGGCATTCAGGTACAGTGGGGCAAAGCTAAAATCAGAATTCAAACCAGACAGAGACAGCCTTAAAATGAGTTCCTGTTCTCCCCAGCATGTTCTTTGTGTTTCTGGGACCATAAGTTGCAGTTCAGTTCCTGGGCAAAGGCTGCTGCTGTTATATTTGCAGCGCTGTGGTTGCAAAGGAAGATTTGTACACTTGGTAAAAGAATTCGTCATTTAAATCCCTTCAAATTTGCGGGGTTTTTTCCCCACTTCAAACTTAAGCCTATAAAATCTGCGAAACTGGTTATCTGTTGTGGAGTTTCCACAAAATAACATTTTGACTTTTAGAAAAATTTGAAGTCTTGGGTAATGTAGTTGGTTAGCACAAAAAAATGTACCTTTGAGAAGGTGAAGGGGAAAAGTTGGCTATGTTTGTGTGCAGCGTCACAGTGTAACTATTTATCATTTAAAATATGCAGCAACATCTCTCTCAGATGAAACAATTTAGGTCAAAAATTACCTTTTAAAAAATTTATTATTTCCTATATTAACTTGGTTCTTGTATCCCATTTCATAGGTGTACATTTGGGTACTGAATGAAGAACACGAATACAAGAGAGCATTTGATCTTGGAGCTACTGGAGTGATGACAGACTATCCAACAAAACTGAAGGAGTTCTTACATAATTATCCAGCATAAAGGAAGAAAACTGAGAAAGTTCTTCCAGAATAGGTTGTGAGCCAAGGATTTTCCTCATTAAGAAAATAACTGGGGGCAGCATGCACAGATAATTTTTGTTGTTGGAAAGATGTAATTGATGATCTCTTACCTTGTTGTCAAGTCACTACCTAATGTAAAGGTTGTCTATTTATTTTAAAACTTTAATGACATAGTTTACATTTGTAAATAGCTCATTTAGCAACAGCACACTTCACAAATGGTGATGATTAGGAAAAAAGTTGCCTGATAAGGTATCTGTCGATAATAAGCATTATCTTACTTGTCACAAGTGTTCCTAAGCAGCTGTCAGGACATGTCAGTTATTCCAGTTATATTCTAGTGAGCAGAAACTGAAGAACTTCTGAGAGTGTAGCCTGTGTGTTTGCAGTTCTTGTGTTGCTTTTAGATTTCAGATAACTTCTAGAGCCAAAAAAAAAGAAAAACAGGCACAGGAAAAATAGCAAAGCAGGCTCTGTGTCTGGGCAGGTAGTGAAGTGTAGTCAGTGAAGGTGGTCGCTTTTTAGCCAAAATTAACTCCATGTAGATTGACTCCATTATTCTCACTGACAAGAAAGTTGAACTTGAGTTGGAACTGGATTTAGACCCTTTCTGAAGCAACACAGTGACTTGTTGGTCCAGGTCTAAATACAGCATTTAAATCTGGATTTGGTTTGACACTGAGTTCCATTGCAGGGCCCAGGTTTGCCCCTGGCTCTGGCCCGACTGCCAGGCTACCTTAGCTGGATTTCCAGGATGGAAAGTTGCACTTTTTACAGATTACACTTACTTTGAAATAGCCTTTCCACGATGTCCTAAAAGTCTTTTGCACATTTGTGGTTCTTGATGAATGGGAAGCTGTTTTTATGGTGAGGGACCAAAGAAGACTTAAGTTTGGTCAGGAGTTTCAGGGACAAATGAAAATGTTCCTAGTAAATGAATTCACCTAAAGCAAATTTAGATGTGTATTTATAAAGGGAGGAAGTGTCAATCTAGAATGCGTGTAGACTTTAGTCTTTTCTCTCCACAAAAGTACGTTCAATATGCTTTAAGTTTATGTGCATGGACATGGAAATAACTGGCAAAAGCCGGGAAACCCCAGGTATGATGGAATGGGGTTAGGCAGGGAGATATTTCTTGGAAGCTTCCCATGCTGTTCTGTCCGTGTGAGTAGGAGTTATCCATGTGTCAGACAGGTTGGAGCCTGCAGTGCCTGTGTGCCTTGGTGTGGTCATGTCATGGTTGGGGGTTCAGAAGGTGTTTGACTACTGTGGCTTAATTACACCCAATGTATAGAGCTCAGTCACTGAATCATCAGATGCTCTCACTAAACAGCAGTTCTGTTTCAGCAGTGTCTGTTTCTTGAAGGAACTTTATCTGAAAATGACAGATCTTAATAATAAACACAGTAGCTAGATGTATATTTACTGCAAGGTGTACCCAGTGTGCTAAAAATTGATTTTTAAGTAATTCTTTTCCCATTGGTAGCTCAGATTTGGGAGAGTTCTTGTTTCAGCCCCGCAGCTGCTGTGCCATATTTATAATTGTGGAGCATCTTTGCTGTCCTGCCGCCTGTCAGGAGGCTGTGAGAATGCTAAATCCAACTGCATGGAGAGTGTTTGTTTCTGCACCACAGTTCCTATCTGAGGAATATGTCTGGATGAAATGGAAAAAAACTACTGCATTTAGAATTCAAGTGAACATGTGGTGATGGGGGCAAATGAGTTAATGTTGTCCTTTTGAATATCTGCCTGGTGAAGATGACTGCAGATTCAATTTCCTCCTAATTTAATCAGCCTTGGTGCTTATTGAATGGAAGAGAGGAAAATGTTCCTAACTTCCTAACTGTTCACAGGGGGAAAAGGATGAAATTATTTACTTGGTACTAAGCTTTCTGTTTCCCTTTCAGACCAGTTCTCTCTGGTCACATAAGCACTAATAATCAGTCAAGTCACAGCTCTGCCTGCTTTTTAGAAGTCACAGAATAGTTGTAGATGATGTTCCACATGCAGCTCAGTAAGTAAGTTAAAAAATTCCACCTTTCTGTCCTGAGCTGGGTTATTACCAGTTTGTACCTCCAGATAGTTTTTATGCAATGTGGGTTTTTTAAACTCAATTTTATTACTATTGAATTTTCAACACATCCATCAATATCAAGATGCAAATATAATTCTGGTTTAGAGAATACCATCAAATAGCACTTACATATTAAAACTTCTTTGTTTAGGTTAGGTAGAGCTAAGTTCTAGAATACCAGTTTTGATCTCTGAATGACTTTATCTCAAATTTCCCTCATCACTCAAACAAACTATTTTCCACTATTCTGTATTGAATGACAAAACACAGGTACTGAAATGACAGTGGTTTTAAATTTAATTTTAATATTTTTTCCTCTCTAGTGGAGTTGCAAATTTCTGCCTTGTAAGATTCTCAACACATATTTCAACTATGTTTTTGTTAGAACAACAGTGTCCCTGCATCTGATACAGCTTCTGACTGTGCTGTTTATACATTGACCTCTCTTGGATAAATCTGCTACTCAATATCTGAAATTTCACTGGGAGGGAAAGGGTCCAGTGCTGGAAAAGCTGCTGGGTTTATTCATTCACCTGTTTGTGCTTTAGTATAAAAGCTCAAAGTTTGATCTCTTGAGACAGATGGATGAATGCCAGCGCCAATGCACAGGGCTTAGGCAATGATAACTGTTTGTAACAAAGTAACATGGAAATGAGGTAAGTGTAAAACATTTGTTGTATCAAATCCTTGTTTTGAATATTCCAGAAATCGCTGTGATTTTTTTTTTTTTTTTTTTTAAACCACTTATACAGAAAAGCTTCTGTTGAAAACTTGCACAACTGTCCAGGAGGATGTTCAGTTAATCTGTCTCTCCAAGGAGAGATTCTTTTCAGGTACTTTTAACTCTAAATATTGTTTTAACACTGTGTTCTCAACCCTGTTGCAGACTATCTTATGTATGAAGGATGATGCATGTATTTCATGCACTTTTAATTTGCAGAAAGTCTCGTGGACCTCTCTAACTCCAAAGCTATGAAGTGATTTTTCTTTTCATGTGAAGAAAGATTTGATGCTTTTGAAATGTGGCACATTAAAACATCTTTGCTCATAAAAGATCTAAAACTGAATGCTTGTTAGTTATGTCTTTCCCTAAAAACCTAATTTCTGAAATGGATTTTGTATTTACAGTGTAGTTGGTTTGAGTTTGTATTCACAAGAATTCCACTTGCAGCAAGTTTTTGTCCTTGATGTCCCTGATGATGAGCAGGATAATATTTCCTCTAGTCCCAGATGTAAATTTCCAGCTTTTCTTCTGGATTGCCATTAAATTACACTAAATACTAGGTTTTAAGGTCAAGTGTAATTTTAAAGCCTTGAGGGGTTTGTATGTTACAATATTTAGTAACTTTTAAAGGATTTTTCTAGGCTGATGAGAGGATTCCCCAGATGGCTCTGTATGGTATTTTATTTCTTACAACACATCCCTAAATGTTTAGTAGACCGGAAATGGGGAGCATTGGGGAATGTTCACGTCTTTTAGCATGGAAAGTATTTGTCTGTGATCACTTCAGGTGCTGTCACATGTCATAAATCTGCAGCTCAAACAAAATACTCAGAGCAACTTCAGAATTCTCAGCAGTTTATCCAAAGCAAGAAATCTCGAGATTGACGTATTTTAAGGAATTTTCAGGATATAATTTTTTAACATTGTTTTGCCCCTATAATTCCCTGCGGCCATGGAGAAGGGATGAAATCAAAGCCACAAAAGCCGAACAAATCCCGAATGTCCCATCCCTGCCGTCTTGCTCCCTCCTGCCACGGGAGGCCGCCACAGCCCGCGCATTCCCGATGGATTTCCGTGGGGATCCCTCATCCACACTGCGACTCCCAGAGCCAGGCGGGATGAGGAACCCGCAGTGCAGAGCTGGATTAAAAGGTCACAGGTTCTGAGTTTTGCCATCGGTTTATTAAGCTGGACAGTGGATTGATAGAAGGGGGAGTGCCTAATTCTAAAACCTGGAATATTGCTATGGAAAGGAAAATGAGGGATCACCTGTAGGTATTGAGTTTTACAGCTACACAGTCATGTCTTGGTGATTTCTGGGGCAGGATGAAGCACTGGAGGATGCTGGCTGGTCTATTGTTGGACCAAAAGTAGTGATGCTGCAAATTAGGGGAAAAAACCCTAATTCTGTTAATGGTGGAAATACCTGAAATGCTTGAGGATGTTTCCTCATGTCTCTGAAAAAAATTTAAAGTTATTCCCACTTTACGAAGAAAGAGAAAAGGCAATATCATTTGATTTATCTTGATCACAAGGCCATTAACACCTGTTGCACATAAAATTTGCGACTGCCAAGAACCTGAGATTTTTATCAGATTTAAACACACTTAATTCCCAAGATGTTGAGGCAATACCTCAGTGGGTGATCTGGTATTTTCTCCCCTCTTAATATTGCCATGGCAAAAGTGATGCTTTGATCAGTTGGGCTTTTCTTGTTTAAATGATAATTAAGGTTTAAACTGATGTCAGACTGAGCAGGGAAAAACAGTAGCTGTGCTGCTCAGGCTCCAAAAAACGAGTGTTTGCAAATAGTGACATTAAAAATCCTGTTTAGCTGTTCAGTTGAAAGCTGAGTTGTCAAATACTGCAGAGCCAAAATTCAGATTTTTTAAAAATTAATATATTTCCCCATGGCTCAGCCCAGTAAAAGTTTTCATGGTGCTGCTCAAGGTGTGCTTGCAAAGTTTGCAACCAAACTCTGTAACCCAGAACCAAATGTGAAACTGGGATGTGAAACTTTAAGTAGCATTTAACCCACCCAGCATTTTATTTCTCAAAAGTGAGTGGAATGCTGCTGATAAAACACTGTTATCCTTAAAAATCTTCCTGTTTTTATAAGTCATAGGGGTTAGAACATAAAGAATAAGTTTGGGATTTTTTTTATGGTTATTTTTTTCCAAAACTTCAAAGCCACGTGAGCCCTCAGATTTACATGGTGATGCTGAATTTAAAGCAATATAATTCCCATTAATCACCACCCTAAATCAATCTTATTACAATAAAAACCTTTGTATATTTCTAAAGAATTTCGATGTTCATCTTGTTAATAATAATGTACTTCTATTAGCAAACTGAAGGTTCTGCTGCACAGGTGAGGGGAAAAAATTCACTACTGTGCAGCAGCCTCGTAATTATGTAAATTTGTTTTGCTGATGGTTTCTTGTGGTTTTTGGGTGATTTAAAGTTCAAGTAAATTCTGTCGCCACTTCCTGCTGATAATGTTGTCTAGATCTGTTAAATACAGAGCTTTCAGCAGTGGGGAGAGGGGCTGAAAAAAGTGTTTGCGCTTTGCTGCTGGCTGGAAAATGAAGGAGGTTATCTAAGAAAAGAAGAAGCTTAAAGTAAGCCTTCAAAGCAGGCTTGTCTTGCAGCTGTCTAAGGATAACACAGCAATTTTCCTCTTTATTGGGTGTATTTAATAGCTGCTAACTACCCTGGTGCTTGAATCTTTGTTAACAGCGTGTTTAAATTGTACCATGAGTGTACAGGGTGAGGAAAAAATGTCATTTAGTATTTAAAATCCGGTTGTGGAATCTCTTAACCAGCTGGCAGCTGGCTCAGTAATATGATCAGAGGGGTGGGGTTTGCTTGTGTGGAAGAAAAATAATTTATAGCACAAAGGTAGAATGTTGGTTTACCCTCAAAAGGTATCACAATTAATAGAAATATTGCCTTGTGTCACCCCTTATTAGTCCATATATTTAACATTTGAACCAGAACATTGCTCTTATAGTTACCAGGAATTACCAATTAAGGAACTCTGCAGTAAAATATCATTAAGAATTTGCTTAAGCAGGGAGTGTTAGAACAAGAATAATCTCATAAAGCAAATTTATTTGAGCCCCTAAGATGTAGGACATTAATCCTTGGATGTGAGAAATGGACAGATAGAAAATATTCATTAAAAACCCATCCCTGGAAGTGTCCAAGGCCAGCCTGGAGCAACCTGGGATTGTGGGAAGTGTCCCTACCCATGGCAGGGCTGGAGTGGGATGGACTTTGACATCCCTTCCACCCCAGGCCCTTCTGTGATTATTAAACCTGTACTTTATCACTGAATTACTATTATTGGCACTCAAAGGCTGAGCTGGGAATAAAAACGTGCAGGGAGAAGCCTTCAAATTACCTTGTCCTGACCTGCTGGGTGCTCGTGTCTTAATTACAGAGCTTTGAGGGGATGGCATTTAATTGTGCCCTGGCACTCGTTGGGGTTTGCTGTGTGTGTGCTCAGGCTGGGTGAGCACGTCTCTGCACCTGTTTGGCTACAAAAGGGCAGGACCACTACTCAAAAAATTCATGGCAAGGGGGTGGGATGGAGATTTCCAGGAGAAATATGGAATATACCCATTTGCAATTAGCCCTGTGGCGTGTTGGAGAAGCTGGATTAGTACTGGTGGATGTTGGTTAAGATGGGTGGATTTTGGGATTGGTGTTAGTGGGTTTGGGGGGGGAAGTAGGAGTGGATTTTGGCGTTACTATTGGTGAATTTTGGGGTTAATACTGGTGGATTTAGTATCTGTGCTCTGCCACTGCTCCCCCACTCCCGACGGCAATCCACGGCGCCCCCCCTGCCCGCGCACCAAGACACCGCTAATTACAGCCGTTTATTAACGTGCGCTAATTCCCTACGCGGGGAAAGATGGAAATAACACGCAGTCATTGGAAAGTGACCACAGCCGCCCCTTTTCCCTGCGCCGTGGCCCTGACAGCCGGGAACCCCGGGGCTGCGCAGGGCCCCCCGCACATCCTGCACGCATCCCCCGCGGGCGGGCGCGGCGCCTTTAAGAGGCCGCGCTGTGTTTGTTGTGTGGCCGAGCGAGCCGCGCTCCCATTGGCTGCCGCCGCCGCAGCCGCTGCGTGCGGGCCCGGCTGTGCGCGCGGGGCGGGGCGGGAGCGCCGCTCTCTGAATGGGCCGTGAAAAATGGGCTGCGGCCGGCGGCAGCCAGTCCGCGGCGTGTTGCTATGTGCCGGAGGGCACTGATTGGATAACGGCAGTGTCGCTCAGTGCCGGCAGGGTATAAGGGGAGGGAGCAGGCAGCGAAAGGGGGAGGCGCTGCGGGCTCTGTGCGCGTCGGCGGCCGCCGGGCTCGGTCCGCGCCGGGACGCGCTCGGTGCGGCCGCGGTGAGTGAGGGCGGCACGGAGAGCGTGAGGGTGTGAGGGGCGAGCAGCCGCCGAGGAGAAATGTCCTGGCCCGCGCGCGGCAGGGCCGGGTCTGGGCGGCCGCGCGCAGCTGCGCCACAGCCGCGTCTGTGACCGTGTGTCCCTGTGTCCGCCCCTCCATCCGCCCCCGGCCGCACGGATCCGGGGGAGCATCCCCGGGGGGCTCCATCAGGGCCGGTAGAGGAGGTGGGGGAGCCCTCGATGCTGGCCGTGGGAGAGTCGGGCTGGGCGAGCGGCGGCCTTTGTGTGCGCAGTCGGGCGGGGGGCAACAGGTCCGGCCGCGAGGGGTTCGATGCCCCCGGCCCCGAGAATCAGCAAAGGAACGCCTTGGGGGGAGCAGAGATGGTCCTTCCTCGCCACCCATCTCGCTGTGGCGATAAACGCACCATTAACCCTGGCCCCGCACGTGGGACCGCGCCTGGCACAGGGTGTGCGGGGGGCTCGGGAGGTGCAGCATCTTCCCCTGGGCAGCAGTTCCATTTGCCAGCAGTGCTGCGAGTGCCTAGAGCCCGGGCCGTGCCCAGCTGTGGCTCTGTCACAGTGCTGACATCGTGTCTGGGGGGGCACAGGGCTTGCAGGGCAGCCTGTGGATGCCCCTCCTAGGGCAGTTCTGGCCCCGGAGCAACGAAACCGGGCGCAGGTAACTCAGCTGGTGTGTGTTGTTGCTGTCGCCTCTGCTAAGGGTGTAGCAGTTTCCTCTTCTGCGGAGCTCCGCCGAGGTTCAGGGCTGAGGGTGAGATGGTAACGGTGTTCTGCATCTCCGTAGAAACTTCTGGGTTTGATCCAGAAAAGGCTGAGAAGTTCGATGTGACAGGGGTAGCCATGGGTCCATAGCTGCAGGTTTTAATGCTGATTTTTTAAAACAAACTGATTTGAAATGCTCCCCTTTAAAATGTGTTTTTAACGGGGTAGGAAAAAAAGAAGTGGAATTCTCCACCCCTTACCCTACGATTTACTGGGGTGACTCTTTTCTGTCTTTTCTGTCTTAGAACACAGCCAGGGGAAGGCCTGTCAGACCAGTGTTCCTCACGTGTAGTGGGGCAAGGGCAGGACAGAACACAGCAGCTGCCTTCCTGCACTGCCTTCCTGCCACTGCCCTCCTCAGGGCCTGCTCCCTGTTCCAGATAAGGATTTTTCCTAATGCGTTTGCAGTTACTTAAAGCTGGGCAGCACAGGGAGGCCTGTGCTGAATGAGAGGGTTGTAAACAAGCAGATACTGAGGGAGCTTGCCTTGTAATCCGTGAGAGGATTCTGCCTGGAAAGGATGTGTTTTGTGACTTCATCCTCGCAGAGCACTCCCACTGATTTTGTTCAAGATCTCGTCGTGTTGGATGCTCGCCTCTGGTTCCTTGTAAACATTGTTTGCTGTGTAACGGCAGTGCTGCAGCAGGAATTGAGATGCTCTCCTTTTCTCCCTAAATCCCTAATTCTTGTTTCCTGCTGAGAGGCCATGTAAAAGTGAGGGCTGTGCTTTGAAGCTGAGGTTGGCAATGCTGTAGGAAGGGCAGAGATACTGCTTTCATCTGTTAGAGATGTCAAGTACTTTGCTTATTTATTTATTATTTTAGTTTTCTTTGCAGGTGTGTCTTTCCCAGTGCCAGGAGTTGAGTAGCTGGCAAAACTGTGTTGGTCCTTGAGCTCCCTCGTGTCCTCTGGATCCATAGATTCTGAATAAATGATTTCCTTTACTTGCTGCTTGGTGTCTGCAGTTGAGTCAGGGTTGTGTTGAAGACAGCATCCCTACCTGTAAATCCACATTCCCTCAAAGGCTCCTTGACTCATGGATTGAATACCTGTTGCTGAGAGAGAATTTAATTAAAGAACTGGTCATTCTGGTGTAGGTCCTGGCTGGCAGTTTAGAAAGTGGGAGCTCCTTCATCTGCTATGGTACTACAAAAGCATTGCAAGGATTGCAGAGAAGTAAAAAATCATTCATTTATTGTTTTTGCATCATGGTCTTGCCTTTGACTGTGTGTGTGGAAGAAGAGACACCAATAAAGCCAGACTTTTGTTGGGCTTTGGTCATTAACTGGCAGAGCTTTGTTTGCTTGAGTTTAAACAGAGTGTTCATTAGAGGTCAGCTATGGAGTTCTGGAGCAGAGGGATCACAGAGTGGAGTCTGGAATTGGGAAATGGAGAGTTCAGTTCTCTTGGCTGTTTTGAAGCTGATCAGGATGTCCAAGATGTAGCAGAGTGTATTTATTGCTTGGAAACCAGGATACACAGCTGCCTTTTTCCCCTCCTTGACAGAGACCTGTAAGTTGGTCCTTCAGGATGTTCTCTCTTTTCTGTGCCTGTTTATTTGAAGATTTTGTCTTTTGGATCTAATCACAGTAACTAATGGCTAAGGACAAGGTTCCTTTTCCTTCCAGAGGCCAAGGGGAGTCCATGGAAGAGAGGGACTGTTCTGACTCAAGGGTTTTTTCATTTCTTTAGTACAGATCTTTAGCTGATAAAACACTGTCTACTGGTGGTGCAATGCTGGTTGAGGTTCTGGATTTCTTTTTCCACAGACACATTATAGTTTGTCATTTTGGGGGGGATAGAAAGACAGCTTTCCAGGAGTACTGTGCCTTGGGCCTGAATCATGTTCCCTGTTGCCCCTATTGGTTCCTGGTCTTCATTTCCCTGGATTTTGGCAGTCAGTTCTCTCCAAGTCTGGTTTTTGCCGTGTCATTTTGCCTTTCTGTCCCTGTTTGTCAGGGTCTGTGGCTGTCCTGCAGCACATAAGCTGATTGTTTTGATTGCTCTTCTTCTCTGTAACCCTTCTAGACACATCTTCCAGGCCTGTCTGGGAATGTTTCCACCCTCTGATGTGGGATGTGTTAGACATTGGGAGCAGCTCTGTCTCCAGAAACGTCAGTGGACTGGCCAAGCCACTTAAGGCTGCAGGAAATAACATAATTAATGAGACTTAGTTCTCCCACATCTTGTACCTGACAATCTCAGGTCACTTGACAATGCTAATTAAAGCTAATCACGCTCCTCTGTTTTTAGTAAATAGCTATTATCCTGCTTCACTCTTGCTTTAACAAATGATAGTGCCATGCACTGTGAGTCACTGGAAGTTATGGGAATGCAACCTGGTGGAGCTGCCTTCCGGTGTCCTCACTGACATGTCCATCCGGAGACTGGTTCCTTTTACACCTGCCCGGTGTTGGTGGGGAATGTTAAAATGTGAGATGTTTTGCTGACTCACAGAAATACATCATTTTTAGACTCTCTTGGTTTTTTTCACTGCCATCTTGGCTTGTGCAGAATGAAACTCCCGCAGTCGAGTGAAGGCCGTGAAGAGTTCCAAAAGCTGAGGATGCTTTGAATTTGCCCTTCAGAGAACTTTTTGATCCTCTGAGAGGGAAGGCTGAGTGGTGTCACTTCTCCTGTTTCACATTGGCACCATGAGGACAAAACGTAGTGTGGTGTGACCTGGGCATTGCACAGCTCAGCCGCGGAGCTCCGGAAGAAACCTCTGAGGTTTCACTGATGAAATATGGCTGCAGCAAGATGTTACTAAAAACAGACTGTCCAGCATCACCAAAAAAAAAAAAAAAAAAAAAAAAAAAAAAAAAAAAAAAAAAAAAAAAAAAGGGGGGGGGTTAACTATTAACTATGGGGAAATAAGACACCTTAATGAGAATCCCAGGAACTCCCAGCTCAAACATGCGTCAGTAGGCATAGAGCTGTGTGAGGTGAGTCAGTTCACCTACCTTGGCAGGCTAGAGAGGATATCCAGGAGGAACTAATGACAAAACCTGGCAAGGTAACAGCTGACTTGACCTTCTTAAACTAGATTCAGTTATAAAGTATCTGTCATGTGAAGATTCAAGCTCTAAATCCTCCTCACCTGACTTTGCCCCCTTGACACACAGTGCTGCTAAAGGGGAGGGAGAAGGGTAGTGGCTGAAGTGCCACAGCGTTTGTCCCTTTTTAATGCAGGAACTGTTGCATTAAAAGTGTGTGTGACAGAGATGGGTCAGAATTCACCATCTTATCCTCAGCTTTGCTCAAAAAAGAGTCAGATGGACCAGGGTAGAAAATAAAGTCGCTGTCTGTCCTGTGACAGATGAGCTGCTGGACAGAGCAAGGCCGGGTTAAAGATGTTGCTGGGAAGAACCCTCTGTGCAGGTGGGGTTTGTGGGTAGGTGAAAACTTAGGAATTTGACAAGGGGAGCTGGTAGTAGTGAGTCACAACAGGCAGCTATAGCAGGCCCTTCTTTAATGTCTTTGAGGATATTGGAATGATCCTTGCAATAGATAAATGTTCTCTCTCTGTTCCCTGACTTCATCAGGGAAACAGATGATCCAACACACCCAGGTAATTGAATCCTGGTCATACCTACGTTTGCCAGAGAGGGAGATAATAAAGTGGTCTGAGGAGCACCAAGAAATTGCAATGATATTAGGTTTATTTGGACAGCCAGACTGTTTTGCGATTAAAGCAAATCAAGATGAGAAGCTAGGATGATGAAGAACATTTCCATTTTGTTAGTAAATGGTCAGTTGGATGGGAAAAGCTTTTCCTTGATGCCTTTAGTTCAGGGTGGTTCTAGAATAGCAAGGCAAGGGTCTTGTTTCATTTTGTAGAATGCTGTGTCTGTGTAGAACTGGCAAAGTTCTTGATCTGGGGCTCCAAATGAGACCTTCATCTTGATCGTGTGGCTTTGTTTAGCACCAGGGTGGCTCTGAAATGAGGAGCTGCATCTCAGCCAGTTCAGCTGCAGGACTCTTACCCCTTCCTGGGGCTGCTGGAGCAAGTTTGCAAAATGTAAAGGAGGAACTGGAGTCACTTGTGTGTTAAATTAGTCCAGCTTGCAGCTTTTATTTGTGGCACGAGTGGGATTTGCTGGTGGGAGCAGACGGAAGCGCTGTTTGGAATTGCAGTGCTTCGCCAGGCGACATTTCCTGCTGTGTTTGGTACCACTGGAGTGGCCTCTGCTGGAACTGGGCCCTGGATTTGGCTGGAGGGACCTGAAGGTGGGCAGCTCACAGCTGTAATCTCACCCTGCTGCTCCTTATCAGCAGCACAAGCTCTTCTGCATTGCAAAGATATCGCTACCAGGCAACTCGGGAGAGTGGGAAGAGAATTCAGCCAGAAGTGTCAGTCATTCCTTGGAGAGGCTGAATCTCACAGTCCCTGCTTGTGTGGTTTCAGAGACAGGCCTGGAAAAAGTAATAAATTATATCGTTCAATAATACCTTGAAATAAAAAAAGGTTTAAACAAACCTTCTGTAATAAATGATGAAGGCAGGTGATGTCTATCCTAGCTTGTGCCGTGCCGTTTGAGATGAAATTGTAAAGGAAAGGCTTTGATTAAAATATCCAGAATTATTTCCCTTGCCTGCTTCCCAGTGCTGTCTGATAGTGTTTTGAGTTGTGGGGAGAGACGAGTGAGAAGTTCTGACACTGAATGGTCCAAGCCCAGCCTTAGGCTGTAAAGAAACTCAGAAAATTCTCATTGTCTCCAGCTCTCTGTAGTCAGGAGACAGAAAGAGGCACCTCTGCATCATCTTCACGGAGTTATTTTAACCTGTTCTTTCCCTTTCCAGTTGGCTGAGTGCTGTAATTCACACAAGAATTCCTGCTTGGAATGCAGGAGCCTTCTGGACTTGCTTCTTGCATTTGAGAACCTGCAAATGCACTGGTGTGGGTTATTAAAATAAGTGAAACTTCTTAATTTGATTTGATCTCCAAACTGACAGAAAGTAAATCAGCTATCTAAAGAACCATTTTTAAAATATATTTTTTAATATTACTTTCTTTTTAATAAATTTAATGGGTTTTTACTGGATTACAGTGACAAAGCTACACAGACTTAAACAAAATTCTAACCCAAAGTGAATTTTAAAATTTGCACTTTGTTCCTTTTAGGTTTCAACTCATATTCCTGTACTTTCCAGGTGACCTTTATAGGAGGCCTGTCCATCAGAGAGACCTCACAGGGGTTTGCTGTGGAGTGCTGAGTCTATTTTTAACAAGAAAAGTTGTGATAGACACAGAGTGATGGTCTTAAAGAGGGAAAAACCCACCCAACCCCAGCCTTTCAAAGGTGATTAATATAATCACCGTGGCAGTTGTGCCGGGTTTGGTGCTGGGAGCTGTTCAGCAGGATAACGCTGGCGTTTTTCCTGCAGGGCTGTCTGTGGAATGTGGAGCACGGCAGGTGCAGTGGGGTTGGCATCCTGCCTGTCCTGGATTTCCTGTGGCCGACTGGAGAGGCTGGGATTGCCTCCTGCTGCAGCTCTTCCTGATGCCCTCTAGTGGTTTCCTGGCAGGTGTCTGGAGTGCTGTTTTTCGCCTTTTCCCATCCATCCATCCATCCATCCATGCATCCATGCATCTCCTTTTTCCCAAAACCATGAATTGTTTCCTCGCAGTGCAGAAAGAGATGAAGTGACTTGCTAGGAGATACCCAGAGAAGGAGAAGGGATTAGATATTACAATTTGTGTTGTAATTGTGTCTGTGCATCTGATAAAAGTGAATGCAGAGGGTTCTTACTGGTTGTTTCCCACATTTTCTCACATTCTTTTCCCGTTTCCAGGGTTTGGAGGATGAGCTGCAGGAGTGCAGGTGTTAGAGAAGGACCCTCAGGGATCGGTGGTGGCTGCTGCTGCTGAGCTCTTTGCAGTGTCACCTCAGCCAGGGATTGAAATTGGTGCATTTCAGAAACTTGATGCTGAAGGAGTGAAGCACATTGTGTTCACCCATCTGCTGTTTCAGCTCCTTTCTTGGCTTTCTCTTGTGTTCCCTGCTTAAATTCAGGATGCTCATCCTTCCTCCCAGACCTTCCACGAGGTACATCGCACCCTCCCAGCTTCATTAAATCGCGTTCATCTTTCCCAGAGCTGGTGCAGTCGTGAGAATCTCTAGAACTGCCCCAAACCAGGGTTTTTTGTCACCAGAGTATAACATGCTCCTTTAGCAGTGCCAGGTGTCTCTGAGAATCCAACACCTGACACACTGATAACTTTTATTCCATAGGGAAGTAAAACTGGTCATCAAACTCAGACTCCAGTAAGGGACCAGCCTTCCTCCTTCAAGCTGTATTAAAGAATATTAAGGCAGTTTTTATCAAGAAAACCCTGGTAAGTGGTTGTACTTGCCTTGAGAATTTCCTTAGAATCATGCTCAGAGCCTGGAGCACCCCAGGCTGCCACAGTTTAGACAGAGAAAACTCTCCAAACCCAATTCCTCTCATGCTTTCCTTGCACTGGGAATCAGCACATCTCAAACTCTTTCTAAATGAATGAGATACACCAAAGAAGGAAGGTTGGGTTTCCAAATAGCTGGATTATTTCAGATTTGCTGCAAACAGTTTTCTATAGCATTTGCTATACTCTAGTAAGTATTTCACAGGCAAAGGTTTATCTTTAAAATTGAATAATCCATAAAACAAACCCTCAGACACAGCAGACCTGTTGTTTGTCCTGCCACGATGAATATTTGCATCAGAACTGCATTGCAAATGGATTTTATTCAAAATTAGACTTGTGTGCGATTATTTCGTTCTCTGGCATATGGACTTGTACACGCAGTGGCCTTGTCTGACAAGTGCTTGGCACAGACTTGCTTTTTTCGTGTTTCCTGAATTGCTGACAGCTTCATGTAGAAAGTGGGTATTGGACACCCACAGGTGGAGGGTGGATTCTGAACCAAAAATTGTCCAAGTGGCAAAATGTGTGTCGTGATTTTTCCATCAGAAAGCTGATATCTGCTCCAAACTCAGCAGGACTGAGCAGGACAGCCCAACACACCCAGTGCAGGCAAGCAGAACATTCAGCTGATTCTCTCACTGATAACCCACAATAAATGATGTTGAAAGCTTTTTCTTTAGAATTCCTTCCTTTTGTCTAAACCAGTTTTCTGACTTGTTGTGATTATTAATTAATAGGCACGAATTTCTCTTCCACTGAGTTGAGTGTGTCCATCCCAGAGATAAATTTCTCTTGAATGAGAAAAGAAAAAGAATGGATGATGTTGCTGGTGACAGATCCTCATCTCTCTGACACTTCTGGGCATGATGATAAAGTGAACAAACCTTTTTTCGTTTTACTTTAAAGTGAGTGGAATGACTCCACTGATGCCCACTGCCTGTGATGCTGATGAACATGAGCTCATCATTCTGTAAACCAGAGGCACAGCCCAAATTCATCCTCATGCCTTTGTTCTGCAGCAGAGCAAATGCACTGTTAGCTGGTAATGGTCTTTTAATTCAAATGTAGTTGTCATTAGGACATGAAAAGTCCAAGGGATTGGGTTTTGCATTGCTGGGAGCCACTGAATACATTTCAAAATTATATTTAAGACTGAAATTGGTCCTTACAAGCTGCTGGCTGTGTTTGTGGGATATCAGAATGCATTTCTTACAGGTTTTCCCTCCTCTCCCATACTATAATGAGGACAGAACTCTTGGTAGACAATCCACATGTGATCAGACTGTGTGAAAGTGCTGTCTTGATAAATTAGAGCTGCCACAACTGAGCTTATGTGAAGTTTTTATTCAAGGCATTTTCTTAAGAAGGCTTCCCACCAAGACCTTGGCTCACAAATCTTTATTCTCTGCCCTGCCTTAAGCAGAGAGATGGAGTTTGCCTTCTCAGCACAGCCCTGAGAACAGGAATTGCAGTTCCTCTGATATCATTTCACTTGAATTTTTTTTTGTCTGCTTTTAAAAGGTCAGATGTTTTTGCTGACGTTCAGTGTGTTATGAGGTCAAATAAATGAATGCTCATGAAATGCTTTTGCAGAAAGCTGTGTGCAGCAGATAATTCCTGTGTGTGTTCATTGCTCTGTCAGATAAATGCAGGTGTAGTATTTCCTGGTTTATTCATTGTTCTGGAGCACTGATGCTTAGCAGGCCTGGACAGATGGGTGAGCAAACAACAAACTAAGGGGCTGCTGTGATATTATTCTGTTTGGGCTTTATTTGTCTCTCCACTGGGCTCTGGGGTTGCCTGTGGATTACCTTTTCCAGCTGATCAGGAAAGGACAGTTTGACATGACAGGATGGAATTGGTAAAACTGGTGATAGTTCTGATCACTGATCCATGCTGAAGTGAAGGAAAGAGGGGATTGCACCATTTCATTATGAATCAAGTCTAAGGTTTAGATACAGTCTGGATTCTCATTCAGGAATCAGGGGAAGTGATTGCCAGTCCTTCCTCGTGCTTTCCTCCAAGGGAATCTGTCTCCAGAAAGGGCTTGGTGCCTTGGGATCCAATTGCATTTGGCCCCAGAAAGAGCACACTTGGTTTCCTGCTTCCCTGCACTTGGAGGCTCAGAGATTCCAGGTTCTGGGATAAAACACATCAGCTGCTGGATCAGGGCCTTGGAATTTGGGGATGGTTTTGTATCAGCAGAAAATAAGGATTCTGCTTTGGTTCACATCTGGTTCCTGCCCTGTGCTTGAACGCTTCTCACCTTGGATGGGAAAACAGTGCTGACTAATGCAAAACTAACTCTGTTCGGACAAAATTCCGATGCACACAGAGAACTGGGGCACGATATAGGTGAGGGTTGTCTGATTTCTTTTCTCTGATGAGCGTAAAAGGCAAACCTTGCTAAGATCCAGAGCTGCAGCTGGAGAGCAAACAGTGCCCAGGGAGTCTCCTTAGCACCGGGCCAGGTAAATTCCTGGCAACACACCCTTTGAACTGGACAAGAGACGGGTGAGTTCCTAACCAGCTGGGAAATGAACCCCTCTGTGTCAAGATGGGTCCTGCATAGCTTTAATTGGAAAAGGTTAATCTGATTAGTTGGTGTTTGCAAAAAGCTTTAGGAATGAGCACTGCCATGGAAGTGCTGACTGTTACGATCATGACAGATAGGCTTTATCAGCAGTTTGCCTGATGAGTAAGATGCTTTTTTCCCCATTTGACTGTGAGAGCTGCCTCCTGGAGAGCAGAAGAAAAATATTTCAGAAAAAAAAGGAAGAAAAAAAAAAAGGATGTCCTGTTATTTTACTGGACTCTGCCTCCTGTTGAGTGCTTTGTGTGGTCATGGTCCCTCTGATGCCTGCAGGGAGCCTACAAGACAGAGGGAGAGGGACTATTTACAGGAGCAGGGAGTGACAGGACAAAGGGAATGGCTTCACACTGACAGAGAGGAGGTTTAGGGTAGGTATCACAAAAAAATCTTCCCCTGTGAGGGTGGTGAGGCCCTGGCACAGGCAGCCCAGAGAAGCTGTGGCTGCCCCATCCCTGAAGTGGCCAAGGCCAGGTGCAACAGAGCTCTGAACACCCTGGTTTAGTGGAAGGTGTCCCTGCCCATGGCTTGGATACCTTGAATCTGCTTTGTCAGCTGTGACAGGACTTGGGGAAGGTGTTGGAGGCAGGGTTTTCGTAGATGCCTAAGATGTTATTTCTTGTTTTCTTTGTTTTGGGGATGGGTGGTGGTGGTAGTGGGAAAGTTGATGTTGTTCCATGTTTGATACACAAAGTGCAGGCTCAGAAACGGAGCAGAATCACATGTTTTATGGAAAGGAAAATCCTCCTGGGAGGAGCAGCTAGAGTTCATGATTAATTTGTAGAGCATCCTTGCACGCCATGGATCCAGGAGGGAGGGGAGCTGCTTCCTTTATGCTTCTCCCTCCTCAAAAGAAACAGTTGGAGCTGGTAAGACTTTTATAGGTGCGGGATCTGAAAACCCCATTTCTGCCAACAAAAAGAGACCCAGACTTGAGCTGCCTTGCAGGTGCTTTCAGATGATGTCGGAGTGTAAAATAGTGTTTCCATCCTGAACAGGATTTTTAACTGTCTCTTGCTATCAGGAATAGTCTTCAGAGGCTGTGCCTTGCTTTGGCTGCTGTCAGATGTTCAGATTAAAAAAAAAAAAAAAATACTGGAGTGCAGTTTGTAGAGTAGCTTCTACCTTCAGAGCTTCCAGGGAGTTACAAACGAGAGTGTAACGAAGGAATCCTCCATTTCCCATGTAGAAAGTAGGGCAGAATGGAGAGTAAAACTGGTTTGGTGACTCGTGGCCTTACCTGGTGCCTCAGAAAACCGAGGTCCAGCTCCCTGGGGTGGCTTCTGGGGTGTTAGAGCAGTGAGTCAGCCAGGGGACAGCAGGGCTGGCTCTGCTCCCCACTTTCTCCCTGGCTGACAGAGCCCGGGGTGCTGCCGAGTTCCTCGGGGGTTTGGGAGACCAGGCTTGATGGAAGTCATCCCCGTATCTTCACACCTCTGCAGTCATTTCCAGATCCATGGAGATAACAGGAGCAGGGAGGTGTGAGGGCAGCAAGTTCATAAATACCTGTCCTCCTGATCTAATCCACTCGTGTCTGCTGCTCTGCATCAAACCCTAAATCCCCCTGCGTGTTGGGACCGCGCCGTCACCTTTGTGAGCTGAGTGTTCTCTCTGTGTTTCACCGCAGGTCTGTGTGAAGCCCCTGCTCCCTCTGCCCAAATCTCTTCCTCTGAAGCATCACCAGCGTGTGGAGCCTGCCCCACACACCCCTCCCCTGCCAAACCACGGCCTTTACCTGTGTGTTCCGGTGTTTCCCGTGCGACCCGTCCTGCGGGAGCGCCTCCTGGGCCACCCCGGAGTTCAGCCAGCGCTCAGTGGCTCCAATGGTGAAGATGACAAGGTCCAAGACTTTCCAGGCTTATCTGCCTTCATGCCACAGGACCTACAGCTGCATTCACTGCAGGGCTCACCTGGCCAATCACGATGAGCTCATTTCCAAGGTAGGTGCCGCATCCCTCACGTCGCAGCTCGGTGGCTGTGGAAGTGCTTGGCATTACCTAATTCCTGCCTTTTTCACTTGGAAAACGGGTTCTCACAGCCCGAAGGTTCTATTTGTGAGCTGCTGGTTTTGTTTTAGATGATTGTGGGGTCTTCAGCATCCTCCTGAGGGGCACTGGAGGGGCTGGGACTGATCTCTTCTCTCTGGTGACCAGGGAATGGCTGGAGCTGAGTCAGAGAAGGTTTAGGTTGGATATCAGGAAAAGGTTTTTCACCCCTTTAAAGCACTGCAAAGAGGCTCCTCAGGGTCTGGTCACAGAATTCAAGAAGCATTTGGACAATGCTCGCCGGCACAGGATGGGATTGTTGGGGTGTCCTGTGCAGGAGCTGGACTCGATGATCCTGATGGGTCCGTTCCAACTCTTGAGGGTCTTAGTATGAAGCTTTCAGAGCCAGTAGGTGTTTTCATGCAGGCCAGTAAGAGGAACTTGTTCTGAAGTGGGAAAACTAAACTTTCCCAGTGTCTGCTGGAGCCTGCAGTGCCTGGCTGTGGTCAGGCATTGAGTTCACAGGTCTTGGCTGCCTTGGAATAACTGTTCCGGAAAGTTTATTCAGCTTATAAAATCTGTGTTCAATAAAAACAGGCACAGCCAGAGATTTACGAGCTGAGCTGAGTGGAAATGGTGCTGTGAGCTCTGTGTGTGCAGCTTAAACAGTTCAGCTTCTTGGAGCAGCCTGGAAAGGCGGGGATCACCAGGGACAGAGGTGCTGTGCCCATTGGAAAGGGGTTTGAAGTGTAAATGGAGCAGCATCTGTGCCCTGGGGGTGAAATACCTTCACCTTTTGGGGCAGCTGGGTGACTCCAGGCTCTTATTCCCAGCTGAGATGGGGCAGTGACTCCTTGGATTTTCATTTGATACCCTGGATCTTGTGTTGGGACACAGAAGGTGCTTTACTGGATGAGAAGGAGGCTTGTTTTACTTGCTGTTTTTACAGCACATTCGAGTTTGTGCTCTGCTGGTTTTTTTCTCGACACAGCTGGTTCCCAGCCAGGGAAAACCAAGGCTGTGCATTCCCAGTGCTTTCACCTTTGATGCTTCCCTGCCTTCCTTGTTCCATGTCCATGCTCCAATGCAGCCAGCTCTGCAGCTTAAGGAGCTCCCAGCAGGGCAGTGCCAGTGCTGCCAACTGCTTGGAATTTGAGCTTTTAGCCTCAGGCAGGCAGAAACTGCCCAGGAATGCTGACTGCTAAAACATGGATGCAGAGGGAAAGGAGGGAAGTGCAATGTAACTTGTGGAAGTGTTAACTCCAGTGTGCTATGGGATCTGCTCCTTCTAGAATTCTGTTGTAGATTGAGGTGTAAATTAATAGTTGGGACCACATCACTGGTGGAGCCACTGGTCGTGGAATTTGAAGGCAAAGAGTTTGGGGTTTCAGGCTTTGTTTCTCAGGGCTGTAAACATGAATAAAAACACATTCTTTGTATAATTGAAAACCTTATAAAAGTAGTTGTGCAGTCGTGGCTTGTACAAGCGGCTGTTTGACAGAACAGAAGGGCAGTCCCTGCCTTGAGGGCTTCTAAAATGTGGAAGAACTTTCCCAGGCAAACTTAAATAGTCACTTTCTTATCTATTTGAGTTCAGTTTGCAGAAGGCCTCGGGGAGATGTTTCAGTTCTTTCATCACAGCCTTGTGTTCACATCCCTGAACTAGGCAACTGCTTGTTTTCCATATGAAAATGTGGTAGAGGAAAAGCGAGGAATGAGCGCTGTGAGGATAGAAAAGGCAGTGGGAGCTTTTCTCAGGCTGTGCTGCTGCTCATCCTGAACCTGGCTATGCCACTTGCATCCAAACAGCCCAAATGACACCATCCTTGGGAACGCTCCCCAGAAAACAGGCTTTTATGTAACAGCAGGGTGGTAATTTGCCTCCATGAAATAAATTCCTCTGCTCCTTTTGCCCTGAGTTGTGCAGAGACCACACGAGAGCTGCGCTGCTGTGCACTCCAGGAGCTTTTAGCTCCTTTGGATGCATGCAAGTTGCAACACTGGCTCAAGCTGCTGGATGAAACACAAGCTGGAGCTGAATACCAGGATTGTTCTATGTCAGTTCATGCCTTCATTTCCTCTCCATCTCCCAAATTTCCCCTCTCAGCCCTTCAGCACCAGTGTTAACTTACTCTGGCTTCAAAGTGTTTTGCCCAGACAAGGTATCCAAAACTCTTTGACAAATATGCCTTGGCAGGGCAGTTTATGCTCCCTTCTCTACTTCAAGAAAACCTTGTGCTTTAAAAGGGGTAGAAGGTTTCTCAGTAAAGTATTGCTATTTAAAGAAAACAATCGATGCTGAGGCTTTTAAGAAAATCCAAAGCTGTTACGTGAAGCCCGTTACCAAAATGTTGCTTACGTGGCCTTTTATCTCCTGCAGCCTGAGGGAGAAAGTGGTTTAGCGTGTCTGATTTGTAACAAGATCTAAATTGTAGGTTGGACTGTCTGGCCAAGAAAGGCCTTATTGACTTAGGAAAGAAATATTAAGGTGATCAGATAAATTGGGTGGAGTGTGTAGTTTTCCTTTCTGTGTTCCTTTGGTGTCTGGGTTAGCATGAGTGGAGGTTCTTGTTCCCTTGGAGCAATGCATCATTTAAAAGGCTGTGCCAAATTTAGTACATTCTCCTGTTTCATTGCTTTTTCCAGTCCCTAAGTGGGCTGAGACTTTGGGAACTCAACCCTGCCCTGCAAGAGATTCCTGTGTGACCTTGAGGAAGTCACTGAATGTCTTTGTTCCTCCTTTTCCCCACCTGAAATGCTGCTGCTGTGTCCAGTCTGCTTGAAAGATTTTGGAGCAGGTCCTGTCTGCTCCTCCAAATTAGTACAGCATGTCCCAATCCTCTTTGACTTTACTGTAAAAACAAAATAACCATGCCAGGCAACTGTACTTAAAAGGCATATTTCAATGCCAGAAAATAAGTGGAAGGTACTTCTTGTTACAGGCACAACGTCCCGTGGTTTTTAGAATGTTTAAGAAAAGTGTATATATTCCATAATCAGTGTCTCCAGGAAGGAGACACAGGAGTTTTTCTTGATAAATGTGTCTTTTGCGTCATTTTCTAGTGGGGCCCAGGGAAGCAGCCAGCAAAAGAGACACTGAACAAGGTAAAGTTACACAAGTTTCCCAAACTGGCAGAGGTGATGCTGATTTCTGCCTACTCTGCGCTATTCCAACTCCTTGTCAGCCTTTTCTGTTTGAATCCACATGTGTTTGGTTCCCTTAAAGGAGGATGGGAATGAGAGCACGAAGATACAGGCCAAAGATGCCACTCGAGTGTCTGGGGTGCTGATTCTTTGTGCCATGTGAGCAGTAATTCAGCAGAATTGTCCCTGATTATGGAAATATGTGGAGAATGTCTTGTGGGCGTCCTGCAGTTTCTGTTTTTTCCATGAATTACTGTGATCCAACTGCTAAACATTATGCAGTGATGTACCCTCTGAAGTTAGCCTGAGGCTTGCTGGAGAAGTTTAATGTTTTCCTTTGATGTCTGCATGGAACCTCGCTGAACATGAATGGGAAATTCTTCAGCACAAAAGGCTGCAGCTCCTCCAGCACAGAGCATTTAGGGAAAATAGAAGGACTCCTGTGTGCCTGACTTTCTCCTTTGGGGTTGGGTTGTTAATGAGGGAGCACTTAGAAGCACTTTTTGATCTTCGAAGTCGGGAGTTGGGAGGTTTATCGGGAAAACTCCCTCCCAGTGGTTGTGTCTCGCTCTTCCCTGGCTGCTGGAGGCTGAGCCTCGTGGTTCAGCAGCCTCTTGGTGAGATTTATAGCTCGCTGAAAGCATCAGACTTTGCTCCATGTTGCAACTGGAGGATCTGAAAAGGATTTGAGGCTTTGGTGCTTCCAAAGAAGCTGTGGATGAATTCAGCTGCTTGGAAGCATTTGGTGCACCACATACAGGTTTAAACAGCAGCAGGGTTGGGTTTTTTTGTTTGTGTCTTTGATTTTTTTTTCTTTTTTGCTTTCTTTCATGTGGATAAGACAGTGGTTACTGTTCTTAGGACTTTACCTCTCAGGAGCCGGCTGATATTTGTAGTTCAGTTCACTTGGAAAATGTGAAGTTATTTGCTGGGTGGGGGGGAAATGCACAAGGTAGAACAATAATCTTAAAATTACAATGTGGTAATCTTTAACCTAATGGAAAAAGAGAAAGGCACTTAGTGTCCAAGACAAGTCTGATAAAACCCTGCATTTCCATCATAGGAAAAACAGTGTATGAGGTGAGATGGGTATTCCTTTCTCACGGATAAAGTTCTTGTTTTTCATTAGACAGGTTTTATTCTTGCTTTAAGGTAGACCTTGTTCCTTTCCAAATACGAATTTAAGTTCCCAGGTCCATGGTAATGAGCTCTTAAGGCCAGAAGGAGCCATCACCTGATCACATCTGACCTCCTCTGGAGAATGGGCCAGTGGATTTCACCAGGATTGCAGCAATTCTTTCAGGAAAAGCATTTCATTTCCATTTGAAGACTTCAAGAGGGAAAATTCACTGCTCCCTTTGGTCATTTTTTTTTTCCCAGTAGTTAATCATCCTTACTATTAAAAATCAGAGACTTTGAATTTAGAGTTGACTGACTTGTGCTTCCTGTCTTTGGCCGTTATTTGATTTCTTTTGCTAATAAAATACATCTCTAGTTCCTACTCTTCTCCCTAAAGGTTGTGGTCTGCAGCAACCAAAGCCACTCTTGATCACTTTTTGGACAGACTAAAAAGATTCAACTCTGTCATGGTGCAATTTGATTTTCTCCAGTTCCATATAATTTTTGTGGTTCTCTTCTACGTTTTTAGCATTTCAATATCTTTTTTTTAGGGATGGAAACAGGGCTGGTCTCATTGTTGCAGCCTCAGACTCGGCAGCAGCATCTTTTCAGCTCCCACATTTCCTAATTGTATCAGTCTCACTGGCTCAGCACTGCACAGAAATCTTCTGTTCATTTATTTGCTGTGAGCTCTTCATGCACCAGATTTGTCAGTTTTATGCACGTTTCTAGAAGCTGTCCAGTAGCTTTTGGATCCTGCTTTCCAGCTCTTGTTCCCTAAAGAATTCCCCACTTCCAGGCATTATTCAGAGCTTGCTCTTAATTGCAACTATTAGAGTTCAAGCAGTAAATGATAAACAGCAAAGCAGCTCCGTGAGAAGTCATTAAGTGTTTTTTAGCTTCCCATTTCACTGCTGTGAACGTGAGTGGGGAAGGCACCTTGTAATTCCTGGCTTCCTCGAAGTTTAAAGTGAAAAGCAGGTCGAGAGGATTTCAGTCCTCAGCAGAACAATGTGTCATCAGAGCTGTTCAATGGGCCTTTTCCTTCAGCGTTTCAGCAGGAGATGGAGCCTTGATTAGACTTTTCCAGACAAATCCATCCCCAGGACCTTTTCCAGGCAGGTTGGTGTTCGCAGGGAGGAGGGCAGAGGGTCTGAGGCTGTTATTTGAGTCTCTGGGCTCTGTGCTTGGGAAGGAATAAACAAACAGCAACGCCCTTTGCAGGAAAAAGTCAGGATGTGAAATCCGAGCTGGGGAATGAGAATCTGTAGTGCCCATTCCGTAATGCAGGCACCTAAATTAGATCCTTCTGTCCTGTGTAATTGCTTCCTCTGGGGTTTACCCTACAAGTGACTGTGTTCCCTCAGATCCTGCTGTCCATAATGGGATTGAAGAGAGTCAGGACCAGGCTTTTTTATTTAGTCAGGATATGGCTGTTTATTAGAAGAAGCCCAGGGTGATTTGTACCTCCTTACATAATTGTATTTGTACAGCAATTAACTGCTGTGTGATTTTTAAAATATTTCATTCTGTTCCAGAAAAGAAGGGAAAAGGTAATAAATCACAAGAGTTTAGAATTCCCTGTCAAGGAGGAGGAACAGGATAAAAATGGATTTTTCTAATCCATCACTTTTTTCACGGAAACAGCTCTGCTTTCATCTGGTGCTTCCTCTGCCTTAGAATTGATGACCTGGGCATAAATAAAATATTGTTCCCATTTATTATCCAGGGAGCTGCCAGGGACGAAGGACAGTTGAATCATCAGGGTTTTTGCTGCAACTGCTGCAAATCCTGAACCACTGGAGCTCGGAGCTTGCGAGGTCTGAACCCTCCTGGAGATTTCAGCTGTTGGCCTTTGCAGTTGGGAAAGGAGGGAATTCCAGCAGAATCCAGGGTTTGCTGCTGGGGGGAGCTGCCCTGGGAACTTCCTTTGCAGGTGTGTGGCTTTAGTCTGATTTATCTTTGCAAGAGCAGCCCAGGAACAACACAGAGCTCTGGTTTAATCTGTAATTTAATCACACACAAAAATAAGGGGGCAATGCGGGGGGAGATTTTCCCACCTGCTGCTCGTGGGGACAAGACCCTAGCAAGTCTCTGGTGATAATTTCTATTTTAGAGTAGCAGGAAATGCTGTCCGAGGGCTTCATATCTGCTTTAGGGGAGCTGCTGTGTCTGCCAGCCAGCAGCACGTCCCTGCAGGAGTCTGTCCTCGCTGGAGCAGCATCTGCAGTCTTCCTCAGCCAGCAGGACTGGAATGGGCAAAGATTGAAGCTCAGGCAGACAAGGAAACTCCACCCAGAGGCTCCTCTCTTAAAATACACGATGGAAGTCACAACTGTTAGGATAAGTAGCAATAACAAAGGTAGAAACTGAGGCTGAATACCTGGAATTGGGAGATTTCCAGTAGTATCTGCCCTTTCAGCAGTGATTGCCATGGAAAAAAGGAGTTAAAATCTGATTGAACTGGAATATCTCAAATACAAACGCCTCGATTCCAGCCCAGATCTGAGGACACATCCACAGCAATAAAACAGATTTCAGTACCAAAACTTGTTTTGACAGGAGACAAACATTGAGAATTTAGGTGATGGAGTAAACAATGAAGGATAACTCGATGAAATGCTCAGCCATGAGGTGTTTGGTGGCTTCATCTCCCTGCAGTGGATCTTCCCCAGGGACACAGGGGAGCTGCTGCCCTGGGCAGATCTGCTTTTGCTGAGAAGCAAGTCTGCCCTCCCTGTCAGCATTGCTGCTATTATGGGCTGCATTCATGGCCAACAGTGCTCCACTCATCTGTGGACACTCACTATTATGCTGCTAATTAAATAACTTGTTGCATTGGCAGTTTCCATCTACCAGCCCAGCTCTGTGTTTATCTCCAAAACCCATGCAGCAGCAATAATTAATGTGGAAATAAAGGGCTTTATTCTTCCCCTGCCACTGCTTTTTAAAATGATTGGAGCCTACAGGAAGACAGCATCACTCAAAAGTGGGGGATAAAACCCACAGCTGCTGCTGGAGCAATTGCAGATTCACCAGCAAAAATCATATTTTTCATCCTTGTCTGCTCAGAAGGGGCTTCATTGTCACCTTCCGTGGTTTTTCACAGTAAATAACAAAATTCTCTCCATACTAGCCTTCTGCATTCCAAATGTAAATGGCTGTCACTGGTGACTGAAGTGCCAGAGGTGCCAAACTCCTCTCAACTCCCAGGTCTGGGAATACTGGTTCCTCTTGGGAGTGAGGCCAGGGAAGTGCAGGGATCAGGGTTAAGCAGTGCCATGGCCCCTGGGAGATGTGAGTTTTCAGCTCCTTCTCTCACCCCTGTTCCCCAGATCACCGAATGCGGAGCTTCCCATCTCCTCTCAGGAATTGTGTGTGGGAGATGGCTTCCAGCAGCATTCCTGGTGTGGATAAAGATCCCCTGTGCCAGCAGACACAGGCACACCTTGGGGGTTTCCTTTGGTTCAGTGTAGGGGAAATGTCAGCCTCCCATGAAATGGTCTCCCTTCCCTCCCTGCTCCCTCTTCCATGCAGTTAAAAATGCTCCTTAAATGCACTGATGGAGCAGTCTGCTGTCAGCATGTGTGTGGCTCCAGAAGTTGCTGGAAATCACTGGAAAAGCCCAGATCTCTCTTAATTCTCCCTCCGGAAGGGGTAAGTTCCCCATCAGATAAAGAGAGTTCTACCTGCACCCCACAAAAAGACAGCTAGACCTGGTCACAGAATTCCCTTTCCACCTGCAAGGCCTTTTTCAGATGTGGAATTCTTGCTCCGAAGTGGCAGCCACCCCTCCAGGCTCACAGGAGCTGTGCTGCTTTTCCCGTGTGCTAATCCAGGAATGGATTTTCCTTTGGCAGAGGGGAGCTGAGCAGGAGAGGAAAACTCCCAGCTGCAGTGCCCAGGCTCCCTGCTCTCCTGGCATCCATAATCACACACATCTCTCCTCCCTGCTTGGGCTGCAGAACACAGGGATCTGCCTCCTGAAGCTGCTCTTCTTTTCTCTGCCCCCAAATAAATTGGAGTAATTGCTTTTAAAAGTAAACACTCCATCTGCTCTTTTTCCCCACAGCATTTCCATCCTTTTTCATCTTAAAGTCAAGTTTGGAAGCACAGCAGCAGCAGCAGCAGCAACCAGGGATTGTGGAAATCACAAGAGAAGCCCCAAACATTGTGAAGTTTTATAGAAATAATAAATTTGATGTATTTTTTTTTATTTGCCTTCGGTAGTTTGCGCCCTTAGCATTCGCAGTTTGAAATTTCACTTTGAAGTCTGTGAACTGGAAATTCATTTAAAAATAAATAAGAACAGAGTCCAGGAGCCCAGGGCTTCAGGAAGGAGTGGGAATAGCACAGGGCTTGTGATAACACGAGGAGAATTCAGTATTGTGATTGAAGTGAGTCGGGATAGCCTGGCAGGCACGTGAGGGAGAAGGGGACAGAGCAATTTGCAACTATTCTGTGAATTTTGACATTTTTTATTGAGTTTGGCTCAGGATTTAGCTCAGCAGAGCAGTGTTTTAATCTGTATCAGAAATCCAAGTGCTCGAGGAAAAACTACCCCTCGATTTGAGGCAATTTGTATTTCCCTGAATGCTGCTCTTTAATTGCAGAGCCACAGAAGAGATTCTCTCTCTCCCTTCTACAATTGCAACATGAAATTTCCCCTTTGAAAGAAATCCCGTGCCCTGCTGTCTGGTTATGGATTAATAACTGGGAATGTGCCCCTGGATCCTGACCCATTTAAATCCATTCATGAAGCCCTGCGTGCCTGTTGGTTTTCCACCTTCCTGCGCAGAGTGACGTTTCAGAGATAATGCTGGATGTCCATTGTGGTTCATGATACTTCAGCAGTTTTGGGAATCTTTTGAATAGTGAGGATTTTTGTTGGCTCCAGCTCCCAGAAACATGAGAGAATGACAGAATCTCACTTTGAAAACCAAACCAAACTGGATTAAAAAAGTGCTTATTGAAAAGAATTAAAAAATGAACCATTCCTTAGATTTGCCTAAGGATTTTAAGGATCAGGAGTGGGGTGGCTGTTGTGTGGCACTGGAACACTGGGATTTTGGAGCACAAGGACTCTTGTAGGTTGGAGTGGGACTGGGAAGGCTCTTGCCTGCATTCCCTGGGGTTTCTGAGCAGTGGAGCCAGGTCTTGGCTCAAAGGCAGACATTTGCAGGGGCTAAAGGTTCTCCTCTGACAGCAGAGCAGGAATTGCTGCTTTCCCCACAGAAGTGGGGTGTAACAGAAGCATGAGGATCTTCATCACTGACAATTTGCGCTGTTACAGTGACCTTTTCCCTGACCATGTCAGCGTGAGCCTTTTCTGAGCAGAATTTCACTGTAGCAGGAGTGCCAATGGAATAGGGATGGGGAAAGGCATAAGGATGGGGAGAGCCTGCTGGTGTTTTTGTGGCTGTGTTCAGAGCTTTTGGCTGCAGCCCTCCCCACCTATCCTGTGTGGGGAAAGTGCTGAGTGGGTTCCTGTCGGGACAAAAGGCTCTTATCAGAGCGTGGCTCAACCCCGGAATGAGGGCTTGGATCAACACCTGCAAGGCAGAATAAAAAATAGCAATGAGATCTCCCAGCTGAATAAAACCAGACAAAAAGCCTTTCATCTGTGCACCTTCCTGCTCACAGACTGCATAACCTGAGCCACAAAATCCATGTGAGCTGCTGGGATGGAGCTGTTCCGAGGATGGAATGCATTTTTTCCCTGTGCTTTTTGTACAGCAACATAAACTGCAGGGGAATAAGGCTGTGCTGAATTAATTGAATTATTTCAAAGATGAGTTTGGTCCACTAATACCGTATCGACGGGCTTTAAATAGCATTAAGGACCCATGTTAAAACTCAATTAAAACTCAGGAATGCAGCTGGAACAGGGTAAGGTCACATCTGTGCACAAGGTGGAATAATGAGACCTGTTCCCTTGACATGGGTCTCTGTCTGCTGTAATCGGAGCAAAATTGAATCTCTGTTTAATCTGATCATCACCTGCCCCTTCTGTGAGGGAGAACAGGGTGGAATTAATGAACCCTGAGGAGCTCCCTGTAGTCTGTGTGGATACAGGGACCAAGTAATTGAACTGCTGCTCCTGTGGGAAATGCTGGAGTGTGGTGTGAGTGGATGGTTGGAATGGCTCGTGCTGGCAAGGGCAGGAATCTGCAGCAGGAATTTTCACAGAATTTTCCATTTTCCCCCTGCTGCTCAGTGACTCACAAGGAAGCTCCTCGCGGAGCCATCGTACACCTGGCTCCGTTACATGAAGTGGCTCCTCTAAACACATTCCAGGGCTTATCTTTTTAATCAAATCAAATCAAAGAGGGCTTGAAGGGTGCTGCTAAGGCAGACCTTTGTGGGGGATGTTGGAAAGCAGCAGGTGGGAATTGGGATTAAATATGTGAGCATGAGGAAACCTGGGGTTTGGGGCACATTTTCATACTCACACTCGTGTCAAGTTCGATTGACACTGTGTTTTGTCTTACTTAAAAGTCTCTTCTCCCTGTTCAAGCTGTATTTTATGAGAATATCTCATCCTTGGATGTTTAAGGGTTAAATCATCAGCAGGAATAGATAAATCTCACAGTCATTTGTGCTCTGGCTGTAGGAACTCAAACCCAAAAGCTGGCAGATCTCTCTGGAGAGGTCCTTGGGTGGATTTTCCAGCCACAGCCTCCATGCCCGAGGGTTTGTGCCATGCCTGAGGGTTTGTGCCATCCCGGAGGGTTTGTGCCATCCCTTCTCACTGCGGCACTGTGCCCAGGGGGGATATGCCGGAGAATGTCCCTTTTGGAAAAGCCCTGGTTCCTGTGGTCCTTGGGCTCCTCCTGATGCTGCCGTTCCACATCACCCAGGATGTGCCGTGGCCACGTTGGGGGTGGCTTTGGGCCCTCAGTTCCATTTGCATCCCTGCTATGGGCATTATCTCCAGCATGGAGGGGCACACGCTGTTCCTTTTCCCTCTTGGATCTCTTTGGGACCAGTTGCCTTTTCATTTCTGTTTGATTGGATTGTTATAAAAGGCTGCCAGCTGGATATAGGTGAGAGGGGGTTTTCTCTGCTGCAGTCTGCAGGGAACAGGCATCACTGTGGAGCCATTTAGTCCTGGCAACTGCTTCCTGTTTTTCCAGATGATTCCAGCAGCTCTTTTTGTGTTTAGCCTATTGTCAGACAGCGTCACAAAGGCTTGGATATTAATCCTGTCATTTGTCCAGAGAGTGGGACTGCTGAGTGGGCTGTGCTGGGAGTGAGGAGCTGTAGGTGCAGGAGGAAGTAGGATGGCATGGTCAGAGTCTGGAAGGGTAAAGGGGGAAAAGCTATTTCCCTCAAACCCACCCACCCCCCACAAAACATTTGGTTTTTAAAACAGCGATTTCACAGCTCTAATTTGGGATCAGTGCAGCCGAGGGGCCATAACGAGTGGATGCAAATTGGGTGGCAGGAGCTTCTTAAAGCAGAGCAGCTGCCAAAGCATCTTAATGTGGAGCTTGTGCCATGAGGAGACAGGTTGGCAGGTGAGGATCCGCTCCAAACTGCTGACTCTGGACTTGTGGCTTCCCACCTGGACACTCCAGTCAGCACTCCTTGGGCCCTGCAGCTTTTGGATGCCTCTCTCCTGAGCAGCCAGGAGTGGGGAGGGTTCTTGAACTGACTGTCAGGAGGAATGAGCTGTTGTGCATCCCAAATCCCAAAAGCTAGTGTTGTTTTTGCAGGGCTCAGACAGGATGGGGAGGGAGGGTTGTGTTGCTGGCACATCCAGATGTGTTTCCAGCCAGACACTGAGCATTGGCAGGGCAGGGAAAAATATGTGCTGGGGCTTCCAGCGGGAAACAACAACAGAAAGATCCTTTCCATTTCTTTCAGCTGGAAAGTGATGCCAGGAGCTGTTATTTCAGAAAGCAAGTCTGGATTTCTGAGGGGGTGGGGGTGAGATGCACCTTTGAATGTGTATCAGGAAAATCTGCACAGAGAAAATGCAGAGCACAGAAAGTAGGTCTGGCTGCTGACTGTCACTTCAGTGAAAATCGTGTTGTGGAAATCTTTGCATGTCTCTTAAAAAAACAAACAAAAACCAATGAAAACAAACACAAGAGCATCTGCTTGTGTATAAATATACCTGGGGTTTTTTGCTGATTTTGTAGTTCCCATTACAGCATACGCCAATTTTTCTGGAGTGCCAGAAGAGGAGGAACATCTCCAGGAAATGCTCAGGTTACAACACCCAGATAAAAGCTGCCTGTGCCACCTTTATATAAAGGTACAGCCAGCTTAGTCTTGCAGAGGGCAAATGCACTGGGGAACTTGTGGTTACCAGACTTCTCTCTCTTCTATTTGTATGCTTTGCCAAATCCTATGCTGGCTGGAGGGTGACTATTAAGACAGCATTGAAAGCTGAGCAGTGAATATACATTGTGATTTTTTTCCAGTGGCCACCCTTAGATACCCTCAAGCACTGGCTTGAGCTGGAAGGATGGGCAGGCACCTCTGGAAGGATGCAACTGTCCCTGGGAGTGGAACAATGTCCAGTGAACCCCAACACAGCTGATAGGATTGGGTTTGTTGTTTATTAAAGACAGGCCTTCATACAGCAGGGGTGGAAAATCCTTTTTCTGTACCAATAAAAACTCTGCTGCCATCATTGTTGTTTTTGGCAAACCTCAGTCACTTTGGTGTTTATGGAAAAGTATTTACTGGGAAGGACTGGATGGTGAGCAAGCTTCATCTGCTTTCACTTTGCTCTGATGGCACACATGTTGCTGTGGGACTTTGTGTTTCATCCCTGAGCCCTTTCCCAAGTCCTTGTTCCAATGGCATCCCTGTCCTGCTCTGGCTTGGACTCTCCTTTCTGGCCAGGGATTCATCATTTGGGGTCACACTTCCCCCCAGGACACTGGGATGGGGCAGGGTGTGTGTGGGAGCAGCCAGGCTGGTTGGATGTGGGGTGTCAGCCAGCTGCCAGCAGCACTAACACGGAGCTGGAGTGCTGCAGAGGGATTAAAAGAAGCTTCTCTAATAAATGCAATTACACAAACATGCTTGAGCCATGTGTCCTATTTAATTCCTTCCCAAGAAAAGAGGCATTCCTCAGGGCACTGCTTTTGTCTGAGTCAGAGATATCCCAGTGCCTCGGGCATCCTCTCTGAATCCAGAGTGGCTCTTCTGTGCTCTGGGTGGCAACTAATATTGGGCTTCAGGTTCCTCTGAAGAGTAGTTATTCCTGCAGGAGTGAGGGAATTCTCTGCCAGGCAGGGATTTTATAGCTGGCAGAGCCCTTGCTGCCATGCAGACCTCACAGGCAGCTGGCACTGCTGGCTGTGGCTCCCTGCCCATGTGCCCCGTGGCATTTTTGCCCTCTGAGGTGCCTCTGCTCTATGGAAAGGATCCTTTTGCAATTGGGGATCTTCCCAATGAAGCTGTCAGGGCTTTGACGTTGCTTCTCCACAAGGCAGGAGTTGGGCAGGTGCAGGAGTGTACTGATGGGAGGGGCAACCCAAGGAGGGCCGGGACCCCCCAGAGATTGTTCTATGTTGTGTGGGGTTGCGCTTAACTAAATAAATAATCATTGTTAGAGAGCCAGGGAGGTAAAACCATGAATGTTTCTCTTTTCCCTCAAAACGCTGTGCCCCCTGCCCTCTTTTAAGGGTTTTTCGTCTGAAATCATCAGCTGAGGTTTTAAGAAAACCACTAAACATTCCAAGGTTCCTGGTAAGGTGCAAAATAAAGGATTAAATGGTCCAGAAAAGCTGTTTTTTGACTTGCCCAGCTCCTGCCCCTCAGTGCAGACATTCCCTGAGGTGTCCCACGAGGTACCCTGTGTACAGACAGCCCAGCTCTTGCTCACATGCACCAAATGTTTAATTCAGTGTGTGCTTGTCAAAGTGCATTAAAAATGCAGGTGGGACTTGCTGCCTGTCAGCCAGGCACTGTCACAGGGTGCTGCCACTGACAGGCGCAGTGGGATCTTCTGGGAAGTGCTGGGAGTGCCTGCAGCGTCCTGCCAGGCTGGCACCCTCCGCAGTGCTGCCTTTCCATGGTGATGCTCTAAGGTCCTGAGGAAATGTGGAGCAGAGAGGACCTGCCGTGATTCTCTGGTGTGATTTGGCTGCTCTGTGCTTCTCTTGTCCATGTTCATCTCCATCTCCTACTGTTTAGACCCGGTCCTGAAGATCTCCCGTGCACCAGTGGGAATATGGGGCTGGCACACATCTCAAGGTCTTTTGTAAAATTCCTGGATTTGTGTTTGTGCGCACAGCTCCTGGCACAGACAGACCCCAGTCCCCCAGTTTGGCTCAGCCTCCGGCGGTGCAATTCCCAAGAGGAATTCATGTGCAGGTGCAGTTGAAAAGGATTTAAACCAGTATCTGGCAGCCTTCAGGTGAGGCTGAGGAGTGGTGTGAACACTGAAAGGGTAAAAAAGAGATTTTGCTGGGACATAAGAGATAAAACAGCTCAACTCTGAGCAGCATGTTGGGCCTGGATGAAAACACTGGGAATTGCAGGTGTGTCCTGTGAAAAGGGCAGTGTTGGAGCTGGAGAACAGTCACCTCTTTCCTCTCAAGCAGCCAACCGAGCTTTGTTTTCTTGCCTTGCAGTCCTTCCAGGGCAGCCAAGGACGAGCGTACCTCTTCAACTCCGTGTGAGTACCCTGCGTCACTCCGGGCAGTTTTAACGAAACCCTCCTGAAAAAGAAAACAAAAGCAGAGCTTCTTTCAGAAATCCTCTGCCTGGGACTTGTGAGCTTCCTGAAAATGGTTGGAGAAAGAGGCAGGAATAGCCCCTGATTCATATTTGAGTCGTGTTGAGGTTTGAGATAAGCAGCGAGGAAAAGGTGATTTTTTTGTCATCAAGTTGAGGAATCAGAGCTAATGGCTGAGTCATTCCCTTCTCCCAGGATGTAGATGGACCAAAGAGCCAGAGTTTTGTAAATGGGGAGGTGGATGATACCTAAATATGCACATCATAAAAACTAACTAATTTTCCCAGTAGCTGAAAATAGTTTTGGTGAGGTCACTGCTGGTCTGTCTTTTAGCAGAACTGCTGATTTCAGTTACATTTTTCAATTTTCCATTTGGGAAAGTAAAAGTACTATTTTATCAATTTGGGAATGAAAATCTTTCTCAAATGCCTAATTAGCACAAGCGACTAGAGTGTTATTAATCTTCTGTTCAAAGCTTCCACAGAGTATTTTAGTTGAATAAAAATCCCATTTTACCTTCCCATTCTGCTCTGGAACTGCGAGAGATCTTTGTTCCGGGCACAGCTGGGAAACTCAGAACCTCCTGCTCATGTTTTCAAACACTGCAGTGAAATTATTGTCAGCTTTCTCGTAGCATCTTGATGTGGAGAGGCACTAAAGGGGAGCATCTGTGCTTTGTCCCCAGAGTTAACGTGGGCTGTGGCCCTGCAGAGGAGCGGGTGTTATTAACAGGATTGCACGCCGTGGCAGATATTTACTGTGAAAACTGCAAAACCACGCTGGGCTGGAAATATGTGAGTATTTGTGTGCCTGGCTTTGCCCCTGGGCAGCTTTGCTCCAGCTGAGGGGGTGGAATGACCATTCTGGGAAGCCAAAATGCAGGTTTTCATCTGTATGCACATCTGTTTTCCTCCTGCCTTGTGTGTGTTGCATTTGGAGCATCAGCTTGAATGCAGTTTTCTTTACTAAGATTTTATACCATGGGCCTTGTTTGGGTGGGTGAACCTCAGTGACACTGAACATAAATGAGGATAACTTCAGTCTTGTGGTTCACACTGTCTTTTTTCTATTATCCTGATAGATGTCATCAGAATTATAGAATGCTCCATTAATCCCATGTCCTTCCCACTGGAAATGCTGCTGGACATGAGTTTATCTGTTTGCTCTTCATAAATTCAATTACCTTCAAATAAAGTCCAATGTTACATCCTAATTTCTGCTTCTGGAGGCCCATACCATTTTGTCCAAACGTTTTCACCAGTGTGTGAACAAATCCTGGTTTGTATCCATGGCCTCTGGACAGAAATATTCTTCACTAAGTCAGTTGAAGGGCTATAAAAAGGAAAGGATCAAAAAATTCATGGAGTAGGAATCCATGCAGAAACACGTTGTGGGTCTCACAAATGGAGCAGGACACACAGGGCAGCAATTGAGTAAAATAAAACACAGTTCCATGAACAGCAGGAAGCCCAGGCCTCTCCAGCAAGGAATAATCTTCCAAGTGAGTTACAGGTGCACAGGGAGAGCACCTGAGCAGAGCTGAGTTGATTTGAGGATGCAGCCCCAGTAAGGGGAGTCCCTCGTGCTCAGGGATATTGGGGATCCCAGAGATTTACTTCTCCAGGAAGGAAAATCCAGAAATTCCTTGTCCAGGAAATCTCCTAAGATTTTCCTTCTCTGTGTTTCCATAACTGCAGGCACAGATCTGTTCAGAGTGGGATCTTCTCATGGGACTCCATTTCCACATTAAACTCACCACAATCTATCCCATTCCCAGTGGTGGTGCTTTTATAGCATGTTCCATCAGAGCCACCACTGCATTCTTAACAGACTTTAGTAAATTCCCATACCACCCTGGAGAGAGATGGATTTTAGCACCGATGATCCCTAAATCCTGTTGCCTTTGGCCTACAGAAATCTGCACATTCCATGCTGCCAATTCCTTTTTCCCAGCCTGTAAAGACAGCTAAAAGCAGGATTTAAGAGTTTTCCCACATAATTTTCCTGAAAGCCAACAGGAAGTTGACTTTTTCCCCATAGGCAAGGCTCAGACTTGATCCAGCATTCCCAGATCTGAACTGTAATGTGATTCACGTTTGGACATCATCTCAATCTCATTCTTCCTCCTGTTTTTTTTTTTATAGGAACACGCTTTTGAAAGCAGCCAGAAGTATAAAGAAGGCAAATACATCATTGAACTAGCTCACATGATCAAGGATAATGGCTGGGATTGAGTGGGAAGAGCCCAGCCCTAGCAGCGTGTAAGAGAATGCCATCCAACCGAACATTATATCCAAGAGTGAGAGAGTGACTGAACGCTTGGTTCCATGCATTTAGAGGCTCTGCAATCCGGGAGCATCTTCACACCCTTCTCCATCTTTATTGGTGACTGGCCTCTAAACTTCTGTCTCTCTGTCTCTTTGCTTTGTATCTGTTTGTGAGTTGACCCTGGCTGCTTCTCTCTCTGTTCTGGCGTTGGCTCAGAGAATGCACCGAATGCCCGACAGCCATTCCATGTGCCGAGTGCTAAACCCAGCCTGACCCAGGTGGGCTCTCCTGGCATCTCCCAGGAGGTCTCGGTGCAGGAGGAAGACTCCGAGGTTTGGGCAGGAGAGGGTGGGAGAGGGGTAGGGGAGAGGGGGAACCGGCAGAAGCTGACGCTGTGCTTCTCCTTTCAGTCCTGGTTAAGCGAGGCTTGAAACCATCTCCTTGTCTAAATGGACAGAAAAATATCTACTTGTCTAAATGGATAGAGAAATATCCACTTGTCTGAAAGGACAGAGAAATATCTCCTTGTCTAAAAGGACAGAAATTACCTCACGGCTGCGTTTCCTCTCCGAATCCCGAATCCATCGGCGGAGCCTCAGCCCGAGCCGGCTGAGGCCGAGGCAGAACCAGTTCCCCCCACAATCTGTGTTTTGTTTGTTATTTATGAACTTGTTGTTTGAGGGGGCAGGACCTGGAGGCTGGAGAGATTCCCTGCCTCTCCTTTTTCTCGCTGTTTCAGGGTAGGGAGGCTGAATGTCCCAGCAGAGCATGGCCGTGGGGAGCACCCTCACGGCTGGAGAATCCAAATCCTGACTCTTGAGCCCTCCAGCGAGGAGGAGAAAACCACTTCAGGCACAAGGAGGCTGGAGCTGCAGCTTAGAAAATGTGGCAGGGGTGAAAAAAGGCATGTGCGAGGCAAGAGGGAATTCCGTAGAGGAGGATGGGGACAAACAGTAACAGAGGGCACTCCTGGATTTCCTGGCCTCCCCTGAGCACCCTCAGGGGTGTTTTACCAGCCTTTCACAAGTGCAAGTAGGAAAATGCTGTTACAGAACCTTTCTCGTGAATCGCAGGCTCCAGTGTGGAAGCCTGGCACAGACTGGTGCGAGAGTGGGGAGAGGAGGGAGCCGAGGCCCTGGCGGTTGTGTTGCACAGGTGGATATTCCAAGCCCTGAGGTTTCCTCCCCAAATCCTTCCCCCCTTTTCCCACTCCCTGAAGCCTGTTGCAGGCATGGGGAGAATGGGAAAGGAAAAAAAGAAATTAAACATCTTCCCACCACCCCTGGAATTATCTACGCCTTGGGGAGTAGATGTGGGTGTCCAAAGTGCAAGGGACAACGAGTCCTTCCCATTCTAATGTTTTCATTGTGATTCCTGAGCACCTTCCCGAGGTGGATGGTGGGGAAGGGGTGTCGTGTGTGAGAGGGGAGCTGTGTTAGGCCAAAATGCCAATGTGGAGTTTGCTCTGTAACAGTCCAGCCAGTACCTGGTGCATAACCCAAGACTATGGAGCTGAATTAGTTTTATCTTTCCCTGAGTGAATTTTTCTTTTTGTTTGTGGAATTCTTTCAAGTAGGTTAATCCATGAGGGGAAATCTTTCTTAATCCAGAAGGAAAGAGCATTGTGCAGGGGTGGTGACTCCTTATGAAACAGAAGCTTTGGAGCTGTAATCTGTTGTCACTGGCCCCCACCCCTGAGAGATTCCAGGGGGCTGTGGAGGAGTCCCTTGGTGTTAAATTGGCAGGGAATGGAAATAGAGACTCTCCTTAAGGATCAGGGTGGAATTTAGTGTTGGATCCTTGTGCTGAAACCCAAACCTGATGAAGCAAAGATTGTTTTTTTCCTCTCAAACCTCTGTTCTTGATAACCTTGGAGAAATGAGGTGGAGTTGGCCGGGCTCCAGCAGGGGATGGAGTGGGATCGGTTTGTGACCATCCTGGTCAGAGATGGCTTCTGCCCTCACTCTTCTGCTCTGGCTGTGTCACAATTGCTTCAGCTTTTGTTTTGGGTTGTCTGTGCTTCCATCAGCCGCATCCCCTCCAGTGACAAATCCAGTAGAAATCAAAAATTCCACAATAACTGCTGCCTTGTGGACTCTGGCACTGACTTGGTGCCATTTCCCTGTCCTGTGGTTGAGGATCCATGACAATTGATTGGGTTTTTACTAGTGGGAAGTCATTTCTGTTCCTCAAAGAGCTCTTTAGTCTCTCACAGAGCCTTTCAAGGGCTGTGGCTGGAGTTGGGAGAGGTAAGGGATCATCCCAAATCCTGTGAGGCTGAGAAGAGCGTGCAGGGCTCATGGTTTGATGTTGGTATTTGGAGTGACTGCTGATAAAAAGGTGATGTAAAAGGCAGGGCTGTGCAGAGAACTGCTCTGAGAAGTAACAGCTCCAGAGAGCTGCCAGCTGTGAGTGCTTTTATCCCTGGACTTAGGACAAAAAAGGACAGTGCTCCATCAGACCTGGCTGCTTTGAACTGGTCACAGGTGTTGGGCTTTTAATGGCAACCAGGCCAAGCTTGAATAGGGCAAGGTCTTAATCTGCTTTTAATTGGTTTTGTCGCGTCAGCATCCGCAGAGTCACTCGCAGAGAGCCTGGCCTTGAGCCCTGGTGGGAACCCAAGGCGTGTGACTGGGACTGTCCCCAGGAGCCAGAGAATTCCCTGCGGAGTGACTGGGATGTCCTGCACAGGGGATGAGGAAAATGGGCGTGTGCAGCTCCTGGTGTGTCCAGTGAGCTGGAACTGCTTCAGTTGGCTGCTAAATCCCCTGGGAGCTGCTGTGCTGGGACCCCCCAGTGCTGGGAGCTGCTGCTGGCAGGAATAGGGGATCTGTGGGGCTGTGGGGGAGTCACAGAGGGACACTCAGAGATAACCAAAGAACCTCCTGTCAGCTGAGCTGAGCCAGGTGGGACCTCTTCCCAGGAGAAATGGAGATGTGGTCCATGGAGCTGCCTCCTGAGCACCTGGTGCTGCTTTCCAAGGGCAACATTCTCGGGAAAACACAGACAGCAGCGAGTTTTCCTTCTTGTTTTGATGTCCAGCCTCATGCCTGGGCAGCTGTGAGCACCCTCGAGTTTACATCCCCCCCTCTACCCCAAAGCTCAGACTTGAGTAAGTTTTAAATTGTTCTTGCTCTGGTGGATTATCTGGTGTGAAATCCTGACTCCTGTAATGAATATTCAGATGATAATATATACAAAGCAGAAAAAATAACCCCCAGATGTTATCTTGTGGAATATGCTTTTGTAAATAATATTTAATTTTTAAAAAAAATAATAATATATTTGGTGCTGTTTTCTCAGAGCCCCTCCCTGAGAGCACTTTCCTTTTCGTTGTTGTTTATAATGATCCTGTTTCTTCCCATTTTTGTTGGAAAATATGTTTAAAGGGAAACAAAAATCATAATCTGTGTTGTCCTCTGAAGTAGATCCGTGTTTCCTCTGGATGCGGTGGGAGAGGGAACTCGCTCCCACTCCCACCTGGCAGATTTGGTGGCTGGGTTGGGGACAGCAGCGCCCAGGGGAGATGTTTGGGATGGGAGGGGCTGCAGGGAGGGCTCCCCTTTCCCTCTGGGTTTCCCTCGGTGCCCAGCGTCACCACCTGGAGCCCCACTCCCAACTTCCCTTGGTAGGATCCAGGTTCCCTTTGTAGGATCCAGGCCTGAGATTTTCTCTTGCACCAGGATTGGCTGGAGTGAAGTAGATCTGGAGCTGTAGAAATGGGGATTGGACATGAGCTGCAGCCTCGGGTTTGCTGTTGCTCGGGGACAGCAGGGATGGAGGATGGAGCTTTTAACTCCATGTTGTTTTTAACCTAAACCATAAGTCCTTGGACATGGATCCTGGTTTTATTTTTGAGAGGAGTTTTTTTTGTTCATTTTAGTTTGGTTTTTTTTTTTAAACCAGGCTGCTACATAACAAATTAGAGTAAAAAGTTTACCTCTCTGGCAGTAAAGTCCATTTATTTTGTTCTCCTTTCTGTCTTTAATCTCCCGCCTTCACGCCCTTCTTCGTTTTGATTTCATTTGGTCTCTTGTTTATCCCAAAGTGGACCAACAGCACAAACCACTGGACTGTGTTTTGCTGAGCAAGGAGCTGTTCCCAGCACTCTTTAATTCCCTGCGTTTGGTGCACACGACTTCAAACCACACAGGAACAAAACGAACCCTGCGAAATCAAACCTGTTGTTCTCGTGATGATCAAGTGAGAATTTTCTCTGTATGCATTTTTCTACCTGGTCTGTGAGAGTGTGTGAATCATGCATTTCACTGCACTTCCTCGTTTTGGGAGGCGCTTCCATGGGAAGCAGTTCTGGGATGAAGAGGGGATACCGAACACCAAGCTCAGCTCAGTGGGAAGGAGCTCTTCCCACCACGGGAGAGACCTCAGAAGTTCAGTGCTCAGAAACAATCAGGTTAGACAGAGATTTTCTGCAGAAATCCTGGTTAAAAAGAACAAGCAGAAGAGGGGAAACAAAATCATCTTGAATTAAAAAAAAAAATCAACATATTTAAATGCAAGCAGAATGGCATTGTGTAAGGTACAACCACAAATAAGCTGTTCTCATCGTTACAACTGTGTGTATCCTTTGTTTTGTTCCTCCTAAGAAAATGGGAATGCTTTCCCCACTGACAAAACTAAGGACAATATTTCCAATACCAGCCTGTCTATGGATGCTCTTGTGTTTACAAATTGTGTATACTTTTATTTCTTTGATCTTATTTTAATATATTTTTTTTGCATATTCTTTCAGGTCATTTGCTTCAGTCATAAATGCAATTGTTTGTTTTCAAATAATTGGTTTTCACCTTTTCATGTATTTGTACATTGTATATAGTTCTTCAGTATTAGAGGGAGGCGTATTGTTTGTCATATTTACAATATGTGTTGGTGCTCATTTGAGAAAATAAAATTTTCAAGTACTAAAGCTGCTGGTCCACGTTTCCTTTATTCTTCTGTAGCCTGTGCAAGTCCCTGAAATCCAGAACTGCTCCCAGGGGATATGAGACAGCAATTCCTGGTGCCTCCACCTCAAATCCAAGCGCGGTGGGATGAGGTGGGGGCCAGCAGATGTGGGGGCTGCTCCTCTCCGGTGGGAACGTTCCTTATTTACCATCACAATCGTGTGCGTGGCTCTTCACCAGCCCAGCTCCCAGTCCTGCAGGGAAAATTCCCCCCTGGAAAAAGCCTTGTGCTCAATATTTCCCACGCCGAGCATCCGAGTGACGACTCAAGGCTGGCCCTGAACAGCGGCCTTAGGAAGAGCCTCCAAACCTACATCAGCCCCTTGGCTCAGCTGGGATGGAGGCGGAAAAGCGCCAGCACCGCGCCAGCCTCGGGCTGTGCTGTCCCGCATCCCGGGGCGAGGGGGGCAAAGCTGCGGTTCGGAATGCGGGACCGCCTGTCCCCGGCTGTTTCTTTAACCTGCAATCAGAGCAGGGCCGGGCCGGGCCGAGCCGCAGCTATAAATAGCCCGGCAGAGAACGCTGACTCAGGAAGTAGAAGGTCCGGGCTCCAGCGCTCAGATCCGGCCCGTGGCTGGGCAGGGGCAGGGGCAGGGGCAGGATGGATGGATGGATGGATGGATGGATGGATGGATGGATGGATGGATGGATGGATGGATGGATGGATGGATGGATGGATGGATGGATGGATGGATGGATGGATGGATGGATGGATGGATGGATGGTTGGAGGGCTGGGTGTCATCCCCCGGTACCCGCGAGGTGACAGCGCTGCAGGAGGCACCGTGACCTTTCCCCGCGGGCAGAGGAAGGGCTGGAAAGAGCGACGAGCTTGGGGCAGCTCCCGACTCCTCTCCCATCCCACCGGCCACAATGAGGGTTGTTTTGGTTTTTTTTCAAAGGATGATCACGGAGCTAAAAATACAACAGCGCCAGTGGCCTTTAATCTCGGTTTAAGAGCAATCTGACACTCCTGCTTTGTTTCCCAGCCGTTTTTTGGGGACGCGGGCACAGGGCAGGGATGCTGCCAGCTGCTGCTCTGTGGGTTCACTCGATCCCTTTCCTCCTCCACTCGGGTTCCAAGCTCGCGGCTGCTCCTGGGCTTTCCCCAGCACCTCCTCTCCCAGCGGGACCCCGGCTCCGACCCGAGCGGGAGGATTTTCTTGCTGACAGGGAGGATTTACAGTAGCACGTTCAGGCTGCCAAGCACGCCGGGGTTATTTTTACTCGGCTCCAGGGTGGGCTATAAATAGAGCCGAGGCCGTTCTCTGTTGCTGACCGAGAAATGTCCCCCAGAAGCAGGCCAGGCACGAAGGAAATGTCACCTGGAGCGCGGTCACCCCGTGGGAGGGACTCTGCCCTGGCTGCCGAGAGGGGAAATAACAGAGCCCTGGTGCCACCCCTCTCCGTGTGGCCCCCAAAAGGCCAGTTGGTATGGATTGGCGAGGTGTTGATTTTTGTGTCCTCAGAGTGGGAGTTTTGGCTGAGCCTGCATTTTATGCCACAAAGGTTCCACTGCTTCCCCCTGGTTCAGGCAGCATCTGCACCACAGTTCATCTCCAGGCATGAAACTCAAAAAGAAAAAAAAAAAAAAAAAAAAAAAAAAAATCCCTGTGAGGCAGAGATGGAGCAAATCCCCCATTTCCACAGGGTGAGACATCTGCCAGCAAAGGGGCCCTCCGGTGCTCCAGCTCCTCCAGCACCAGGGCTTGGCTGGGAGAGACCTTTCGTTTCTGTCTGAAATATCCATAAAAATAGCACAATTCTGGGAAAATCCTGGTCCGAGTGGAAAAGAAAACACCAGTCTGGGTTTCACAAGGAAACAGAGCTCTATAAAAGCACTCCTACAGCATTTGCTATTTTTGTCAGGTGTCCAAAGCCTCGCTCAGAGCCCTTCACCGAGGGGCACATTTCCATGGGGCGAGGTCAGGCCCCTGCTAAAGGATTTTAGGATCTTTTCCCCCAGCATTTCACTTCACCTCATCAGAAGTTTCCATACATTGGGAACAAACCGTCTGCAGGAACCTTCCCTGTGGAGCAGAGCAGGGCAGCCCCCGCCAGGAGCAGCTGCTTGATCACGAGCCATGAATAACAGGCCAGGCTGGAAAAGCTCCATGCGTTTTTTTTTTTCACAGAAGTCGAGCTGGTGATGTCTGTCACCCCCTGTCCCCGCTGTCCTTCCAACAGCTTTTCCGAGCCCCCCTCTGCCAACCCTGACAGAGTTGATCCCCCCTTACAGACTTGGGGTGCTCTGAGAGATGGAGGATTTAATCCTGGAGGAATTTAATGTGTGTGCCCATCCCCTGGACAAAGTTTGTGCTCAGAACACCCCCACACTCCCCAAAACAGCGCTGACAGAGCAGAAACCTGCCTGCATCCCCTGGACAAAGTTTGTGCTCAGAACACCCCCACACTCCCCAAAACAGCGCTGACAGAGCAGAAACCTGCCTGCCTCTCCCAGCGAAGCCCTGGTGCTGGAGGAGCTGGAGCACCGGAGGGCCCCTTTGCTGGCAGATGTCTCACCCTGTGGAAATGGGGGATTTGCTCCATCTCTGCCTCACAGGGATTTTTTTTTTTTTTTTTTTTTTTTTTTTCTTTTTGAGTTTCATGCCTGGAGATGAACTGTGGTGCAGATGCTGCCTGAACCAGGGGGAAGCAGTGGAACCTTTGTGGCATAAAATGCAGGCTCAGCCAAAACTCCCACTCTGAGGACACAAAAATCAACACCTCGCCAATCCATACCAACTTCTCACAGACAAGGGGCCCTTATCTCCCCCAGGGCAGCTCATCAATCACTGCTGATGAGAAAGGGTAAGGAAGCACCAGGAGTGATGGCTGAGGTGCCCCTGATGAGGGACCAGCTGTGCCCTTCACCGGGGCCTCCCCCAGTCCTCAGGTTTTGCTGGTTTCTGGAGAAACCGTGATAGGGAGGGAGTTTAATCTGGAGTGCTGCTGGAATCTCAGCTGGGCTTTGCTGCTCGATCTCATCCCCCTGCTCTAGGTGTTGTGGCAGGTCAGTGGGAAGCAGCCAGGTGGGAGCAGGTTTTATGGGGAGGAAATGAAGTGGCTGAAGGGATGAGCCTGTGTTATCTTTAAATTCAGGTGGGATTTCTGTCTGACTGTGGGATTGGAGCTGTTATTGAGCTGCTCTGGGTGCCCGGTTATCGGGGCTGCAGCAGGAGACTGTCACTGTGATGGGGGCCTGTTAATGCAAATCCTTTGGCAGGCTTGTGGAGGTGAATTTAATCTTTAGAGCATTGAAGCCTGGTGGGAATGAGCTCTCCCGGGCTGGGAGCTGCCAGCAGCCGGACGGCTCCACTGCCGGCGCCTGGAGCCATTAGCAGGGCACTAATAATGTCATTTTATTAAATCATAGCCACGTCATCAGCTGCACTTGGGGATGTGACTGCTTGCACGTCCCTTCCCAACCTGCCTGCTCCTCTGGGTGCTGTGGGAGTTGATTTTTTCCATGGGTTTTCAGCAGTTCTTTGCTCTGGGGCTCCATCCTATAGAAGGAGCTGGTTTTTCCTCAGTTCATCCCCAGGTCCTGATGGCCTCAGATACACAGGGAGTTTCTGTCAGCAGGAGGGAGTCTGTGAGGTCCTGAGTGAAATCCCTTGTGCTAAACCTGAATTTTCCCCAAAGAGAAACCATTGAGCCCAAACTGGGCTCTTGTGCTCTTTGTACCTGCCTTGCACCAGGCCAGGCTTTGCTTGGGTTTACTGGAGCTGTTTCTGTCAGTCCCCATCACAACCCAGCTCTGAACACGTGCATTCCATGTCCTGGGTTCTCAATCCAAAATTATTTGGGAACCAGGCAAGGTTCAAGTCTTAGGAAAACCCCACCCTTGCTGGAGGTGCTGCCTAACAGGGACAGGGTTCCTTTTGGATTAGTTGCCCACAAGCAAGAAAAGCTATTTTGAACCAGAGGCTGGGAATGTTTGAGCTAATCCCAGGTTGAAGCTGATTAAGGGCTCGGGGTGGGGGAGATTTGGAGCAGATCCTGGTGGCACAGGGAGCTCGGCCACGTCCCCTGGCTGCTCCCACAGATCTGCCCGGCCAAACCACCCCTCTCTCCAGTGAGTGAGTGAGAGGAGGTGAAGCTCAGCCCAGCCTTTCCCAAGGTGCTGGAAGGGATTTCATTGCACAAACCCTTGCCAAGGTCTGTGGAGTTTAATCCTGACCTTTGGCAGCTGTCAGGTGCCAGGAAGGGGAGAGCTCCGTGCTCCTTTCCAGGCTGGTGAGCAAAGGGATCACAGGGGCACCTTCCTGAGCCCTTCAGCTCCATGTTACGCACGGCAGGGAGCTGGCAGTGCTTGTCTTCACCCTGTCATATCCCAGGGACATATTTGAATTTTGGCCACCATTTTCAGGGGCTTGTAAGTTTTTCTGTGGAAGGTTCTCACCCTGGGCTGGGTGAGGTCAGCTCCGTGCTCCAAGTGGGCAGTGGCTGTGCCAGGGACCAAAGGGTGCGGGATTTGGGTGGGATCTGGAGGATCCACAGCATTAAATTGTACAGAGGGAGCTTTCTCCAGGGATGGTGCTGCATGGCTCATCCCATTCCCTTGGGCCTCTGCACTGCACTTTGCCAGGCACAGGGATGTCACATGTGACACCCAGCATCGCTGGCACAGGAGGGTGGCACAAACAGCAAATGTTGGCTCAGGTGTCTTCAAGCACTTGGGGAAGGAAATCTCAAAGGCAGCCATGGGGGATGTTCCCAACAGGCAGAGCAAACCCACTGTGGTGGGAAGAGTCCTGCAGACCAGAGGTGCAGCTTGGGCCCTGCTGAATGAAATCTTTGGGTTTTATCCACCTTGCCCTCTCCAAGCGGCTGCACAGCCCCAGCCCAACAGCAGCCCCTTGTTTGCGACCCACAGAAACATGAGCCAGTAAAGAGATTCCAGCTCCTGGGCCTTGCAGCTCCTGAAACCACAGAGCTTCCTCCACACAAACCCTGAATTCTTCTCCACATCCTGCCCTGGGCAAACACCGAGGAGGACTGAGGGCAGCACTCAGCAAACAGCACCAGGTGTAAACACGGTGGTGTTTCCTCTCCAGGAAAATATTGACTTGCCTCTCTGATCACTCCTGGACTGAAACCACATTTGGAACAGCTTTTAAGGAATTGCTTACATTTGATTTTCCTTTTTTTTTTTTTCCCCACGTGGAGCCCTACAGCAGCAGCATTATGGGTGAAGTCTGAGGTGTTTCTAAAGACCCTATTTGAGGTGTTTATGTGCTGCTGCACATAAATCACGCCTCAGACTATGAGCCTTTGTCTGCTCATGGGCCCTCGGTTCTCTAAATATTCCTGAGGCTGAGCCCTTTCTGCCCAAGGACCCCCAGAATGTCTTCCTGCCTCCTTCCTCCAAGCCTGACCATCCCCAAACCCTCCCCCCGCCCCCAAATTTAGCTGATGTGGGGGAAGCACCAAAGCCTGGGCTTGTTCTGGGAATTAAGGGAGTTTTCCTCCCAGCACCGAAAGAAGTCCCATGTGAGCTCTGTATGTAAATTTTGCACGCATATATTTGCATACATCGGATCAGTCGGGAAGCTGCAAGCAAAGTTTCTGTTTAATGATGCTCAGCCCCCCCTGCTGTGGGTGTCTGGGAGAGGGGAACTGCAGGGAGAGTCCAGCCTGCGCCCCTCTCCTCGTGTTATCAATGTTTCACCGCTGCGGTGAAGCCAGGGAAGTGTTTTCCAAGGATTTGGAGGGAGGGGCTGAGTGCCCTGGGCAGTGTGGGGCAGGTGGTCGCTGCAGTGCTCACAGAGGTTTCTGGGGACATAACATCCTTTGCTCCTTTAGATGAGTAATTCCTTCCAGGAATTAATGTTGCTGTCTCTTTGAAAGATTACAAATTAACTTGTTTGCTCTGATGGCTATTTTCCTTCCCTTAAAAGTGGAGAGTATTGGTAAATCTTATTTTTCAGAAGTCCAGGCAGTAATCTGGGACCGCTGGCCACTTTTTCTGTTTCCCAAAGTGGGATACAGGATCAGAGCACCCCAAAACTGGCTGTAGCCAGGCACACACCACGGCATAAAGCCTGGATCTGAGTGTGGAGCAGGGGAAGGAGCCACTGGGAGCTGCAGCCATGGGCTTTAAGACACATTTCTGGCACCCTGCACAGAACCCTGTAGCCTCCTGCTTGCAGTGTGTCCATTTTCCTTTGGAATGAACCCAAAAGGTGGGGAAACACAACCCCAGGGTCTGTCCATGGAACTCAGCTGTGCCCGCCAGTGGTGACGTCACAATTTGTGTCCTGATTACAGGGAAATTAAAATTAATCCTCAGAGTCCAGGGAGATCTCTGGGGTTTAGCACTGTTTCCCCTGATCATTCAGTATTTTTAGCAGATGCTTTTGTATTTTCAGTTCCTCACGGAGGCAGCAGGTACTGGAAATCCCATCCCTGTCTCATCAGCCTCATCGTCTCAGCAGGGCAATGATGGGAGGAAGGATGGTATCAGGGAAAGTAAAACTGGCTGGAGTTGGCTGTTCCACCCAGAGCTCCTCAGAAGGGAGAAAATCATAACCCGCCCAGTAATTAATCAAGTGTAAAGAATCTGAGCGGAGCTGTGCTGTGAAACTCTGCTGGGAATGTGCTGCTGACCCCAGAGGTCCTGTGGGATCCCCCTGCAAGGAGCCACGGGCTCTGGGCTGGGGTGGATCCCAACAAAATCAGGGAAAGAGGAAATGGATCACGGTTTGGGTCAGGCTGGGAACAGCCATCAATCCTCCCCAATGAACAGGCGGTTCAGATAAACCCTTTGCTGCACTCAGCCTTGCAGTACCCTGAAAAGTGGAACAAAAAAGTGAGGATAATATTGAATTAACTTCTCTCCTTGGGATCACAGCAGCCATGCATGGCTTCACACCAGAGCAGATCCCAGCACCCCCAGGATTTGTGTTGCATTCCACGGGGTTTGCAGAGGCAGGAAGTGCACGAGGGGCTGTGCTGGTCTTGGTGGGAGTGGGTGAGGCCACTTTGCTGCAAATACAAATCCTTTCCCACCGTGTCCAGCCGGGCACACAGGCGCTAAGCTGGCACACGAGGGCCCGCCGTGCCTGGCATCCGTGTCAGGTGGCTGAAAAACACGTGGAAACACCGTTGGCTGAGCAGGGCACAGGCATGGGGCTGTGCAGGGATCTTAATTAAATCACTTGCAGCAGGATTTGGTACGAGCCCTGGCACGCACCACTCCCAAATTCCACTTGTAACTCACTGCTCCCACTCCTGATGAAGGGAATAAATCAGTGGGGCCCTGTGGGGATTGGTGGGAGCCCAGGGCAGCTCCCGATGCCATCCCAGGGTGTGGATGAGGGCAAGCAGAGCAGCACCAGCTCTGCCATCACTAAGGGGGTGGAGGGAGAGGCAACAGGTTTGCCAAAAGCCACAGGGCACCGAGCGAGATCCACTGTCCATGGAATAGGCTACCCGAGGAGTAGAGGATTTTGTGGCGTAGCAGCAAAGGATTGATATCCTGCAGGCCATTCCAGTTTGGGTCTCAGGCTATCCCTGGGTGGCTTTTCCCGTGTATTTGTAACCAGGGATCATCCCAGGCTGTTTCTGCTGCTCTGCCATCCCCGCCACAGGACAGGAAAGTCCCGATGGAGCACGAGCCAGAGCTGAGCTCTGTGTGTGTCCCAGCAAACCGGCCGGGCCCCTGGCCCTGCACACACCGGGCTATGTGTGACCTGGCCCGCGGCCCCAGCCACTGATCCCACCCCACCCCATCCCTGCACAGCGACTGCTCCAGCCAGGGTGCCGTGGGTCACCCCTGGGGGATGGCTCTGGAGCCCTGCGCTGGCACAGGAGTTACACAGTGGTGCTGGTGGCAATGCCAGCACCCCCATTGTCCCCAGCCTGTGACCAGGGAGTCCTTGGGCTGTGCTCAGCCATGTGGGGATGGTTGGTGGCACTGCAGGGATCTCCCCTGTGCAGAGCAAGGGACGCCCCAGGCCCCTCCCTGCCCAATGCGCTGCACTCGCGGCTTTGGGGTGGCATGAAAAATTGATTTCTTGATTAAAGTCTAATGTGTGGTATAATTAAGGAAATCCTCCCGTTTCAGAAAGTCATTAGGAGATGATTAATTGGGATGAGGCTGGGAGCTGCCTCCTGCAGAGGAGCTGGCCTGTGGCTGCTGCACCCCCAGGACCCCAGGGCAGCTTGGTCATGGTCACACACGGGATGGAGCCCAACCTTCCTTGGCAAACTCATCCTGAGTTGATGCAGACACCAGGAGTTCATGCTGGGGACTGGTGTCTGCATCACAAACTGGTTTTAGTCTTGCAGTGGTAAATGAATACTAAATGGTCGATCTGTGAAATAGATTGGGTGAAAAGATCAATTTGCTTTGGATAGAGGAGACCATATTTCATGGCAGAAAAAAGGAATTAGGGAGAATCAGTAACTCAGCCTGTCAGTGCGCAGCAGTGGGAGTTACTTTGTGTGTCTCAGATGTGTCTGAGGAGTTTGAGGGTGAAGATTATTATGGTTGAAAGAAATTTTGGTCACACAGGTGCTTTTGTGACTCGTTTGTGAACAGTTCTCCTGTGCTTGACCGTACATACAGGTTAGTTTAGGCTCAATGGGTGAGTATTGAATGAGGGGGGAAATGTTATTCTGCAGTTCAGTAGTGAGAGTTTTCTATTTTCTTTCCAGTTCTTC
>VZRN01002537.1:265665-288899 GCA_013397935.1 Dasyornis broadbenti
TTTTTGTTTTTTTGAGAGGGGAAGCAAAGTCTGGAGAGCTGGGAAAGTGTCCAACCTGGCATTCATAGGACAGGGGTGCTGAGGCACCCCCGATGTGGCTTTTCTTATGTCCACATTGAAATTGTGTTTTGAATGCTTTAAGAAATGGGTTTAGTGAGCTGTATGCAGCCCAAGATCACCCCACAGCACCCCACAAAAGGTGTTCAGGTGCTGATCTCCCCCAGGCACTGATTACAATTTGCTAATTAACCTCCTCTCCTCCAGGAACTGTGGCAGGGGAGAAGATGCCCTGCATTGCCAGCCTGCCCTCCCCATGCTCTGCAGGGTTGTCTTCTCTGTGTAAGTCAGAGAAAGAAAAAAAATCAGTGAATACAGGTAGGGCACAATGATCCATCATACCCAGCCTTGACAGGGAGACAAGGGTGTACTTTCAGGAGCCAACGGTGCTCTGAGATTCAATATGCTCAGCTGTGCTAAATACCAAGATTCTCACCCCAAAAAAATCTCTAATCTTAGCAGTTCAAGCACTCCCCCTGTGCCTGTGAGCACATGGAGGGAACAGAGTGCACAGCATCAGCTGTCAGGGAGCAAATCTAGTTCAAACACACGGTTCTTATGCTGAAGTTGTTAAATCTTTGGCTAAACTAAAAAGGCAGAGTGAATAATGTTTTTAATATGCTCAGGAAATCCTCCACATTGGATGAGATCAGAAGAAGCCAGTAGTGAGGATGGACAGGGATTCTTCTCCAAACAAAGGCCAATACTGAGTAATTGCAATTCTATAAACAGAGCATCACTTCAAAAACTCAATGGCTGCCCCAGCATCCGAGGAAGCATTAAACCCTGGGGTTTAATGTAAAGGTAGATGGATGGAAAATAATTAGGAGCCTTACAGTTCCAAGCTTATTTCTCCAATCCACATTGTCCTCAAACCATTATATATTTAACGGGTTTGCTCTGCACTAATGGGAATGGAATTGTCAAATTCCATCTGCGCTCAGGGACCAGCCTTCTCCAGCTTTGTTCTTGGGAATTAAAGGACAGAGATGAGGCTTTTTTTTTTCTGATTGCACTCACTTTTATTTTTCACAAAGCTAAAAAGCTGCTTGCTTTATAGATTAGGTTTTTTCTGACATCAAATTGCTGCAAAAAAAAATCCAGCAAAAACTGTAACAATATAACAGCTAAGACAGAGAGACAGTGCAGGGTTTTATTAGTTCCCAACAGCTGAGGAGCATCCCAGGGGTTCTCAAACATCAGGTAACCCTCAGAACACCATTAACCATGAGTGTTGTGATAAGGATTTTATGGGGGGCAAAGAGGTGGGCCAAGTTATTCACCAATCCATGAATTTCTGTCTCCAAGTGCCTTCCCAGATGAGCTGTTAGTCACCCTGCACTATGTCTCCTTCATTTAATGTCGAGCTATAAATCCCAGCCTTCAATTTAAGGCGCAGGTCCATGCTGGGCTAGCAGTCATCATTTGCTAGTAATGGACTCAAACTGCAAAATTTGGCTTCAAAGCTCAGAACTGTGTGGATTTCGGGTTTTAGCTTGCCCATTATAGAAATAAGAAACAGATGGGATTTGCAGGCCTGGTTCGGACTCCACATTTCTCATCAGGTCAGTGTTGTTTAAGTCAAATCAGATTTTCTGCCCAATTCATTCCTGCCTCTGCCTGGTGCACTGACAGCACACACCAGCACGAACTATCCCCAGGGCTGGAATCCTCAGAACACTGAGGATGTGCTGTGCATCTTGGAAAAGAAATATTACCACTGGTTCTGCAAGTGGTGTGGAATTAGGGGCAATTGGGAACATTTGTAGTCAGCGCCAGCAAGGTCCTCAACATGCATTTATATATAAAAGTTCTCATATTTTTAGAATTTTAGAGATGAGAACTGTACAATATTTCTTTCTCATCTAATAAGGGTTCTGTGAAACATATGGAAGGGCAGGGCTGGATATATTCTTAGCAATTTAACACAAACAGAGCATCTTGCCTCAGTTTATTGTAGACTCCACTCCTCAGGGCAGACCTGGCAGAACGATTCCTCAGGGATGGTTTCCAAGAGAAATGGTGGCTTCCTCATCTATCCAAACTGAGTCTGGGTATCTTCCCTTTGGAAGCTTCACTTCAGCTGAACGAATTATTACATTTAGTAGTGAAAGAACAGGCTCAAACTGCATTTTGCAGAAGGTAGAATTAGAGTATCTCATGGTCCTGTCTGGTTTTTAACCTAAGTTATCATTTAAAATAGGGCTCAGCATCTTAGAGTTTATGGTGGTGCGGAACTGTCTGTGGTTTGCTCTTGGAAGGGAGAATTTCCTGAAGGGTTTTCACTCCTTCCTGATGGCTTATGGAGATGGTTTTAGTTGGAAAAAGGGATTTACAGAAGCATGGTGCTAAAGACTCACAGGCAGGCGTTGTTTCAAACAACACTGCACAACTCATACGCACACCACGAGATTGCCAAACCGCGGGCAAAATAAAGAGCTGCTGTTCCCAGGCTGCCTGTGCAGCAGCCCTGCTGCTTCTGCCAGGGATGCACAGAACTGGAGGATCTAATAAGAAAACACTTTAATCTTGGTTGAACTTCGGTGCCAGCCCAGCTGAGACAAGGGCAGTGCCTGGGGACAGGCAGCCACGATGCTGCTGCAGAGAATGAAAAGCAAAAGAGGGCAAATGTTCAGTCTATAAAGACTTCCAGCCTAATGTAGGATTAGTGGAAAGAAAATGGACTGCACATTAAAATTCATGAAGGCATACGATTTAAGATCCATGAATAACAGAGCCACAATTATGCAGGACTGGGGATTTGGGTTTGTTTTTGTTTTTTCCAGAGCTGGTGGAAGAAATGAAGTCATTACCAGGACGTGTGTGGCTGCCGCATGCTCTGCTCTTGTTGCTGGATGTTGTGGACACGCAGAGTTGATGGGACCAAAAGGCTGAACACAGGAACAAGAGGGAACGGGTGAGGATCCACAGACTAAATACAGGGGGATTTTTGTGGTCTGTTTGTCCCTGGTTCTCAAGGCTGTCTCTGGTAAGAAGTTTTAGTACTTGCTTGGCCTGAACAGATCTCTCTGAAGAGTGGGAGATGTGGCCCTTGGGCATCTCGCACTGTGGGTACCCTCTGGGATACCTTGGTGTCCTGGAGCTCAGGGAGTCACCACAGCTGAGCCTGGACCTACAGTACGTGGTGAGGGCCACAGGAAGGGGAGGAAGGCAACCTCCAGTTCATCACTAGCTAATCAGGGAGGGCATCAAGGAGATCTGGCTTTTCTTAATGACTTATCATGAGAAAAGTTCATGCCAGGGGTTAATTCTTCATCCTGTGCTCCCCTCCACAAGGACAGAGGCTGGGAAGGCAGCTGCTGTTATTCCATAGCCTTAATATAGAACAAAAGAGTAGTATTTTGTTCTAGATTTAACAACTGGAGAAATAATACTACTTTGGATGGCAGGAGGTGCTGTCACATACAAGAGGACAGTTCCAGGGTGGTTTAGGACATCTACTTATTCTACAGTCACAGGAATATATTTAAATCACAGCCATGGTGCACTCTAATGGGAATGGAGAACCTAAGTGAATTATTGATTGTTTTGCACATTTGATAAGGAAGCCAGAAGAGGAAGGATGTCTAATATACAGAAATAGATTAGAAGCCTCCCATGGGTTGTAACAGCAGTGTAAGTGTGAGAAGGTCTTAAAATAGCCAACAGCTTTCACAACCGCAGGTACAAAAGGCCTTGAATCAGTGAAATACTTCAGGTGGAGAGCCAGGGAGATTGCTCCATGCCTCCTGGATTTTTCCCCTGCTTGCTCTCAGCGTATGTGCTAAGTGCCCATAAGCTGCCTTCCTTTGTCTCCTTAGGTAAGCGTGGGAATAAAATGTTCCAATTTAACATGAAAATCTCAGACACCATTTAGAGATTTAGGTATTTTCCAATTTGCCCTACCCCAGTCTCCAGGGAGACTGTTCCCATGCCATTCTGCATTTTTATTTCTGCACAGATAATTTCACTGATCCAAGGGCTGCTTGGAGGATTGCTGGGGGAGCTTTTTTTTAAACCACAGACACTGTGGAGTGAATTGTTTCTAATACTCAGCTCCTCACCTGTCTGGATGGTGTGTGAGGGCTGACAGACAGATGGATGGACAGACCGTGCTCTGTGTGAGAATGCAAACAGCTGAGCCAAAGCTTAATCCTCCCCCCAGCCTGTGACCTTTTTATTCATGCTTGCACCTGGCAGGAGCAGCAATCATTCATGGATGTGGCCTCAGAAACAGCTGCAGATCTGACACTGGAGTTAAATTTAAAAAGGGTGATGCAGGCCTACGTGTGAGGGGGGCAAATTAACAAAATCACTTCCTAGACCAACTTTGAAGAGAAAACAGGGTTTTAAGAGTCTCAGTTGAGAGCTGCCAGGTCACTTCTGCTGAGTACAATGATGTTTGTGCAGAAACGTTTGCAGAACTGGGGCACGGAGACCTGAGTGTGTGACTGTGACTCACTGCAGGTCCAGGCCATGTGCAGACACAGCTCCAGCACCCTCGGAGCAGCTGGCAAGAACAGGATTGGCCTCAGCGAGAGCTGGGCAGGGTTGTGTGGCCAACAACACGAGGATGAGCAGTTGCTGGAGCAGTTCTCTCACCTTTTGTGCTGGCGTAGCTCAGTGAGACCTGGCTGAGGAGCTTCTCAACGCTGCAGTTGTTCTCTCAGCAGAGACTGAACTGCAAACCCCTTTCCAGCACAGAAATAGCTGTATTGTGTTCCACCAGAGCAATTACCAGTCTGGATCTGGCCGGACACTGTCCACCTGAGGAACAAACCGAGCTAAACCAGGGCAGATTCCTCCCAATGCTGGATTTCCTGCAGCCTTTTTCTAGCAGAAATATGGGAATGCAGTTAGGAATAACCTGGCTGCCCTGGGCAGAAGGCTGCACTGTAGAAATCGTTGTTTTCCATGGAGCTAAACACAAGGAAAATATATTCATAATGGAGAAGGGCTAAATATCTGATTCTGTCTCCAAAAAGAAGCAATTTTTAACAAGCGGAGCAAGATTTGCAATAAAACTTGTCAATTTGTAAATGTTTGGTAGCAAGGCACTGTAAGACAGCAGATGGAGGTGTGAAAGGGGTTTGGGTTTTTTCCTGTCTAACACCTCCTTTCTCCAGCACTCTTCCTCTGTTTTAAGAATAACACTTCTTCAATAATGACTCACAGCCAGTGCCACAAAAATCCTGGCTGTCAGAAAAACTGCTGGGTGTCTGACAGGAGTGCAGCTTGCAGGGAACATTTGTTTCTTCTGTCTCTGCTGAAATTGCAGCTCGGGGACTGTTCTTCTAGAAAGTGGTCCTACTTAGAGATTCCAGGCACAAGGCAATTACCTGTCTTTCCTCGGTGGATGTAATTAGTAGATGTGGTTTTCTTCACAGGCACCGAGGGATGCCATGTTCGTCATGGAATGGACCACATTGTCCAGAGCCAGGAGAGGAAAATTCCCTAGGAAATCAGGCCTCTCTTCTGGGAAGATGGATAAACCCCATAGTGTAGTAGTAGGGACTGGAATATTCCCCATATCCTGCTAGATCTCTGCTAAGCAGAGAAGAGATCCTCTGCTCAGAAGGGAATAAAGACATCCTGAGGGATAATCCAGCAGAGGAAGCTGGCAGAGACACAGCCCTCTGTCACCTCACAGAATTTGCAGTTGTGTGGGAAGCTAAACCTCAGGAAAAGAGCAATTTCAGTCTTCCTGGATGGCCTGAAGGTAATGGTGCTGCCCTGTGCAATGCAGTTACTGCCAGAGCAGCTGCAGGGGTAGGAATACATTCTTCAGTTATTGGAGCAGGGAATCGTGCTAGGATCCCTCGGTTCATACCCCAGCTCTGCCTTTGATTTGTGGTGTGTGCAGACCCCTTAATTTCTTCTGTTTTCCCCATCTGTGAAACCGAGATAAGATCACAGGGGAATTGTAAAGTGTGGTTCATTAATGTTTATTAGACAGAGGGAAATCCTTAAAAGAATGGCACTGTATTCCAGGAGGACAAAGTTCAAGACTGCAAAGGGGTTGATTAAAACCAAATCTGCTATTCCCAGGCTGGGAGGACAAATTTAAAAAAAAAAAGAGAATTGAAAAACCTTACCTAGCCCTATGTCTGCCAAAAGCAGGATGTGATTTAAATAAAATCAAGCAGACTGTAAGTGTGCATGTATAAATGAGTGTCTATTAAAACCATTAAACCCTTCTTGGTAAATATACACCAAAAAGTGTAATGAGGGTGTGTTCAAAGTTTCCAGTGTATATATGATCACCATTAATAATGAGTTACCAGTGGCAACATGACACTAGTAAATTGTGAGGCAATAAATATGATATTTTCCATATAGGGGTGTACCAACATAAAATGTTTTGGCACATTCCACTATTTTTTGTCAGATTTTTGCAAAACCAGCTTAATTTTTTTTATTTTTACAATGCCAGGTTGTACAGCCATAGCTGAAGGTGGCCACACTGGGCACGGATGGAATATCTTCCAAACTTCAGAATGCACATTCCCTGGAGGGAAATATTCCTCCCATTGTGCCAGAGACAAAAATTGAGGGAATTTTTGATAACCAGAGTCAGTGGGTGGCCTGAATTTGCTCCTGGTGTGACACCAAATTTCCTGTGTCATTCTTGTCACTGGTAGAGCCTAATGGAGGGTGAAACAACAGAGTACGTGAGGGCAGCAATTGCTGAGGTCTGGGCAAAATACACCACAAAATCGTGTTTTGGGGAAAACAGGGGAGCTGAACTGCGGCTGGTTTGTGTTCAGCGTTCAGTGCTTGCCACCTTCAGGTCTGCTGTGAATTCACAGACGGTGCTGCAGCGCTGGGGCGAGCGCCTTCATTTGTTCATCACAGAGAGTCTGAGGGTTATTAACGTCCTTAAAAATGAGATTTGTTACCCAGAGTGCAACAAGGCAATAATTGCATACTCCAGAGAGACATCAACGATTTATTTCACCCTTGCAAAGCCTGGGTGCCCAGTTGAATCCCACAGATCAGATACCCTAACTATCAAAACTGTTTACTATTTAAGTATTTTAGCAAACAAAGGAATTACTGTTCATTTGTTATGAGTTACCTAGTTCTCTTGTTAATTAGTATTCTATCTTCTGTTGGTTAATGATTTGGTCCTGATGCTAATTAGTGCCATGCTGCCTTTCTCTTCTTTGGGGTCAGTGGGTTTCTTGGGTCGGTGGTCATAGAATTACCAGAATTACTTTTTACCCTTTTGAAACTGAGTTGGGTTTCTCAATTTCTTCCGTATCTTGGGAGTTCTGCCAGATATCCCATAAATTCTGCATTCTTTGTGTCTGCTACCAGAGGACATCCTTTTTTACCAAGCTTTGTTAACCTGCCCCTAAGTCTGAGATCATTGAAGCATGTCAAGCCCTAAACTTTCACAGTTCTAACAACAAGTAATTTGTTCTTTCTAACACATCACTTAGAGCTTGTTAGCGGCTCTCTGTTTCAGATTAAATCTCCTCTCTTGTTGATTAGGCTTGAAAGCATACAAAGATCAAACATCAAAGAACTTTTTTTTTAAGAAAAACGCTTTGGTGAAGCAGGTTTGTTTATCAATATTTTACTATTTTCTGCATGTGTACAATTGTGTTATGTTCAGAATTGTATAATAGTCTAATGTAACACAGTATGACACTTAGCTATGGAAAGAGAATATTACTCTGATTTATGATAGAATCTGAGATCGTTTCTTGTCCCTTAGATTTTAAGACATGTGGCAGGATGTTTTCTTCCTAATCAGAGTCGTTCAATCAGGACATTAATGTGTGGACCTGAAGGTCAAGTTTTGTCACGAAATGTATCTGAGCAACCTAGTCTGGTGGGAGGTCTCCTCACCCATTGATTTTGAGGTCCTTCCAACCCTTCGCATTTTGTAATTTTTGCCATTTTTGAGATTTTTGCGGGGTTTTTGGTGACTTTGTAGCTCTGAGGCGCCATGAGCGGCGGAGGGGAAGGGGGGGACGTGGTCGGGGGCGTGGTTTAACGGCAGGGCGGGAATGCGTGTGGGGCGTGGCTTAACGAAAGGGCGGGAAGCCGTGTGGGGGCGTGGCTCTCATTGGGGCATGGTGCGCATGCGCGAGGAGCGCGTGAACGGCGGGCCCGGGGGCGCGCGGGGTCGCGCCAGGCGCGCGCGTGGGTGGGGCCGCAGGTGAGCCCCGGGAGCCGCCATGGACGCGCCAGCCCTGCCCATCCGCCGCTCCCGCCGAGAGCTGGTAGAGGCCGTGCGGGATCGGCCCTTCCTCATCGTCACTGGCGAGACAGGCAGCGGCAAAAGCACGCAGCTGCCCAAGTACCTCTACGAGGCAGGTAACGAAACGCCCGCGGGCCGCGGACGTGCGGCACAAGCAGCGATAAACTCATCTGGTAGTCCCCCTGTCCCCTCGCGGGTGACGCAGCTTCGGGCTGGGCGGTGCCGAGAGGAGATGGCTTGATTAAACTTTTTAAATAAAAAAACCCCAACTGTGGCCATATGTACATCATATGGTATGTGTTATAAAGTGACCTGAAGCAGCACAACTCAGTGTCCCTGTTCGTCCCACAATCGCTGGTGGGGGGCGGTTCAGTCTGGAGAAGGTTCCGGGGGTGATTTTAGAGCCCCTTGCAGTACTTAAAGAGGTCCGGAGTGACAGGAATGGCATCTCACTGACAGACAGCAGGGTTAGATGGGCTATTGGGAAGGAATAGTTTCCTGTGAGGGTGGGAAGGCCCAGGCACAGGCTGCCCAGAGAAGCTGTGGCTGCCGCATGCGTGGCAGTGTCGCAGGCCAGGCCGGATGGAGCTCTGAACACCCTGGGATAGTGGAAGGTGCCCGAGGCAGGGGCTGGAAAGAGATGATCTTTAACGTCCCTTCCAACTCAAGCCTTTCTGTATCTCCCCCAGGCCTGGCCAAGCACGGGGCCATCGGTGTGACCCAGCCGCGGCGTGTGGCCACCGTGTCTGTGGCACAGAGGGTGGCCGAGGAGATGGGCTGTGAGCTGGGGGCTCTCGTGGGGTACCAGGTCCGCTTCGACGACTGCACCTCCGAGGTGGGGACTGCTCTGGGGGCGTGGCAGGGTCAGTGAGGGTGTGCTGGGCTCTGTGGGCTGGCTCAGAGCTTTGGGAAGTGTCTGTCCCAGCTGTTTGTATCCTGTAACTCATTTGAGGAAGTGTTTTTAGCACCTTACAGACGAAATATTGCTGAGCACCTGTGCTGTGGTGCATGAGCACCTGTGCTGGAGTCTGAGAGTGTGTTGTGTAAAAGTACTTACTTTGAAATAAAAATCCAGGCTAGCAGCTGAATGTGTGATTAAACCTTTCAGGACACTGCCATCAGGTACATGACTGATGGGTGCCTTCTGAGGCAAATCCTGACAGATCCCCTCCTCAGCAAGTACAGTGTCATCATTCTGGATGAAGCCCATGAGCGGAGCCTCAGCACTGTGAGCGTCACCTTTATCTGTCTTTGGGGTCACAGTTTCTCCTTTTCTGGGCTCTTTCTTACACCTTCCTTTCACTTGTGCATGATCCCCAGGGATTTTGACTGACTTTCCGTGGATGTGCTTTATCCTTTTGCTGTCCTAGTAGCACAGAACTGCTGCTTTTTTTATTAGATGCTGCATAAGTTGGAATAAGATGTGGCCTCTAAATAGTGTTAGAATTTTTGTAGTTGTTGCATTTGAAAGCAGTTGGAATTTTGCTGGATATTGGATACTCTCCCAAAATTTCCAGGAGTCTGAAGCCAGCACACAGAACACAAACTTTCTAGAATACTAATTTAAAAAAAAACAAACACTGAAACACCTCTCTTGCCCCAAGGCCCAGTGTTTCTTAGGGTGTGTATATGACTGTGCAAAGAGATTATGGCTTTGGGACCATGGAACTATCTAGACCTGAGTCCCAAAAGCTCTCAGAGGTCTCCCTGACCCTTCCATGGCCAGCAGAGGAGCATTCAAGTCACTCAGACCTCAGGAGACTGTGTGGTGTGTCACACAACCTCCTGCTCCAGCAAACAGTCCCAGTCCAGCTGGGAAAAGGGAAAATGCTTTCTGAATCCCAGTTTGCTTTCAGGCATCTGAGGGTATGGCAAATAACTGAGCTGAGGTGATGGAAGGAGCAGATTTTTAATTCAGAGCACCATGGAGTAAAATTTGCTGAGGTCATAGCAATAAATAAAAACAAAGAATAAACACACGGTCGGGGGATACACTGGAGAATGGAATGGAAAACGGGTCTGAGGTAACTTCTCACTAATGAGTTGACCAAGAGAGTATAGAAGTGAAAACCAAAGGAGTTTAAGTTACACTGGTGCTGTCTATAGGCTGTGAGAAGAGCTGATAAAAATTAATTTAACTCTAGAACCCAAAATGTCCAGGGTAAATATATGTTTTCTTTAGGGTGCCTAGGCCTGGAATATTGTGATTTTCACTACTTCAGTGGGATAAAATCAGTCCCTTCCAAGTTTGTCAGGCACTTCTAATAAAGCCAGGATATTAACATCAGTTTTTTTCTGTTTTTCTGCTAGGATATTTTATTTGGTTTGCTGAAGAAACTGTTCCTGCAGAAGAAACCAGCAGGCAGGAGGACAGATTTGAAGGTGGTGGTAATGTCAGCCACCCTGGAGGTGGAAAAGCTCTCAGAATTCTTTGGAAACTGCTCAGTGCTGCACATCCCAGGGAGAAGTTACCCTGTCAAAGAGATATTCTGCAACCTGCTGAGCCCCAGGGATGTTGGCAGCTCTGCCTATGTCACAGAGGTCTGGTCTGGTTTGCTTTGTTTTCTCTGGTTTTGGGGTGATTTTCTCTGTGTGTTCTCTGGTTTTGGGGTGATTTTCATCTGGAGGAGGCCACAAGAATGAGCTGCTATGTGGTGTTCTCAGCAAATCTGCAGGAAGTAGGGGAGAGTCGGTTGGTGTGATGACTCCTGGAAAGAATAAGTGGGATTTCAGCCGATTTTGACTTGTTTGTTGTTTATTGCAGGCTGTGAAAGTCACCCTGGATATCCATTTAAATGAACCAGAAGGCGACATCCTGGTTTTCCTGACAGGTGAGAATTTTCCTGGTTACTCCAGGGGAATCATGGCATTGCCAGCAAAGGAAAAAAGCTTCCAAAACCTATCTGGTTTCTCCCAGAGCAGTGAGAAGGGAAAGGTGCAGATGGATGCACAAAGTCCCGTGAAATGATCGTTTCCAGTGCATTTTAGGAATAGCCAAAATGGCTTTACATAGTGTACGTGGTTTAGTTTATTGTTAATTCAGGGAGGAAGAATTATTTGAGCCATAAAACCCTACATCAGTGCATGGGCCAGGCCCTCAGCCATCTTGTAAGGAAATCCCTGGTAGAGGCCCTGTGGAAAGGCCAGATGTCACCTCCTAAACGACCTCGTCTCTTATTGTAATGATGTTGGCAGCTCTGCATAGTGACTAAACAAAGATGTTGCAAACCAGGGAGGCAGAGTTGTAGCTACTTAAGGTCACTTAAATGTGACTTTAAAAGCTCTTGTTTGTGTTTTAGGGCAGAATGAGATAGAAAGAGCTTGTGACTTGCTTTTCAAGAAAGCAGAATCCATCGATTACCGGTATGAGGTGCACGACCAGGCTGTGGAAGGTCTGCTCATCTTGCCTTTGTATGGCTCCATGTCCACGGGTGAGAGCACACAATGCCACTTCATTCACATGAATCTCAATGGCAGGAGTTGTTACAATCACCATCCTCATCAAATTTCCTATTGTGGCTGGGAAAAGGGCGCTAAATAACCCCTGTGGGGGTGGAGGTTTTTTGTGGTCTTCATAAACGAAATCAAACTTCAGCCTTCTCTGCCTGCAGAGGAGCCTCCAGTTAAAATCCAAATCCACCGGATATGGCTTCAAGATCTTCAGCTAGGAACGGGATATCATGTAACTGAAAGTTCAAATGTCCTCACATTTTATTTTATTTTCTAAAGTTTTTATTATAGATATTCTTTTTCTTATTTTTTATTTTTAATAATTAATTAAATAATTTAAAATTTTTTTTTTTAAATTTTTAATTTAGAAAATTTTTTTATTTTATATTTTAGGAAACATGGGGGAGTTGATTCAATTTTTTGATGTTCACATTTATTTTCTCTGATTGTTAAAGCCCTTCAAATCTTTCTTGAAGATTCTGTTAAGACAGGCATCTTATTTGTTTTACCTAGCTCTGCGTTAGGGAACATCTAGGAGAGTTGACTTTTCTCCATCTCCAACTCTTCTTGAATATGTGAGCAATAAAGAAAATATTCTCTGATTTCTGGCACGTGCTAAAACAATACCAAATCGGTATTTTAGAATTTTATGTGATTCACTTTTTAATGTCATTGAAATGACTTTCACAAAGCTTTTGAGGCTGTTTGGCTGAATATCTGTCATTTTAGATCAACAGAAAAGGATATTTTTGCCAGCTCCCAGGGGTGTCAGAAAATGTGTGGTCTCCACAAACATCGCTGCAACATCTCTGACCATTGAAGGAGTCAGGTATTGATTTCTGTCCTTCATAAAAGCTCTAACAGAGGCAGTGATTCAGAAAGGTCTGGATTTGGAAAAACACATTTATTCTGCTGCTATACCTTTCCTGTTGCCTTTTATTTTTGGGTGTGTAGTAAGAAAACCCTTGATATTATTATAGTCTTAAAGGTAACCAATATTTTTGGACTTTAATTTGAAATCAAATCTTGGCTCCACTAAATAAGCACAGTCTAGGTGGGGTGAATGTGTTCTTCTGGATGAAATGCACATGGCAGTTCCCTGCTGAGCCCTCTGTTATTTCCCTCTCTGGATTTTTCTTCAGATACGTGGTGGACAGTGGCTTTGTGAAGCAGTTGAATCATAACCCCCGAGTCGGTTTGGACATCCTGGAGGTGGTTCCCATCTCAAAGTAAGTCCAAAATATCACCTCCTTGGTGTTTCTGGGGGTTGCTCTGGCAATAATGCCATGTGTTGGGTTGGCCTTCAGTAAAATAAATAAAAGGATGGGCAGCAACTTCGAAGCTCCGTGATTTCAAGGCACTTTATTTGCTGCCAAATAGAAAGTGGATGAGGGCATACAATTTCCTCAAAGTTACAGGCATTAAGGAGGAATTGGCAGTGCATTGTCTGAGGTCTGAGCAGTGTTTGCTGAATGCAGCATCTTAAGGGAAGCTTAAAAAAAAATCTTCCATGCACAGAAATTCTTCTTTATTTCTTGAATAGCTGGAGTTTTCAGTTGCTGCACACAAATATCTCTTCCATCTACAAGCAGAGAAACTGCTGTTCTTTATCAAAGATATATGCTTCTTTGGGTGGTTACAGAAGGGATGAGAGGTTTGGATGTTATTTTTTCCCCCTGCTTTTGGTTTTGGGCAGGAGTGAAGCAAAGCAGCGAGCTGGCCGGGCAGGCCGGACATCGTCCGGGAAAAGCTATGGGTTGTACAGCAGGGAGTTCTGGGAGCAGTGCATGCCCGAGCACACCGTGCCAGAGATCAGGAGGACCAGCCTGACGTCTGTGATCCTGACCTTGAAATGCCTTTCCGTGCATGATGTCATCAGGTGAGCTCCCTGCAGGGATTATCCCATCCGGAATCTCGGCGGGGCAGCGGCGCGGCCCCAGCAGGGGCAGGAGGCAGGATTAGGTCCCCAGCCAGCTGTGACACTTCAATCAGCTTTTCTGCTGTTCTCCACAGTAATTCCAGCTTGGATCTGGAGCTCGAGTTTGGTTTGAGGCTCTGCCAAAACTCCCATCTCTCCCAAATTTAATACGTAGTTCATAGTGCATAGTGTTACGTCAAAACGCTGATTTTTGTACCCCAAAAGCTTCATCTCTGTGGAATTTTTAAGTTCATACAAGTGCAGAAAATGCAGTTTAGTGTGTGCCATGCTGGGATTTGTCATCAGAATTCCTCATCTGGAGGCTGTACCTGCAGTAACACACCCATATGCTGAAGATGATTATTATGATTATCTGACTTTGGTCAGAAAACCTGCATTGGGAGGTTTAAAAAGTATTTTATTAAGTATGAAAACTGACAAAGCTGCTTTGTTTTTTTTTACCATAGATTTCCCTATCTGGACCCCCCTGAAGAAAGACATATTTTGGAAGCTCTGAAGGAACTTTACCAGTGCAATGCTATTGACAGGTAAAAACCAAAGGGCTGTAGTCACTACAAGAATTTAAAATCTAATGGTTAAGCTGGTGTTTTATGTGGACTGAAGGACTTTCCCCTCCCCCAGCAGCAGAATTATTTAACTTCCTTATTTAACTTCCAGGAAGTTTACTGGGGTTTAATATACTGTCTATAAAAACAGGGATAGAGCACAGTTTTGGGCTTGGGAGATAACAGATCAAGTTCTCCACATTGTCCTGGAGTTCTGAGTGACCTCAGAAAAGTTACCTCAGCTCGGGAGTTCCTGAGGACAGATCCCAGACTGTTGTGGCTCGGGAGCTCAGGCTCTGGCTGGGAGGTCCATCCAAGAGCTCAAGACAGGAAGGGAGATCTTATCCTAAGCTTCCAGGAATTCTTCTTGTAAATAAAAAAAAGAAAAAAACGTGGCTGTGCCTGTCATGGAGCAGACACAAGCAAGCTGGACATGTGTGGATTGTTCTTGTGCTGGTGACACTTCTCCATGTCCCCAACACCTGTCTGGGCACTCACAGTCCAGAGGGAGATGCTCCTTAGCAATCTGTGGTGGCTGACATTCCATGTGCACATCCCAATTTACATTTAAACATCATTTCATTGAATCTGCTATTTATATCTGTTTTTTCTGTGGGATAAGGAGAGGCCACGTGACAAGACTGGGCGAATTCTTGGTGCAGTTTCCCCTCCCTCCCACCCTGTCTTGTGCTGTCATAAAAGCTGCTTCCCTGGACTGTGAAGATCTCCTGCTTCCCATTGCAGCCATGCTGTCCGTGGAAAACGTCTTCATCCGTCCAGGTAGGAAGCCCCTTTCCCCCAAAAGAAGCTTTTACAGCTCTCCATGGCCTTGGAGTCAGGGCACTCCGCATGCCAGGAGTTGGACAGCAGCTGTTCAGAGGCCTCAGAGCAGCAGGAATTGGGTTGTATTTGTCCCAGGGCTGTTGAGCTGGAAAGCAGCATATACCTAAGCTGAGAGGTCATGAGGGGAAAACTCTTACAGGAGGGAAAAGGAAAAATAAATAAAATAAAACCACCAGGAAACGAAAATGCACCACAGCAGATGTGTTGCTCTTGGTCTGAGTACAGACAGCAGGGCCTGATTGTTTCTAACAAAGGAGGCACCACCTCTGGGTTATCTTTTCTGTCCAGTAACTGTTTAACCAAACAGATCCTTTAGGTTACTGTGAGAAGCTTGACTTGTCACTGTCTCATTTCCAGTGGTTTTCTAAATGGAAAATGTAATTTTGCTGTGGTTCCAAGACAGTTTCAGTAGAGCTGAACTCAGTCTTTCACCAATGCTAAAGTCGAGTCTCTCCTGTGCCCCGGTCCGTGCTGCTGCCCAGCCCCAGCTGTGGCTGTCCATGCACAGCCTTTGTGGGAGACCTTTGTCCTGCAGTCCCTCCCTGGCTCTGCTCCAGTTATCTCTGTCCCCATGAGCTGTGCCCGTTGGAGCAGCAGCCACAGGCCCTGCTGCCAGCCCTGATAGCCTGGCTTCTGCCCTGGCCGCCTTCCCATTGCCACAACTGGCCCTTGGCCCTCCCATCCTCCGTGCCCTTGTTGCCTGCACAGCCTGCTACCCTGCAGCAACCCTGTGTAGGAGGAAGCAGACACAGATTCCCATCCTCCGGGCACTTTTTCCAGTGCCACACATTTGGGATGAGGCCTCCCTACTTCATCCCTTTTACTTTTAGGACCCACAAACTTCTGGCATCCTTCACAACAGCAGCAGTGCCAATGGCCTTTGCAGTCCTGCCACCCTCTCCCAAGGCCAATAGGCTGTGCTGGAGGAGAAATCTCTTGGGTGTTTAAAACTTGAAACAACGCTTTGGAAATGTTGTGTCTGCCCAGTGCATTCCTAGCTTTTAGTGAAGGTGAATTCCCACTAAACTCACAGATCCATTGTTTTTTTTTTTTTTTTTTTCTTATTTATTTTAATACCTCCATTACTGTGGCAGTAGGACAGAACTGAGTTCAATAGATCAGAGGGTGCTGTGAAGGGGTGGTTCAACAGTCTTGTTTTTCCTCTCACTTGATCCCTGTGAGCAGTTAAAGTTCCCTGTTCCTTAATCTTCCCATGTCAGCCTCTGGATTGATTGTGAGAGAGAAATACTTTCTAAGAGACTGGAATTCTTCATCCCTGGTGCTGACTGATGAGATTAATCATAGGTTTAACAGCATCCACATGCTCTTGTTCAGCAGTAGGGGAAGGACGAAGAATTGTAAGTGCATCTGTAGAAGGAGAGACAAACCTAACAATAACAGGAATAAAGGGCCAAGGCAGCCAAACACACAATAACAGAAAATCAGGCAGTGATAAATAAAAATGGCTTTAAGTGAGATATAACTTACTTCCTCAGGTGATCCTCAGAAGCAAAAGGAAGCTGAGCTTCAACACCAGGAACTTGCCTCACAAGTGGGAGGATGCAATGACTTTGCAACCCTCTTAAATATTTTTGAACAGTGCAAAGCAAGGTATAAAATGCTCCCTTTACAGTAAGTGGTTTCGCATTGCTCATAACTCCCAGTTTTCAGATGTGCTGCAGACAAACGTGTGTGCTCATACCCACTTTCAGATTTATTCCTTGTTGTGATCTGTAATTTCTATCAGGGCACTTTTTCTTTCACCAAGCAAAGTTGCCTGTGTAGGTTGTTGCCTTTGTATGATCATAACAAAAAAATAGAGGCAGGTTTCTTGCAAGCAGCTTACAAAGGGCTTCTTTATAATTCAAATATTCCTGTTCTCAGCAAGTCTCCTTCAGCCTGGTGCCAGAAATACTGGATCCATTGGAGAGCTGTAAAATCTGCTTTTAGTGTGGAAAGACAGCTTCGGGAAATAACCACTAAACTGAAACAGGTGAAAAAATTACTATATCTGGATATGTTTGAGCTGTAGAAATTTTTATTTAAGAGATGTTTTGGATGCTGAGCCTTTGCCAGATGGCTGCTGCCTTTCTCCAGTAGAAACTAATCCACTTAAATATTTTTAGAGCACCCTTGCTTGTGTAAATCACAGGTGTACAGTGATGGTAATGGGCAAGAAGGAGAGTTTTTCTCCTTTCCTCATGGTTTCTATACAGAGAGAAACCCTGAGTTTAAAATCCATGGGATGAGGGGGGTGTCACCGCTTTTTCTTGAAGAAAGATTCTCATTCATGTTGGTTTTTCTTTTCACAGCTGCCAGACTTCCCTAAAGAGACATTTGAAGGCTCCAGAACTGAAATACTGAGAAGATGCCTATGTGCAGGATACTTTATCAACGTTGCTAGGAGGTGAGGAATGAAGTTTGGAGAACTGAATGGAAAAGAGATTGTGCAAATTACTTCAAAGTGTGGCTGTATGTTGGTAAAAGTAGTAATTGCAGGTGAAGGAGGTGTTTCTGCAAGGGGCTGGCAGCCTGGGAGGTTCTCTGCCTCTTGACTGTCTTCACTGTTCGAAGGATGTCAGCAACTTCCCAGGAATGTAATTTTTCTCTCTGTGAAACAAACTCACAAGCTGATGAGCAGTTACACATATTCCACTGAAGGGCGTGAAAATTTCCAGTTACCATGGCTTTCAAAGGCTTCACTCCCAAACCCTGCTGTTATTGTGGTGCTACTGTGGTAAATTAGATATGTTGTATTTCACTTCTTTGAATTTTTTTTGCACTTCAATTCTGGAACCACCTCCTTCTAGTCAGGTATCTGAGAATTTTCTTCTGTGCTGCTGCTGATACGTTTAGTTCAGTGTTGCTTTCTGTGTTGCTGTCTAATCACAGCAATGTGTGGTTTGTTTTGTTGTTTGTTTTGGTGGTGGTTTTTTTTTTTTTTTTTTAATTTTTCCCAAACCTTTCAGATCTGCAGCCAGGACATTCTGCACAATGGATGGACATGGCAGCATAGTCTACATCCACCCTTCATCCACAGTGAGTTCCCAAAGCTGACACAGTAGCAAAGGGATCTCGAAAAGGAACAAGAGGCAGGTCCCTAAACTCTTCCTGGTGTTTGCTTTGTGCTCTGCTGCGGTTTTGAGATTGGGGAGGAGCCTCACTTCTTCAAACTTGGTAAAAGTTTGGCTTGAGATGTGAGTGTGACCCAGGCTGGACTTCGTCTCTGGCTCTTTGGATCTCATAGGCAATTTTAAATCATCGTACCTTAATCTGAAAATTTAGGGTAACATCCCCTTGCATCTGAATCACTGACATTCTGATGGAGGGGGGGACTGTAAAAATCAAAGCAGTTGTGAGATAACCTTTCCATTTTTCAGCTCTACAACCAGGAGACCCTGCTGGAGTGGATCATCTTCCACGACGTGGCCGTGACCTCCAAGATCTACGTGCGCACCGTGTGCCCCGTGCGCTACGAGTGGGTCAGGGAGCTGCTGCCCAGGCTGCACCAGGTAGATGCCTATGAACTGAGCAGTGTGGCCAGGGAGGAGGTGACTGAAGAGGAAATAACCAAGTGGGAGCAGAGGGAGGAGCTGAAAAGGCAGCGTGGTAAGCACAGCGCTCATCCCTGTCTATGTGTGTGAAATCTTCGTGGCTATTTGGACCTTTGTGTGTTTATGGTGTCACATTCTGGCTCAAAGGCGTTCATTTGTGTTTGATGTGTGTAGTTCTGCCTGTTTTCTTCTTCTCACGGCCCTGCAATCCTTGTTTTCTGTCCCAGCAGTGTGAATTGTGGTGTTTGCTTGCTGCTTCTTGCCACACTCCCCCACCTTCTTTTGGTTTCCTACAGCAGAGCTTGATAAGAGTTGAATAAAAGCATTTTGAGTCTGGTTATTTAAGTTTGTGAAGGCTATGTAGCCACTGATGCCCCAATAATGCTGCCCTGGGAGAAGTCCTAAGGGTTATGGGGCAGAGGGAAGGAAAAAAAAACCAGAAAACCTCAGCCAACAAAAAACACAGAGGAAAAAGTCTCACATTTTGGTGAATGTCTCATTCTGACAATTAATTTAATGCCATATGTTTGAAGAGTCTGTTTTAATTAGAACTGATGCCTGCTAACTGATCTGGCTGCTTGGCGTTCCTGGAATTCTTCTGTCAGCAGGTTCCTAAAGCAGCCAAGTATTCAAAGGGCCTCTTTACTCCTGAGCTGACCCTTCCAAAATATTGATTTATTGTACAGTAAATACACATTCTCTTCAATTTCCTTAACAAAGGAAAAAATGCAGACTTTTTGGCTCAGACCAGCATCTCTTTCTGCCCTGCATTATTGTATAAACCCACTATTTTGAACATGAATTTGATGTGGTTATAAATAATGCACAGGAGCCTCATCAATTTATCTCAAGTCCAAGGAAATGTTCTCTGTGTCCCCCTTTGCATTGTGACTTCACCAGGCAATTGCCAGTTAATTTGAGTTTAATATTGACCTTACAGATGTTGTATTTCTGGGACTTCCATGAAAATAGGTGGCTGAATAGCTGACAAAGGCTTCTTTAGTGTCCAGTGGAAGGAAAGGCTGCAGCATTATTATTATTTGACTCCAAGACATAATAATTACAAGTATTCTAATAGTGGATGTTGGTTAAAGCTCCTTCCTCTTATCACAGAACCTGGTGCCAGCCTGGTGCCCAGGACCGGGCTGCAGTAGCTGCTTCACTCACACAGATTTTAGGCTCTCAGAGTCTTTGATTATTTTTTTATTGTTATTTTAGACTGAAAATATTGCTTGCTTTGCTTCCCTTCTGTGAGAAGCAGTCCCAAGGTCTCAGTGCTGAGGGAGAATGTGAATTTCTAATGTTGTCTGTTCTGCAGGATTGACTTTTCCCATTCCTCTCCCTTCCTCCTGCCTCTGGAAATCTTTTAAAGATAGTTTGTCCTGATGTTTTTTCCTGCTCCCTGTGCTATCCCTGTCCTGCCTAAACCTGAGTTTGCAATGTGCAATTTAGAGAAGAAATGGATGTGTGGAACACAGGATGCATATTCTCTACTACAATAAAAAGCAAGATTTGGGGATGAAATGAGCCCAGCTGCAAATATTGACATGGGAGCTAAGGCATGATTTTATTTTTAATTTTTTTTTTCCTTTCCTGCTGTGGTACAGTCTGTCCTCTCTGGAAATCATTCAAATGGCTGCCTGAGACTTGGGGGAAGAAAAAAATACTCTGTTGGGTTTTTTTCTGGCATTTAACAAATAGGAGGACTTGCAATGCCGTGGGGGGTTTTGGCTCAGAGGAGTTTCTTTCTTTCTCTTGTCTCCCCTCAGAAGGAGTCACAGACAACTCTGCAAGGAAGATGGAGAGGAGGAATGATGAGCAATCCATCCAGGATGCCCGAGCTCGGTATCTCGAGAGGAAGCAGCAGAGAGCTCAGGGTTGGAGTGGCCCAGTGAAGGAAATGGGGTAACACTGGTGGCAGCTCTGCTCCCACTGGGAGGGGAGGCAGCTTGTGCAGTTCTGGGGACGTTTTCATGGTGCCAGATGACTGCAGGAGTGCAGGAAAACTTCTGCTTTGTGCTCAGTTCAAGTGCCAAAGAGGACAAACACAACCTTCCCTCTGCATCCAGCAGGGAAAACTTCCCAAGCTGGATTGTGTTGCTGCAGGTCAGTGGCAACAATTTAGCGGCCTCAGCTGTGGGTGAGGCTGTGATACCAAGTGTGTTGCCAGTTCTCTGGCATTTATTTGACTTAGAAATGTCTCAGTGCCGTTACAAATAAAACTTTCTTAGAGGTGGGTTAGGGTTTATTTTTTTAAGGAGTGGAACCGTAGCTTTTTACCCATTTTATTCTGTCTGATGGTGGCCATACGGTGTTCATGCTCAGGAAAATGTGCAGGAAGGGCTCTTTTAAGGGTAGAACCAGCAGGATTAAATCCAAAGGGCATTTGTCACCTGCATTCTGTGTTGTTCCTGCCCTGTGCTGTGCTGCACCACATGCAGTGATGCTCCTGGGTGAAGATGTCTTTGTAAGCAAAGTGTTTTGTAAATTTTCCCATCCCTGCTCACAAGGCATCACTTTTGCCAGGGATGACTTAGCACTGTGTGTTTTCCATTTGGCACGTCAGCCAGGTTCTGGCCCAGCCTGTCAGCAGCCCTGCTGCCTAATGAACTCTTTTGCTGAATGGGTTGACTTATTTTCAAAATTGTGTGGTTTTTGATCTCAAGAATGGCAGTTTCAAACGTGTAGGAAGAACACACGAGGAAATAAAAGCTTTTTTCCTTAAGCATCTAAAAGAGCAAGGAGCTGTGGTGCTTTGTCATCATGAAGTTTGTTTCCTTCTCAGTGAAGAAATAATCCTGTTTTATCACCATAATAATCCTAAAACACCGCAGGGCTCTAGTGTGGAGTTTGTATAAGAATTTCCAAATAACTGGAAGAACTTGCTGTCATTTGTCCTGCCTCAGTGGTGTGCTCTGTGTCACCCTGGTCATTGGTTCAAATGATGTTGTTGAATAAAACATTCACCATTCCACCTCTGTCTCATCTTACACTGCCCAGGATCACAAACTCTCCAAAGCCTTAGGATTCTTTGGAATGTGATAATATTATTGCTCATCAAGAAAGATCTGGTAATTGTCCTCCTTCTGTGATTGATGGGAAAGGGTTTTGTTCTTTCACGCTGCTGCTCAGGCACTGCTTTAGAGCAGCAGCACTTGGGCTTGACTCATGCTCTACACTGAATTCTGCTGTTTAATTTGATTTATATTTGCAGTGTCGTAGCCCCTCATGAGTCAAATGCCATCTGCACCACATAGTGGGTCTGAAATGAGTACACAGAATGCCCGCTGTTCCTTGGGGCTATAAATCTCTTGGCAGATCCTAATGCTTTCTGATTTTTTTTTTCCACTTTCTAAATAGGAAGAAGTGAGGGATTTTTCCCCACTGTGTTCCATGGCTTCTCAGAGGTCTGGCGATGGGGGATTTAAGACAAAGTAAAAATTATCTGGGGAAATAACCGTGAGGTGCGAAGTAAGATTTAAGGGGTTCAACCGTCCCAAGTGTTACAGCACACACACTTCTGGAATGCTGCAATCATCCCAGAAAAAGAGCAAAGTTTTACCTGTTTCTACGTGCTGGAGTTAAAGTGTAAGTTAATAAACCCAGAAGGAAATGTGGAGCTTCGTTACTTTACTGTACTCATTAACAGGGGGCCGTGGGAAGAGTCCCTTGGAGCATCCCCACGGTTGAGCCAGGGGTGATGGACATTGACAGCGGTGACACGGACACACGGTGGGGGACATCACATCCCGGTGCTAGGGACACCCTGCGGGGGGGGTTCCATGAGATCCCGGTGACAGCGACACCCGGCTGTAGGGAACCCATGAGATTCCGGTGACAGGGACAACGTGGGAGTGGGGATCCACCGCATCCTGGTGACAGGGACACCCCTGTCCCCTCGGTGTCCCCAGGGGAAGGGGGCATCCCAGCCGTCCCGGTGACAGGGAGAGCCTGGGGGGTTGGTCCAGGGGCACCCCCGGTGTCCCCCCGGTGTCACCTTGCCCGGCCTCACCGCCCGGCCCACGTGACCGTGCGGGGCGGTGCGCGCGCGGAGCGGAAGTGACGCAGCGGTCCCTCGGTCGCATGATGTGGCAAAAAAAAAGGCCGGGGAGGGGAGGGGAGAGGAGTGATGCGTCCCCAAATAGTCCCTTCCGGTGGCGCATCACTCCCCCGCCGCTCCCATTGGCGCCGCTCGCCGGGATCCCTCCGCGCGGCCGGAGCGGTTGAGGCCGACGACGGCAGGTGCGGGTATCCTTCCGCGGCGGTATCCTTCCGCCAGCGGGGGCAGCTTCCGCACGGCCCCGCTCCGCCATCGCGGCCCCGCTCCGCCCGCACTGCTGAGCCCGGCCCGGCCCGGCCCGGAGTGCCCCGCCGCCGCCATGGCCCAGATCCTGCCCATCCGCTTCCAGGAGCATCTCCAGGTGTGCGCGGGGACGGGCGGGCCGCTGCCTCCCTTGGTCGGGGGAGCCGCCCGGGGACAGCGCCGGGGGAGAAGTGCCGGGCCTGCCTGCGGTGCCTCCGTGAGGGCCATGGGGCGGCCCGGCCCCCTCGGTGGGGTGTTGGTGCTGCCGGTGCCCGGCTCGGGGAGCGCTTCCCGAAGGGCACCTTCCGGGAGGGGACGGGCCGGGGATCCC
>VZRN01002537.1:288970-396384 GCA_013397935.1 Dasyornis broadbenti
GGGCCGGGCCGGGTATCCCGCCCTTGCCGGTGCCCCGCGGGCCGTGCCCCGGCGGGGTGGGCGAGGCTGGCGCGGTGCCCGAGCGGTGCGGGCTGGGCCGGCGGGGCGCGGGTAGCTCCTCTGCACTTCCCGGGGCAGCGCCAGGGGAAAATCCCGGCCCAGCGCGGGGTCTGTAAGGCACGGGGGTGAGCCGGACAGGTGGCCGAGCTGTCTCTGTGTGCTGCTTAGCTTTATTTATTTAATGGTGTTAGAACCTCCTATAGGTCTAATGACAGACTAAACTGTTTTGTCGGTGTTCACTCTTGTAATGTCATCTTCTGGAAGAAAAAGCACGTATTGCAGTGAAATGTGGGAGCTGCTGCGGCTCCCTGCAGTGCAGCTGTGGCAGTGCAGGTGCCCAGGTGCCAGCTCTGGTGTCCGGTGGCCTCTCCCTAATCCCAGCTCTGGGTCTCATTGCACCATAACCATACGCTAATAGTTTATTTCCGAGTGGTGGCTTTTAATTTTTCTAACGTGACTTCCTGGAGGCGCTAGTAGCACATCCTAAATGGGCTCTGGTGCGGGAATGCAGGGTTACCTTCCCAGAGAAGTCTGTGCCTTCCATGTCTGTGGGTGAAGCTGGAGCACAGGGAGGGGTCTGGAAGTGGTGATTCAGTTGTGCAAGGGGCACTTCCTATCTGACAGGTCTGTAGGGCGAAGTACTATGAGCCATGGTGTTGTTTAAGCTTGGTTTCACTGCCGAGGAGTGGTTTCTGAGGAGAATTCGTGTAATAAAAGCTACATTGGCACCCCTGGCCAAGGTCTTTCGGGAGCCTGCTGCCCGGTGATGCTAGTGTCTGTGCTTAGTTTGTGCTCAGCTAACTGGGGCTGCGGTGGGCACTAATGGATTTGCATGATTTATGGTGACTTTTTTCCTAACTCAAATGGGAAAACATTAATTTCTAGGCCCCTTGTTAAAAGAACCACTGCAAAATACTTATTTTAAGGTTACAGCTGTTCATAGTGTCTAAAAAATGCTGCTGTGATGGTTATTTAGGTGGGTAGCTGAGGACTGAATAATTTCACTCCAATATCAGTTTAAAGCCAGGCCAGAATTCGTAGTACAGGTGTGCCTGTAGTGAGCAGCCCTGAGAGCACATTCTCAGGAGTGGGCCAGAGCTTCAACTCCAAGCAAGTGCCTTGTCCTGATAGTGGCAAAGCCCAGAACTAGGAGGTTCTGTGCGCTCAGGTGAAACTCAACCCTCTGGGCAGCCCAACTCTCAATAAAGTATTGTGGCATTGCACCTCTGATCCATTATTTAAGACCCAAACCTTGCATGTGACCCACTGCCCGGTCTCTAATGACATGAGTACTGTTACATAATGAAACTCATCTGCTTCACACCACAAGTGCTGAGAGCTTTCAGGCCAACACTATGGTGGAACAGGACCGTTCTGCCTACAGACTGATTTATCTGTTTATTTGGGGTTTAATTTGCATTTTTTCTCCCTGGACCTATTCAGTGTGGAACACTGGCTGAACCAGTATCTTTTACAGCTGCTCATGGGAGCTGCTTCTGTCTCAGATGGGTGTGCACCCCTCTGAGCCTGAGTGCACGTGGCTCTTGCCCTTAATGCTGCTGTTGGCTGCAGCTACTGGACTTCCTCATTTCATTTCATTGAAAAAATTCAGAGGAATTTGGATTCTAGGAGTTAATTGCTTTTCTGCTGAAGTTTCTGACGCAAAATTTTGAGAGCAGGTACTGCAATGTTTGTGCTGTCCAGAACTGCTTTAGCACACTCTAGGCTGCCTCTAGGAAATCCTCATGGAATTCCTCTAGGAAATCCTCAGTAATACAATTTCTTGGACTTTACCTGACCCACATTGTCTAGGAAATTTGTTGTACAGGTGTTGTGCAACGCTTGCAAGTTTGTAGTGATGCTTAAGGAAAGATGAGGTACCCAACTGCAGCCTTAGCCATAAAAAGCAGGTGATGGATCTGAATGAGAAAGTTTTTGCAGGCTGGTATTGAAATCAATCAATACACACAGTGTGATCCCAGTTCTTCATGGATCCATTACTAGAGGTTAAAAAATGGTCAAGTACAAAGCTTGCCCTGATCTTCAGCTTCGAGCCAGTCCATCACCTGTTGCTGCTGGCAGCTTGGCTGTGTGATTTGGAATAAAGAGGTAAAAGCTCCAGAAACCTTGCTCCTAAAAGCCTCATCTCTTGGGCGCACAGTGCTTTGTACCCGAGACTGGAGCTAAAGATGTGCTTTGGACAAGTACTTAGGCTTGCTGGGGAGAAGGGAGCTTTTTGGGCAGTCTAAAACCAAAAGGTGTTGTCAGGTTTCAGGTTTTGTTTGTCTGAGTCCCATCACATGCTCTGCAATCTCAGCAGCCCCAGGTGTGCAGGCTGTTATCTGTCTGGTGTCTGTTGTACATCCCTGCCTTGCCACGAAAGAACATCAACAACAGTCTGTGGAGAAACTTTCCTTGGGAATTTTCAAGGAGGAACTTGTGTGTGTTTTTGGTTGGATTTTTTTTTCTTTTTTTTTTTCTTTTTTTTTTTCCCTGAAGTGGCTGTGAGGAAACAATCCCCTGTGCAGGTAGTGGGAGATCAGAGTTCAGTGTGTGGGATGTTTGCAAATCTGGTTGCTCCTATCCAGGCTTCAGGGATTCCTAAAATGTGCCTGTGTGTGTTTGAGGGTGAAAGTAAAACAGCTGTGTACTGTGGTGGGTCAGTGGAGCTTTTCTAAGATGCCAGGTTCTTGATGAGTGAGAAGGAACGAGACTAATTAGCAGGTGATGAGCTGCGACTGCCAGTTAATTTACCCACACTACCCTGAAATAAATAAAAATTGAACTTGGACCAGGCCCCTCTGCTGTACTGAGTTAAGGCATTGATAAATACTCTTCTGAATCTAAATGTTTTTATAAGACAATGTCAACAGTACAGAAAACTGCCAGCTCAGGCTGTGCACTTGATACCAAGACAGAACTGCTTTTTTAAACTAGGAAAAGGGGGTTTGTATCTATTGTTCATTGATGGAGCAAACCTGAATGGCAGCTGTGCTGTACTGCTGTGGTGGTGCTTGGGTGGCTTTTGGAATCACAGCTGTTCCAAAGAATAAAACAGGACAGCCAAGGCATCATAGAATAAAAGATATAAATTCAATACTTTGCTCTAAAAATAACATACAGCAAAATTCTTCCATGTATTGTGCTGACAGCGAGTTTAATACAGCCTAAAACACTGAATCTCTGCTGTAACAGCATTAGTTTGAAGCGGTTACATCCTTTGTTGATAATACAAGTCAGGAATTAGAGGACTGCTGTGCCTAATGCTGTTTTGGTGGGATTCTTGCTCTCTGCTTCTTAGTGGATCTGAATTCCTAAATGAGTGAGTTTGGAATACTCCTACAGAGGGAGAATATGTAACAGAGAATTTAAATGTCTTGTGGAGAGAGAGATTTTGTGTACCTCTGTGTGTGTGTGTGTACTAATTGGATAGGAGCAATTAGCTAAGCAGTTTATAAGCTGTTCTGGGCATGTCCCTTGCAGCAGGCATTGAGGTGCAGGAGCTTGCCTGCCTTGGTGGCTGTGCTGATTTAGTGCTTCCTGCTGGAACTGAGGCCTCAACCAAAGACAAGGAATGGGGTTTCAGCAGGTTCAGCCTCCATGGTGGAACTGAAACAGTCCCACAGAACGTCTGTGACTGCTGAGAGCGGGTGGTGCCTCAGCCTGCTGTGGGTGAGGCAGAAAATAGGAAGGATATAGAAATAGGAGAGCTCTTGAATGTTAGAGAGGTCCCTTATCTGTTGGAAACACGACTTCCTAGCCTGTCACAAGCTGTGGCTCTTACCTTGCACTGGTAAATACTTTGGAGCCCTGGACTGGCTGTGCGACTCTTAGAACTGTAGGCGGTAACTAACAGAGCAGCACAAACACAAACAGTTTTGTGTGACTTAAGTTTGCTATTCTAATTTTCATATATGGGATTAAAAGAGCAGCTGAAATGTAGCCTGGTGTCTGCCTTCTTCAATCAAAGCCTGGTAAAGCATGGCTGGGATAGAGCTAATGTGACTCATTGCACATTGGGGTGCTTCTCAAAAAACGGGGAATTTTCCGGTTAAGTGGCATTTTCCAGCTACGTGATTTCTGGCAGCATGAAGATAAGGAGTCTGGGCAGAGACTGAGCAGCTGCTTGTGGCCACAAGAGCAGTGGTTATATCCTGTTGAGTGTCAGAGTCGAGGTGAAACGTGTGCTCAGCATTTCCGTGCCCTTCCTTGTAGGCAAGGAGAAATTATCTGACAACTAAGCACTGTCACAAAAAGGGGAACATTACAGGAAAGGGTCAACAGAGACACTCCTGTCAGCAGTTTTACCATTCAGTTTGATGTCCCATACATGTGACAACTTCTTTGGCTAAGTTACCAAGAATGCACTTGAATTATCTTCCAGTGAAAAAATAATTCTGGTAATCAGACATTCCCTTACTACATTCCAATGACTCACATCTCGGTGCTGCTCAGATAAATGCCATCACAGAATTCCATGGTTCAGCAGAGCCTGCGAGTGACTGAAGTATCTGATCTTGGGTGAGATGAGTCCTTTGAGGCGACAGCAGAGTTGCTGCTGTCCCTGACAATCTGTTTCATGGTTCCACTCTGCTGGAGCAGCTATTTCACAGAACACTTTATTCCTAACAGGAGTCTGGTGTAACTGATCTTTCCGACAAATAGTGGTGTAAAATAATTTGAACTGTAAATCAGTTGCCCAAGCACAGTTCTGCTTTCATATCTGCTTGAAAGCCAAGAAAGTGTGTTTTGTAGTAAAATGTAGCAATATCTTGAATTCCTTCTTTTTTTGTTTGTGAATCAGTGAAATATAGTGGACCTGAATGAGTGCAGTATTAAATATTTAGAGGTTTTTTTCCCCTCTGAAGTCAAGAGAAGGAGTAGAAAATCTGCCATAAACCCCTGTACTGCTTTAGTTGTAGTTCAACTCATGAATTCATCAACTCATGGAATAGTATTGACATTTTCATAGTAAAAGCCTCCAAAGAAATATTTGCTGTCATGTTTTCTAACAGTAATCTTCATCTCTGTTTGCTTTGCTTAGCTTTTTAAACATGCCTGCCTCACTCACCTGAACTTTAGCCTGGTTGGGCAGGAGAAACAACCTGTATTCTGGGAAATCATGTCTGCTCAAGAGGTCTGGTGCAGCCAAGAAAAGTTACTGTTGGCTTTAGCAGGCGGGCAAGGCAAGTGCCACCCTTGGCTGGTGACACCCTTGTGTAATCAAACACAGAGACTGTCACTGCTGGAGTTGACTTCCTGACTCTTGAAGCAGATGTGGTTCATACACTTGGTTTGTTGAGGTGAGAAGATGAAATGTTAGCAGAAGGAGTTTGTGTACTCAGAGACCTTGCTGATGGTTGCACCTCCATCAGAAGACTTCTCTGAGCTTTCTTCAGAGTTCTGTGCCAATCTTCTAAATCTTTGCAAAGAAATACCTCGCCTTTGAAAGTAGAAGTTTAAAAAGTCTCCCATCTCCCACCTAGGGTTAATACCTCAGATGTGGCACTAGCAGATGGCAGTTTGCTGGTGGTTAAGGTAAATCTGTCTTGCAGTATCCAAGCACCTTTGATTTCGTGGTTTTGTGTAGACCTCCCTAAGAGGTCCTGCCATCTGCTCAAACTTGCTGCTCCGATTTGTTCTGTACACGACCTTTGAGTGTAGTGCTGTGAGTTAGTGCTTGGCACTTTGCAACTGTCCCCCTCTACCAAATGAACAAGGAAATGTAGTGCTTGATAAATGATTTTTGCACTTGTTAAGCCTGCAGCCCAACAAAAGGAAATGCCACATCCCAGTAAGTTACTCCAGCTCTACCAGATCAAACTCCCACATCTGCAAACCTTCCCTCCCTGCAGGGGTGTGATTAGGTAGCATATAACCCTGCCTAGCTCATGTACAATGCCAGAGTGCCAGGTCTAGAGGACACTGCTCAAAGGGAGATTTGAGCTTGAATCTAAAGTCTTTAAAGTGGCTGCAGAATATGTGGTCAGGTTCTGGGATGCTGGACCTCAAATACTCACTTAAATCTGATTAACAGAGTTCTGATCTGTCAACGAGGTAAGGTTTGATTTTTATTTTTTAATATTATTATTTTTTTAATAGCTGTCAAACACTGTTATCTGGAAATTGCCTGGCTTTTTTGTCTCGTATTCCCTGGGTAATCTAGATCATCCATCCAAGTGACTTCTGTGAAGCTTATTCTGTTAACTTGGTGTGCCATAGCTTGGTTGTTACTTGTTCCTCACGTGTTGGAAAGCCTGGGCAAAGGGGAAGTGGAATAAACCCCTCTTTATCAGGAACTGCAAACAGGCAGGAGCAGAGCAGCTGGGGCATGGCCTCCTTGGAGCTGGTGCAGAGCACAGCTGATAAGAGCTGAGTGCTCCAAACCAGCACAATCATCTTAAAATGGCTTTGAAGGTCTCGCCCTTCTTGGGTCACCTTGGGCTTGAAGGTCTTCCAGAAAGAAAAGTATCAGAATATTAGAAGTGATAGTTCTTCTGATAGTAGAAAACTGGAGTTCTTAAGGTATGGACATGCTGCATTTTCGCTGTTAAAATGCAATAAACTTCATTTCCCTACTGACATCCTCATACAATAACTTTGCTGTTAACTAAACTGTTTTGTTGCAAGCTGTACAAGAAACATAATTTAAAGGTAGGTATTGAAAGGCTTAGGGGAGCAGACTGTGGCTCAGCAGAGAAGGATGTGGTTTATTGATAACTTCAGTGTTAAGTAGGGCCGTGGATGAGCCATTGCTGATTTCAGTAGTGCCCAGCTCTGCCTCCTGCTGTGAGACAGGCCTGGGCTAATTGCTAGACAGGCAGCTTTTTTTAGCTCCACAAGGATAAAGATAAAGCTCAGACACCTCACGTGTCATGTTAAGCTTGAAATAATGATAGCTGTCAAACTCAGTGGATGAGTTCAGAAAGGAAAGCTGGTGAGAGTGAGGACTGAAGCTGCAAGTCCAACATGGCGAATTCAATGTGCCTTAAACCATGTGAGAGGGCTCAAAAGTTGAGTTCTTACTGGTTAAGTTGTAAATGGATCCTGAAGACGGGATACCAAGTGTTTGAATGCTGCAGGGCTTCTCCAGGAAGCCTGCTGGGCTTAGTTGAAATTGGGCAACATTGTGTGTCATGCAGATTTGGGGTAGTATGGCTGTTTTGTCACAAAAATACCCCAACGTCTGACATTTCCTGGGACGTTCACAAAAGCTGTTTGTGGCTGTACGAAGGCAATAACTTAATGTTAAACCTTTTTTCTCTTCCAGCTCCAAAATCTGGGCATCAACCCAGCAAACATTGGGTTCAGCACTCTGACAATGGAGTCTGACAAATTCATCTGCATCAGAGAGAAAGTAGGAGAACAGGCTCAAGTGGTGATCATTGACATGAATGACCCCAGCAACCCAATCCGAAGACCGATTTCAGCTGACAGTGCTATCATGAACCCTGCCAGTAAAGTCATTGCATTAAAAGGTATGAAGTCCTGATAAAGAGCTGTTTGAAGTGGATGGAGAGCTTTCTGTAGAACTAATTTATGAGTGACTGAGGTCTCTCGGTAATTTATGTGGGAGGATCCTGTAGCAATTTTCCACAGCTTAATGGGAGCTTAAGTTGAATGCATTTTCAGTTCTTCTGGAGGCAGCTGGGCAGGGAGCTTCAGCAGAGGCCTCCTGCCATTTGCTGATCATTAGGATGAGTTTTCTCCTTCAGTCCAAATGCTTGCAGCTTCTGAGCGGGGAGAGCTGGAAGCCAAGTGTGGGCTTTAAGGAATCCTGTTAGAGGGAAGTGAGACGTGATCTAAGAGTAGGTCTATCAGCTAGACCTTTCCTTAGAGAAAGGAAAACTAAGGCTGGGAAGGGGGGACAAATATTCCTGAAGGCCTTAGTTTGGCCTTGCTGAAAGAGACCTGTGCATATTTATTGTATCAGTCAGTGATAAGAGGAGTAGAACTATGCAGAGAAGACTTGTGTGGTGAAGGAAGTACAAGGTCAGACAGCTCGATATCTCTGATGATACAGAGAACAAGCATTCCTCTGAAGTCTCCAGAAATGTCCATCTCTTCCCCTAAGAGGCTCCAAAAGCCTTGAGTACAGTCATTCTAGAAATGCATGTATTGCTGATGGAAAGATGTGTATGTATTCAATGTTACCTAACTTTGACTTTAATACTGTGCTACTGTTTTGTCACAACTTTAATGCTTTCTTGTGTGTGCAGATGGTGAGTTACTTCAATTGACTGTACTAGTTTCTGTTGTGTCTTATGACAAGAAAAAGCAGAATAAAATGGCTCAGATTGATGGTGCACATGGCTGAACAGTGGTGTTTAAGCAACTAAAGGCCCAAAACCCAGAGGTTTTTCATGCCCTCCCAAACAAGGGAGTCCTTAAGATTCCAAAAATTAATCCACTCGAGAACCCAAAGTGTACTTAAATTGTTGGGGTCTTGATACTGAGCTCTTTATGATCAGGACTGACCCTTTTGACTCAAGTCTAGATTTTGCCTTGTAATATAGCTTGCCTAGCATGTAGGAATGTGTTACCTGAATGTCCTCTCCCTTGACCCTAAAGCTCCAGCTGCACTAGATGTGGAAACAAACTGCTGCCTGTAGCCTGAATAACTCTGTAGTAGAGAGATTTTTCCAAGTTTTGGAGAAACTACTGACTCAGCATCTTGCATCAATTGCTGAACTAATGGCTTTGAACTAAACTGGTCCTTGGTGAGTGCAGGCACTTGCCCCTGTGGCACTGTGACTTCCTCAAGCTGGGCTACAATTAGCAACTGTAGCAGATATTCTGACTTGCATCCAGCTTTGTGGGATCTTTTCTATTCCTCCTGGGCTACACTTGTGTCTGCTTAAATAGCTCTCTGCTGTAAGTAGTAGAACTGGTCAGAACCTTTCTTCTCAACAGAAAGAAATAATTTCTTAGGCCACTGTGTTATAAAAGCTGGCAGAAATGACTGCAGGTGGCTGTTCAGGATGTTTGTATGCACCATTCTCTGTGATTTGGAGAACTTTTCCTCTTGCCTTCTAGAGCTTGTGTTGGTCACTAGATTCCTTCCCTTGCACAGTTCCTGTCAGTCTGGTTTGCAGTCAGTAGCTGTGTATCCCATTAGTGCAACCCCAAGGTTTTGGTTAATAAGCCTGAATTACAAAAGCCCTCTGCCAACCTGTTCCATGTCGTACCCTTTTAACATTTAAAACAGATGTGGATGTAGTTTTTAATGACACTGGCATAGCTTCCCTCAGCACTCCAAAGAGCCTCAGCATGATTGTAACCTGGTTTTGATGTCCGTGAATTATCCTCCAACCCATTTGTATGGCTGAAGCTTTTGTCTCCTACCAACCTGTTCTCCGCATCTGTTTGATTGCTCAGTAGTGGCAAATTGGTAAAATCAGCCCTAGGAGTGTGGTCTGGTTCAAAGTAAAAGCTGAAAGTCTGCCAGTGTAGAACAGCTTTTTCTTGAAGGGAGTCCCCAGGGTTTAATGTCCTAGTGCAGCTCTTCTGCTTTGTCACGTGGCTAATGATGCTGTGTCTTCTAGCTGGGAAAACGCTGCAAATCTTTAACATTGAAATGAAGAGCAAGATGAAGGCTCACACCATGACAGATGATGTCACCTTCTGGAAGTGGATCTCTCTGAACACTGTTGCCCTTGTGACGGATAATGCAGTTTACCACTGGAGCATGGAGGGGGAGTCCCAGCCCGTGAAGATGTTTGATCGCCATTCCAGCCTTGCTGGCTGCCAGATCATCAACTACAGGACCGATGCCAAGCAGAAATGGCTCCTGCTGACTGGAATATCTGCACAGGTACTTTACTTCCAGGAAGGTGTGGAAACCCCAGAGCTTGGCTTATTGCCTGCCTCGGTAGGAACAGGACTGATACGTTTGTTTTATTAAATGTAAATGCTTGTCTCAATCTTCAAATAACAAACGTAAGTGTAACTGAAAATCTCACATTAATATAATTGGATTTGTAATGTTATAAACACTAGTGCAAGGTTAAGAGTCTGAAGTGATGCTGTTGTAAGAGGAAGCTTGAAATGGCAGTATATTGACCAATATTAACTTAAATGAAATTACTGTCACAGTACCTGTTCTTCCTGACACTTGTTCTGTCTTGTGTAGCAAAACCGTGTAGTGGGAGCAATGCAGCTGTACTCTGTGGATAGAAAAGTGTCACAGCCCATCGAGGGACATGCAGCCAGCTTTGCACAGTTCAAGATGGAAGGAAATGCTGAAGAATCCACTCTCTTCTGTTTTGCAGTAAGAGGGCAAGCTGGGGGTAAGGTAAGGCTTGGTTCTAAATATACTGGAATCTTTAGTGACTCACCCTGGTTCTCTGCTTCCAGGAGAACAAGTGGTTTAATGCAAAAAGTTGCATTTAAGGAAGAAAGTGGAGGACTGTGTCAGTCTGGATATGACATATGGTGCATACAGAGCTTGGAGTACCTGGTGTAGCAAGAATCTGTGAGTGGAGAAGTTAAGTGGCGTGTCATGACCAGCCTAATTAGCTGCTTGAAACATGTGACTCACAGCTTCACAAGCTGAGCTTGAGGGGAAAGCTGTTGTAATCTATCTTTGATGCTGATCCCTGGTATCAGATTCAACTAATTTCCGAATTATTGGATGAAAATTTAAAACATGAAGCACTACTGTTAAAGGCTAAATAGTGGTCCAGTGCCAATACTGGAATTACGTGAGCTACAGCTAAACCAGAGTAAAACCAGAGCTAAATTCAGAGAAACATCTCCAGAACTGTCTGTGTAGAATGTGAGCCAGGTTAAATCAATGCATCTCAAATAACCTAACTGAATCCTGAAACTTCCAAGTAATTAGGGGTAACTAAAGATCATATTTAACTGTTTCATTCACCCATGGTACATGAATACCAGATGCCACACCTTTAGCCAATGAAAATATTTAGGAATATTAACTTTGTTTGTCTTTGCATAAATTTGGGATTCAGGCTGAGCAGCAAGAGAATTGCTGTAACTTCATTGTTGAATCTATTGTTAAATAAATCAGATGCAAGAACTAATCTTATCTCTTGCACAGCTGCATATCATTGAGGTTGGCACACCACCCACTGGGAATCAGCCCTTTCCAAAGAAAGCTGTGGATGTCTTCTTTCCTCCTGAAGCACAAAGTGACTTTCCTGTTGCTATGCAGGTATGACAGCTGCAAACAAGTCTGTAGCTTCTCTTGGTGGATATGGCAGGAACAGGGCACTGGGAGCCAGGTGGTTAATGTGGGCCTGAGAGTTGGCCCTAAACTGGTGTGACTGGTGTGACTGCTGCTTCAGTAGTGGTAAAGTAAAGGTGGAGACAAGCAGTGTTCAAAAGCAGCATGCTCTTATTTCTTCCATAAATAGCACTTCTGGCTGTCCTGAAATGGCCCAGCTGTTTGCTGAGTCTCAAAAGCACCAACTCATTTATCCAGTGCCAGATTTGAGTAATCTGTTTCTGTTTTGCAGATCAGTGACAAGCATGATGTGGTGTTTCTCATAACAAAGTATGGCTATATCCACCTGTATGACCTGGAAACTGGCACCTGTATCTACATGAACAGGATCAGTGGAGAGACCATTTTTGTTACTGCACAGCACGAAGCAACAGCTGGAATTATTGGAGTAAACAGAAAGGGACAGGTAAGCAAACTTGGCCTGGAAACCACTTCCTTAGCTACTCCCACTGGCTCTTCATGGTACACTGCAGGGTTCAAATCACTGTTTAAAAGTTTCCAGAAATGTTAACTTTAAATTCTGTTCAGACCATGTGAGGTCTGACGGTGTTGTGAGCCCCAGAATAAATTTGCTGTTCTATCTCCATACACATCTAACTTAACAACTTTCAACAAGTTAACTAACATTGTGCAGCTGTACCTTTAGACCAAATTGTTTTTGTATGGTGTTGCTTGTTTGGGGTAATATGGAGCAGAAGACTTGTTCCTAGTATCTTCTAGGATTGGTTACTTAAGACATTGAGGTTACAGAAACATCTCTTGTATCCCTGTGTTTGACTTCTGCAAATACCTCAGTTAAACTGCCTATTAATTGCCTGCTTTGATGCAGACAATGGGATGGCATTAGTTCTTTCTAGCCAGAGGTGTCCTATCTAAATTAAATGGCAAAACTCTGCAGTTACCGAGGGATGAAAAGCTTTCCATGTATGCCATAAGTTTATCATTGAAGTTAGCTTAGCCTTTGGCTCACTTTTGATATTTGGACTAATTGGAAGTGTCCCTTGGTGATTTATTCAGGTGCTGTCAGTGTGTGTCGAAGAGGAGAACATCATTCCCTACATCACAAACGTGCTGCAGAATCCCGACCTGGCTTTACGGATGGCTGTCCGCAACAACCTGGCAGGTGCCGAGGAGCTCTTTGCCAGGAAATTCAATGCACTCTTTGCACAAGGGAACTATTCAGAGGCAGCAAAAGTGGCAGCTAATGCCCCAAAGGTAAAGTCTCCTGGCTTCAGCTTCTTCCTTCAGAAAAACTCACTGAATTTTCCATGTGGCAAGGCCACAGTCTTGCTGCTGCTGCTGTCCTTAGGTGTACCCGTGCTTCACAGATGTGTTGGGTGCTGAGCACTGATTGTCATCTGGGTGATCTTAGAGTTTGTAAAGCCCACAGAGGAGGGGAGGAATCAATGATGAAGTAATGGCTATGAGTCATAATGTTTCTGGTACTTACCTTTACTCCTTCTGCAATGCAGAAAGGTGTCTCTGAAAAGACAAACTCAAGCAGAGGCTGCACCTGGAAACAGGATAAAAAGTACAGACTAAGACTAAATTCAGATGAGAGGAGCTTGCTTGCAAGGCCAACACAACAACAAATTCTGAACTTAAATCTGCATTGCTACTGGTACAAATTTAATGGGCTATTGTAACACGTGTTCTGTCAAATCATCTCACTGCCTGAGCTGATGTTCAGCCATATTGCTCCTGACAATCTGGGCTGGCAAAACATAGAAATGCCTGTGACAGCTACAGTGACATTACTTCCAGCTTCCTAGAGCAACCCTTGCCAAGCCACAACAGCAGAAAAGAAAATTGAAGTGCATCTCTCTCTCTCTCTCTCTGGCAGGGAATCCTGCGTACTCCAGACACCATACGCCGGTTCCAGAGTGTTCCAGCTCAGCCAGGGCAGACTTCCCCTCTCCTGCAGTATTTTGGCATTCTGCTGGACCAAGGGCAGCTGAACAAGTATGAGTCACTGGAGCTCTGCAGACCAGTGCTCCAGCAGGGCCGCAAGCAGCTCTTGGAAAAATGGTTAAAAGAAGATAAGGTAAGTTTGGGGTTGATACTTTCACAGCCCTGGGTGGGAAGGAGCAGCACTGCTTGACAGCCTCCCCCTCTTCCCAGGACAACTCAGCTGGGAGCTCAGCAGTGACATCAAACAGCTGAGCAATAGGTGCCCACTCTACCTGTCACTGTGACTCAAGTTACTGCAAGAGACTTGATCAAATACTCAGAGCTTCAGTCATTCTAGCTAAAGGATGTGCAGAGCATGGAAAGCCTCTGAGCTGCTGCTGTGCTTTGCCAAACCCCGCCTTTGGATACTGACTCCAAGTGCTTTGAGCTGTGGTTACGTTGCTGTGATTAACTGACAAACACACCGATACAATGTGCCACCCAGTTCTTTCTGGCTCTGAAAATGCCTTTGATTCCTGCAGAAAGCATGAGGAGCAGAGGCCAGTAGATCACTGCAGGGAGAATCAGTTAAGGCTAGCAAGATGGGCCTTAATTTTTTTAAGAGAAGTCCAAAAGGAAGATAAATGAGGAAGAGGGTGGTAGGGCATTTCAGCATGGCCCTGTCAGGGTGGACTGACTGTGATGTCTAAAACAGGATTTTAGGCATCACAGTAACAGAGGCCAAGACAAGTTAGAAGAGTAAAAAGCGGACAAATTTATTCAAGGCCTTGAAGGTACATTCAGGGCAAGCAAAGCCCCCTTGTGAGGCTACACCCAAAAATGGATGCTGAGTCCCAAGCTGTTCACCTTTTATAAGTTCGGTTGTATCAGCATATTGGCCCTGAATTCTCCAATCACACCCTCAGGTGATGATGTTAACCACCCCAGGCCTGCTCCCCCAACTCACTGTTGTTTACATATTTTCAGGCTCTAGGGCAACAAAGTGTCCTTGGATTCTTATTCAGAGGCAATTGTTTTGGCCAGAGGTGCTGGGAACAGAGGTTTTTAGCGTTTTGTAAGAGGCACAGAACTATACCAAGTTACAGAAGAGTAAAAACTAGAAATTCCAAGGCATCAACTGTTTCTGTTTTTAAACAGCTGGAGTGCTCAGAGGAGCTGGGAGACCTTGTGAAATCTGTAGATCCTACGCTAGCACTTAGTGTCTATCTGAGAGCCAATGTTCCAAACAAAGTCATCCAGTGTTTTGCTGAAACAGGACAAGTCCAGAAGATTGTTTTGTATGCTAAGAAGGTGAGAGAAAATTAAATTGCTGTATCTGCCCTGTGTTTAAGAATAACTAGTGCATATTCCAAGTAGCTAAAAGTAACAGGGGAAAACTGAGAGCCTGTATAGTACTTGCTTTGTCTGTAGTTAATTACTGGTAGACTTCATACATGGGTCTTTTCCTACTTCCCCGTGTAGCCTTTCCCAAAAGAGGAAATCCTGCCGGGGTTGTGTAAGCTCTTACTGAGCTCTGTATTTAACAAAGTATATGCTCTTGCTGAGTTCTCACTTTTCATTATCTCTTCAGGTTGGATATACTCCAGACTGGATTTTTTTGCTGAGGAATGTAATGAGAATCAGCCCTGATCAAGGACAGCAGTTTGCACAAATGCTCGTTCAAGATGAGGAGCCTCTTGCAGATATAACACAGGTAAATAACTTTATTGCTGTGAAATATTAGCTTCAAAGCATTAAATTGGCAAGAGGAGCTATACGCTAACCATCAGAGCTATGAGTTTGGATTTAGCGTTGGAAGCTGCACTTGAAACTTAAATATGCTTCCAGTTCCTAATCAATAACCTAAATTTCTTTCTTTTTGTTTTTTTTTTCAGATTGTGGATGTCTTTATGGAATATAATTTAATCCAGCAATGTACAGCCTTTTTGCTGGATGCACTGAAGAATAATCGTCCCTCAGAAGGTCCCCTGCAAACACGTTTACTTGAGATGAACCTCATGCATGCGCCTCAGGTACATCCTCAGAGTTGCTGGAGCTGGACAATGCAAGTACTGCTGGTGGTAGTGCTCAGGAATTGAGTGAAAAAGTTCAATATTCCTTTTAGGTTGCAGATGCCATCCTGGGAAACCAAATGTTTACTCACTATGACCGGGCTCACATAGCTCAGCTGTGTGAGAAGGCTGGTTTGCTGCAGAGAGCACTCGAGCACTTCACAGACCTGTACGACATCAAGCGTGCAGTAGTTCACACTCACCTCCTCAATCCTGAGGTAAGGCATCCGATACCCTGCACTTACAAATCCAGCCATGAATGACTGCTCTTCTGCTCAGGTCTAAAATGGCTTGTGTGTCTTTGCAGTGGTTAGTGAATTATTTTGGGTCCTTGTCAGTAGAAGACTCTCTGGAGTGTCTGCGTGCGATGTTGTCCGCTAACATCCGTCAGAACCTGCAGATCTGTGTCCAGGTAGCTTCCAAATACCATGAACAGCTGTCAACACAGTCACTCATTGAGCTCTTTGAGTCCTTCAAGAGCTTTGAAGGTAAGTTTGTACTTCGGCAAGAGGAGTTGGTGCTCACCTCATTACAGATGTTTGTATGAAGGACTGTCTCTGCTGAAATGTAGAAAGCCATAATGAACTTAAGTAGTTAAGCCTCAAACTGTCTTGGAAACTTGACCTAAACCTTAAAGTTTCCTTGTTTAGGATGGATAGCATTATTCAGTTGCATAATGTGTTTTTCTGAAATCCTGGAAAATGTTTGGATCTGTAGAAAAGCCTAGAATGCTGGCCTTTTTCCTTTGTCCAAAATGGTTGTCTTAAATTTCTGTAGCCTTTGGGATTTTGTACTTTTCCGTGAGATTAGCAAATAACATGTTGGCTGTTTCTCTCCAGGTTTGTTTTATTTCCTGGGCTCTATTGTAAACTTCAGCCAGGATCCAGATGTGCACTTCAAGTACATTCAAGCTGCATGCAAGACAGGACAAATTAAAGAAGTGGAAAGAATCTGCAGGGAAAGTAACTGCTATGATCCAGAACGTGTTAAAAACTTTCTCAAGGTAATGTTTGGGTAACAGTGGACAGTCTGGGGCTGTTGGGGGTTCTGATCAAACACAGTATGTCGCTAGTGAAATGAGGCAGCTCTGTGAAAATAGAGGAGTTTTAATCTTTGCACTTAAGGATCCGAGTGTCCTCAAACCGCAGGTGTCTGCCATGTTGACAGTGCCTCCTAATAAAGTCTGAGCCTGGAATATTGTCTGAAAAATGGATAATCTGCCAGATCAGTCCCTCACTGCACTTAGTAAGCCTGATCTGGCTTGAACTCTTAATGGGTACCAATTGCACCAGCTCACCTGGAACTTGTTCCAAATGTCTGCTATAAAGTAGGGAACAGTTGACTGGAAGGTTGAGAGCAACCATAGTGACAAATGAGTTGATAACTTAATGGTTATTTACAATGTAATCAATTCCAACTGAGCAACTACAGAAACAACTGATGAATAGGGTCAATTAATTCCATAAATGCTTTCAGATTCAGGGCTGATCTGTCTGACTCATACACACTGAAATTTCATCCAGGTGAGCTCTGCTGGGAGATGCCAGTCAGTGTGAATATATCCTGACTGATCAAGCATGTTGATGGAGAGTAGGCAGAGATGGTGTGCTCTAAGTTCAGATTCTGAAGTCTTAGTGCTGAGCTTATTGACAAACACAACACTACCAGAAATACCTGAGGAACCGTGTGGGAGGGGAAAACTTTATCTGGGAACATTTCCTGCCTTCATGCTTGTTGGTTACATAGCATAGTCTTAGATTTTGCTGATCATATCTGAAGATGGCAAAACTCTTCCCAAGAGAATTCTCTAAAACTAACCTGGTGTCACCGAGGTGTAAGGTATGTAATTTGATCAAGCCACCTAAGATATGTTATCAAGCTGTCAAATTCCTGATGAAAGTTATTGTTTTTTGTGCTGTTCCATGTCTGGAATGTGCAGGACATGTACCAGGTAAATCTCCCAGTACAGGCCTCCCTGTGTAAAGTCCTTAAGTGTAATTTATATGTAGGATTATATTCTGGGATGTGCATGTTGGAATAAGTGATCTGAAATATGCATCCGGAATACTGTCTGCCACATAGACTAAGCTTCTGTACTGTAACCATTGTAACCTTATGCTGAAAGTTGGAATGCTTTAAGATAATTAATCTGATGAGCAATTTAAGTAGTACTGCTATAGAACTTAATTCTTACTGTTCTCTAAATCCATAGTTAGGAGGTATCACAAGACACATAGCACTCGAAGTCAATTCTGTATATAAGTTTTACATTATGAACCACAACTTAATCTAGTCTTGGTTAAATTTCTTTTGAAATCCCAGAGTGCTAATCCTGCACACCAAACACCAGTGGCAACTAAAAATATTCTCCATAGCCTAGGCTTGTAATAGTTGTATTGTGTTGTAAAACTTTGTAGAGTCTGCCATGCAAAGGAGCAGGGTTAAACTCCGAAAAGCTTGCTGCTCACGCCCTGCAGTGGGTGTGAGTGCTCCCACTTGCTACATATTGCAAACAATTAGATGAACAAGAAACTGTCATTATTTGGTTGACTGTTGAGTTTTGGCTTTCCAAATTCAGCTGCTTTGACAGTTTAAGTGGCTGTATTATTTGTTCGCTTAAGTCCAAGAGCAAAACCAAATTACTAAAGCTTTTCTCTTTCTAGGAAGCTAAACTCACTGACCAGCTGCCTCTCATCATTGTGTGTGACCGCTTTGACTTTGTCCACGACTTGGTGCTGTATTTGTATAGAAATAATCTCCAAAAATATATTGAGATTTATGTACAGAAGGTAAGTGACAACTTGTCCCTTGGCTTCAATGAGTCAAATTCATCAATCTTTCCAGCATTATATTCAACTCTAGGCATCACGTTTAAGTGTTTTGCAAACAGCTTCGTACTTGAGACTGACATTAAGTGATTAGTAATGGCCTCCAGTAGTAAATTAGCCCTGATGTGAGTCAGATCTCATTCTTCAGTCAGGTCAAGCAGTAACTCCCACTCATGTGCCTCTTGAAGCAGGAAGACTTGGTAGAATAACTTTGAAGTTCTTGGGGTGATTTCTTTTTTTTTTTTCTCCCAGCATTTCGGAGGGGGTGGAGGGGGAAGTTCTCTTTTTGGCTTCCTGCGGGAATGAAGTGGATTGCTCAGGAGCTCTTCCTCTAGGAACTGAGTGAGCCACTGAGCTGGGATGGGAACACCTGTTGACTGAAGAATTGACTTTCAAGCTTGTTCAGAACCTCAGGAAGCTGGGAGTAAAGGCAGGAAAACGGGGTCTGTCTTAACAAGTGGTCTTCATGTGCAGTTCTAGGGATAAATACAGGCTGCCCTTGCTCCCTGACAACACACTGACCTCTTTAAATGCTCGTGTTTAGGTGAATCCGAGCCGTCTGCCAGTTGTTATTGGGGGACTGCTTGATGTGGATTGCTCTGAAGATGTGATAAAGAACCTCATCCTTGTAGTGAGAGGTCAATTTTCGACTGATGAACTTGTTGCAGAGGTTGAGAAAAGAAACAGGTATTAAACTTCTACAAGTCTCTTATCAACTCCAAGTCTGGCAGTGTTTGCTGCTCATCCATCAGTGCATGTCCTCATCACACAGCTAAGGCTGGTACTGACACAACCAGAAGCTGCCACTGGGTGTGAACCAGCTTTAATTCTTGGCTGATGTGGGGATCTCTCCAGATAACTTTGGTGTGTGATGTTCTTCATAGTGTCAGAAAGTTACATCATTATAATGATGAGCCAAAATGTAGGTTAGAACAGAGCACTGTAAGTCTGGTTTAGTTCCTGACTCTATCCTACACCAAGGCTGCCTTCCAGAGTACAGAAATTGTGCAAGTGGACCCATAATTACTCAACCTCTCATGTGAAAATCCTTTCCTTGTAGACTGAAGCTGCTTCTGCCCTGGCTGGAAGCAAGAATTCACGAGGGCTGTGAGGAGCCTGCCACTCACAATGCACTGGCCAAGATATACATTGACAGCAACAACAACCCAGAGAGGTTCCTGCGTGAGAATCCCTACTATGACAGTCGTGTTGTTGGCAAGTACTGTGAGAAGAGGGACCCTCACCTGGCCTGTGTGGCTTACGAGCGTGGACAGTGCGATTTGGAGCTTATTAATGTATGTATGCCCAGGCAGCTGCCTTGTGGGCTGAGTTCTAACATCAGTGTCATGGGGCAGATAGAAAGGTTTATGACAAAAGCATGTATGCCTTAAAAATATGAAGCTGGGAATTGCATGTTTCTAACACAGAAAGGGAGGTAGCTGTTTAATCTCCTTCTGCAGTTTAATGAGAAATGGGAAACTCTCCTGCCCATCCTAAAATGGGAGGCTGTTGAGTATCAAAGGCTGAGCTTTCTGGTCTGCCTCTCAGTTTAGAGTTGTAGTACAATCAGCTGTAGGCTCCATGGCTGTGCCTTCACTCTGACCAAGCTGTGCCTTTCTCCAGGTGTGCAATGAGAACTCCCTCTTCAAGAGCCTCTCCCGCTACTTAGTTCGTCGTAAAGACCCTGAGCTGTGGGCCAGTGTGCTACTGGAAAGCAACCCCTACAGAAGACCCCTGATTGACCAGGTACAACTGGCAGGACATTCAAAGCCTTGCCTGCTCTAACTGGACTTGCAGAACCTGACATCACTGATTTGTCCATGCCTCGACTCTGCCTGCAGGTTGTCCAGACTGCACTGTCAGAGACCCAGGACCCCGAGGAAGTCTCTGTCACTGTGAAGGCCTTCATGACTGCAGATCTTCCCAACGAGCTCATTGAACTGCTGGAGAAAATAGTTCTGGATAACTCTGTGTTCAGTGAGCACAGGTGTGAAATCAAAACTAAGCCACAGGAAACTTGGAATTACTGCTGTAATATGAAACAGCAAATAAATTGAATACGTTCTCCAGAGGAGAGGGTGGATTTCTTGATTATGATTTGACAAGTACTGTTTTCTTTCCCTGTTCAGGAATCTGCAGAACCTTCTCATCCTTACGGCTATCAAGGCTGACCGCACCCGTGTCATGGAGTACATCAATCGCCTGGATAACTATGATGCCCCTGATATAGCCAATATTGCTATCAGCAACGAGCTTTTCGAGGAGGCATTTGCTATCTTCAGGAAGTTTGATGTCAACACATCAGCTGTACAGGTATCTTCAATTCTCAGGCTATGAAAACTCCCTGTGCATCCCCACACAAGCGCTTCGCTGGTGACTTCAGTGGTTAACACCAACTAGCAAAGTGCCCAGAGCTGCTCAGTGTCTTGTGAAGTAGAACAAATGTTGTTTATTGAAACTTTGTAAGCCTAAAATCACTCACACTGCGTGGGTTGTATGGGGTTAGTCCCTATTTTGAAAGCTGCGGATCCACTGAAGAACTTCCATAAACCACAGCTTAGTGGTTTATAAACCACATAAACCACTTTTACAAGATAAAAGTGACCTTTCTGAGAGTGGCTGATCATCGGTGTCCTTTTTCCAGGTGTTAATAGAGCACATTGGGAACCTGGACCGTGCGTATGAGTTTGCTGAGCGCTGCAATGAGCCTGCAGTGTGGAGCCAGCTGGCCAAAGCACAGCTCCAGAAGGGGATGGTAAAGGAAGCAATTGACTCCTACATTAAAGCAGATGATCCTTCCTCATACATGGAAGTTGTTCAAGCTGCTAATGCCAGTGGTATGCTTAAGTTTTGTTTACATCTTGGCTGTTGATGTTGCTCAGCTCTTTTGCCTGGTCTGCTCAAACTGCATTTCTGCCAGACCTGTATATTGATGCAAGTAGAGGAATCTGGCCCTTCAATGAGTGCCCTAAATAAGAATGGGAAAAGGTAGCATATTCCATTTGCAGATAATCAGGGGCCTTATAATTTTCTTCTTTAGTTAGCTGGAGACTTCTTTCAGAGTCTTTGTATGAAGTTCAATAGGAGGATTTTAGTTAGGCCCATTCTAAGATGATTTGATTAATGCATGATGCAGTTTGAAGATGATTAATTGCTGGGGAATAGCTGTAGAGATAGGTCAAAATTAGGTTGAGCTGATAGCTGAGCTTAAGCACAAGTGTTCCCAGTGGTGGAAAATAAACATTCTGAATTCCTTTCCCTAGGAAACTGGGAAGAACTGGTGAAGTATCTCCAGATGGCACGCAAGAAGGCCCGGGAGTCGTATGTGGAAACGGAATTAATCTTTGCTCTTGCCAAAACAAACCGCCTGGCAGAGCTAGAGGAGTTCATTAATGGACCCAACAATGCACATATCCAGCAGGTGAGTGAGACTGGCTTTGTTTTGCTGAATCACAGCATCAGGCTGAGCAGAGGGGTATTGGGAATTCTGGCTCTTTGCATATGCAGATAGATCTTGGACTTCAAATCCATTTTGATAAGGGCATGAATGCCACACTTGTTATGTAATGTGTCACTGGCTGAAAATGTGCAGGAATAAACTGGCTGTGCTCTCCCCTAGGTGGGTGATCGCTGTTATGATGAGAAGATGTATGAAGCAGCCAAGCTGTTGTACAACAACGTGTCCAACTTCGGCCGCTTGGCCTCAACTTTAGTGCACCTCGGCGAGTACCAGGCAGCTGTGGATGGTGCTCGGAAAGCCAACAGCACTCGCACATGGAAAGAGGTAAATTTGCTGGGACTTCAAAGCGGTGGCCTGTTCAGAAGCCTTGATTATAAGCAGTAACACAATTCTTAATTCCAGGTTTGCTTTGCTTGTGTGGATGGAAAAGAATTCCGCCTGGCTCAGATGTGTGGGCTCCATATTGTAGTGCATGCAGATGAGCTGGAAGAGCTAATCAACTATTACCAGGTAATTAAGCTGACTCCTGTTGTACAGTCAGTTCTGTCATGGCAACCCTGTCAAATTCTGGAATTCTGGATGTTTCCTGATGTGCAATGTCTCTGTGTCTCTAAGGATCGTGGCTACTTTGAAGAGCTGATCACTATGTTGGAAGCAGCGCTTGGGCTGGAGCGAGCACACATGGGGATGTTCACAGAGCTGGCGATTCTCTACTCCAAGTTCAAGCCACAGAAGATGAGGGAGCACTTGGAGCTGTTCTGGTCCAGAGTCAACATTCCCAAGGTGAATGTCTGAGGATTTCAATCTGGCTTAAAACATACCTTTTTGGGCTGTCTGCACCCTGGATTTTGCACCAACAGCTCTTGAAGTTATTAATGGCTCTAAAGCCTGAGCACTGATGGAAATTCCAGTTAACAAATATTGCTAATTCTGCCTTTTGCTTAGGTTCTGAGGGCTGCAGAACAAGCCCATCTCTGGGCTGAACTGGTATTCCTGTATGATAAGTATGAAGAATATGATAATGCCATAATCACAATGATGAATCACCCCACAGACGCTTGGAAAGAAGGCCAGTTCAAAGATATCATCACTAAGGTATTGTTTTCCTAGTGAAAGTTAGGTCTGTTTTTCATTTAGATTTCCCCACAACCAAACTTCTGCTCTGAACATGCATCTTCACTCTTCTCTAGGTGGCCAATGTGGAGCTGTACTACAAGGCAGTTCAATTCTATTTGGAATTTAAGCCTCTGTTGCTCAATGATCTGCTGATGGTGTTGTCCCCTCGGCTTGACCACACTCGTGCTGTCACCTTCTTCACAAAGGTAATTTTCCTGCTATCCAGACCACTGCAGAAGCTGGGAAAGCACTGAGCTGTAGTTGCATTTTTAGATGCTTAGCTACTCCCCTGCGTGCCAGGGAAGATGCTAAGAGAGTTCCACAAAAAGTTGTCTTAAATGTATCTCCCTGATTCCTTGAAGGTTAAACAGCTGCCCCTGGTTAAGCCTTACCTGCGCTCTGTTCAAAATCACAACAACAAATCAGTCAATGAGTCCCTCAACAACCTCTTCATTATTGAAGAAGATTACCAGGTATGTCTTGTGTTGAAGCAGCTAATTCTGGATTTACCTCATATTCTCAGTCTCTGTTTAACATGTGGAAACACAGGTTTCTTTCTTGTTTTCTGTAGTTTTTACCTGCTTGCTGTTAACTTTAATTCCTTAAGTGTGTGTTCTCTGACACGTCAAACTGAATTAGTGGTGATGAGCCAAGGATTAAGTGTAAAAGTGTTAGTGGCTTTCTGAGAGCTTTTTGTGTCATTCTTACTGGGGATAGACTGGCTACTTCGTTATGAGTGTGACAGCTGTTTTTTTAATTTAAGGCAAACAAACAATGGCTGCTAAGAAAAGGACTCACAGACAAGACAAACAGTTGTGATGCCTGGCTGTTCTGTGTTCAGAGATCTTTGTGTACCAGATCAGAGGTCTGGTATTCAGAGACTCTTAACCTCAGCAATCACTGCTGAAAAATATTCTAAATTCTGTGTGTATCAAACAGCAGCTTGTCAAATCAAATAGATCTCTGCAGGTCTGGCTAGAATACTTTACACTCCTAGAAGCACGAATACAGAACTGATGGAGAACGTGTCTATTTTGTGGATGCACTTGTGCATCTGAGGTGTGAGTAACTTTTTTTTTTTCTGCTTCAACCAGGCTCTTAGGACTTCTATAGATGCTTATGACAACTTTGACAACATTTCTCTTGCCCAGCGTCTGGAGAAACATGAGCTAATAGAGTTCCGAAGGATCGCTGCCTATCTCTTCAAAGGCAACAACCGCTGGAAGCAGAGTGTGGAGCTCTGTAAGAAGGACAGGCTGTACAAGGTGAGGCAGCACACAGAGCAGCTTTAACAGCTTGTTTGGCTCTAATGGGAGCTTCGTTGATAGCACATTGTGGATTGTTGTGTGGGCCCCGAGGCTGAGGCTCTGTCCCGTTGCAGGATGCAATGCAGTACGCTTCCGAATCCAAAGACACCGAGCTGGCAGAGGAGCTGTTGCAGTGGTTCTTACAGGAGAACAAGAGGGAATGCTTTGGTGCTTGTCTCTTCACCTGCTACGATCTCCTAAGGCCGGATGTTGTCTTGGAAACAGCGTGGAGGCACAACATAATGGACTTTGCCATGCCATACTTTATTCAGGTCATGAAGGAATACTTGACCAAGGTAAGAGCAGGTGCCTCTTCAACGCCCAGAGCTTGTTAGTCACTGTGGTGAATGCCTTGGGACTGTCTGCTTGCTACTAACATTGATTTGGGCTTTGTCCAATGTCTGTCTGTCCATGTCCACACTTACTTTTCAGTCCATCTGGGGAGAGACTTCGCCCTCTAAGAGGCTGAAACACTTGCAGGCTCCACCCTCTCTACCAATTACAGAACCTACATCAGTAGTATTTGCCTGACCCTGGGCAGTGTCTAAAGTAGTTCCAGGCTCCAGGCCTTTCATATGCTGTGTCAGTCAGGAATCCCAGCTGGGATCAAGCTTTAACTAAATTCTAGACTGTGTACTAAAAAAGCTTTGTAGCTAGATCTGGAGATAACTTACTTTGCTGTGCATTTAACTCTAAGATGTGGCTCTGATACTTAATGGTACTAATTATAACCCAGCTCCTACTTAAAGTGATTCAGTACTTGGTAATGCTCTGACAGACTTGAACAGACTTGAGTTAAATCCAACTGTCTCTAGCAAGATTTGCCCAGCTGAAGCTCTTGGAGTATCTTCCAGTGAAATGATGTAAATTCTTTAATGATTAAGACTCTTTCAAGCTTGAGTTCAGCTTTTACTTTCATGCAGTCAGTGAAGACTTAGGGTGCTTGTTTGTACAGAAACTTGCCTGGCTGTTCCTTCTAAAGGCAGGACTGCCCTGTAGTTCTGTAGCCAGCCTGAAATGCAGTTTTGGGGGAGGTGGGGAGCTGGCTGAGCAATACAGCTGTTTGTCAAAGATGCCTGATACGCCAAGCTGAAACCAGGCCTTTCGTGGGAGTAGTAGGATTCTTAAAGATAAAAATTTCCTGATCTGCTAAAGGATTAGGATATAGCTTTAGTGTAGCTTATGAAGTGAATGGAGTAAGAGCCAGCAACAAGCAGAGCTGCCTTTCTAAAGCAGATACTCCTGGTGTACCTTTGTTTTTACTCGCCTGTACCTTAATTATTTCTTCCCTGACGCTTTTGTTTCTACCTTTTTATATGCTAAATATGGAATTTGATTTTTCTAAGCTGCACCTTCTGAATTCCTTTGCAGGTTGATGCAATAAAGGAAAAGGTGAAAGTTGATTCTTGTTTTCCATCTTTAAGTCTGGAGGACTAAGTCTAAGGATTCTGCATGAGTTTTTTTCTTTCCTATGTTTACTACACTGCTGCTACTGCTTTTTCCCCAAACAAAATATCACTAAAGCATATGCAAATTGTTTAACTCTCAGTAGCTAGTGCTGTAGGAGAAAAGTAGATTCATTTGCTACTAATAAGCTAATAGATCCTCAGGAAGGGCATACAGGTGATCAGTTGGATCACAGTCAACCTGCTTTTGAAACAACACACAAATACTGACACAAGTGCTATTATTTGACAGCCAATCTGACCAGAAGAACCACCTACAATAAGAAAGAAGTCTGTGAATCCGTAAATCAGTCTGGCATTTGCTAGTTGAAGGGCTGTGATCCAGTTCCTGATCTCTGGACCATCACTAATGCGTGCTGACCGTAGGCAGAGTAGATACTGGCTGCTTCCAGAGGGACTCTTCCTCACTCAGGTGTCAGTTCTCATGGTGCTGATCTAATCCACACAGTGCTCTAGTTCATGTAGCAACTTAAAACTTCAGCGGTTACGCCAAGTCTATGGTTCTCCTCCGTGTAGTAAATTTCTAGTAGTTGTCCTAAAAAAGACTGCCTTTCAAGCTTTTCAGCTTCTCTAAACTTCTCTTGCTGACTCATTAAAAAAAAATTATAAAAAAGGTAATGCTTATTGCTCTTCTGAGGCCACTCCAGGGCCTGCCTTTTGCTATGTAACTTTGACCTTCAGAAGGGCAATCCAAGGTTTTCTGTCCATCTGCTTCCCTACAAATGCGTCTGTGATCCTCATTAGCCCAGGGGTCAGCCCTAGCATGAGCTTTCCATTAATGTGGTTCAGCAAAGGGCAAACCAAAGTGACAAACAGCTTTGAAGATGGACTAAATACAAAAACTGCTGGTTGTAAAGACACCACTGGAACTGAAGGCTAACCTAAGACACGTAGTGTAAGGTCCTTCAGCAGCTAGTAAGGAAAGTAGGAGAGCGTGTGTGTGAAAAAAGGTAATTGAACTGCAGTGTTTGCATAAACTACGCATGTGTAGCAGTCATTGCAATTACATCCCACTACTCCTGAAGCTCCAAGGCATTGCTGTGGGCTGCGTGTGGTTTTTTGGGGGGAGCCTGTATGGCAGTCATCTTCAGACCTCACTCGTGCTTCAGTACTTTTGCCTCTTTTTCATGCACACATAACACGATAACATTGAATGCATGTTACTTTTCCTCTGCAGCTTATTGCAGTCCCTGTGGAAAAGCCTTTAAATCAATCTTGCTCCAAGTGTGTAGGGCCCTGAAGCTGGTGATGCTCGAGCAAGTGGTGTAAAAACCATCCTGCAGGCTGGGTTCAAACTTGCGCTTGTTCTTGTCGATATCTGTTGAGCTCTGAGGGGAGGCATCAAAACTGGGTCCAAAATGCATTGAATGTCCTGGGCTGGAGGCTTTCCAAGTATAAGCCAAATGCCTCTGCTTAGTAGCAAACTCTGCACATTCTCCTTGGATTTGCATCTCTAAACTTGTGCTTCTGTGTTCAGTGTGTTGCTGTTTTGAGTGAAAAACAGTGCAGTTCCCAGCACGGTGTCTGGAAATGAGTCTTGGAGCATTGGATATGATCCCGTGCACTTCGGCAGCAGCAAGCCAGACACTGTGGGAGGCAACAACCAGGCTGGCCATGGAAGCCCAGTCAATGAGGGAACTCGAGCTCAGGACTTCTGCCACTCCCTCAGCTTGAGGTTTCAGAGGAACAGGTTTATGGAACACACATAACTCACAGCTGAAAAGAAGAGCTCACAGCTCTTGGAGCTGCCAGCAGATTTTTGCTCATGTAGCACAGTTAAGCTGAAAACTCACTCATGGATGTTGTAGCTGAAAAAATAACACTGACCCTGTGTAAGTGCAGGAAGCCTTCCACCTCCTTTCTTAAGGACACGAATTAAATGAAACATTGATCTTGTGAGTTCTTATTGTCTTTCAAAGTAATTGGCATGATTATCTCTGACTTTTGTTCTAAATCTTATCTCCCAGGTGAAATACCAATACCTCATTTTGTGGTTTTAGTTTCAGGGCCTGCCTTAAACTGTAGTAATGCTGAGTTCTCTTGGATCTGTCTTAGTAATGAGCAGTATTTCACTACAGAAGAAGTTTCTTCTCTTGCCTTTCTGTAGGGGTGGGCAAACAGCACCACTGCACTCGCAGTGCAGCAGTGAGGCTGGCCAGGCTTGTCTGTGACTGTGTGTAAAGCTGGAAGAATTGGAGTATCTGTGGGTTCAGGCTGACTGCCACACAGTTCTGGAGTGGAAAAAGCAAGTCTTATACACATGCATTCTCTGCATTTGAACTTAAATTGCATGAGTGAATGGGTTTGGAAAGTGAAATCTTGAGGCTCAAGTGACATGTCGGATGCTATTGCAGTCTGCTCTATCTAAATATAAACCAGATTATTTTGCCTCAATGTCACCTCCAGGGAAACTTCTCCAGGTCTGGGCATTATCTTGGCAATTGCTCCAATGCCAGAGGTCTCCAATTGAGACTGAGCTCAAATCTGAGTCTGTGTCCAAAGGCTGTCCAGCTCCAGTCCAGTACAGAACCTTTTGTACAAAGCTTCAGCCTGGAGAGAGCTTTCAAAGTAGTTGAAAATCCCTTAATGAGGGTTTTTTTCAGGAAACAGACAATCTTGACTGCACCAGTACCAACATTGCTACTTGAATTGATCTTAACTTGTAAATGGTCTCCTTTTCTTGATGGGTGTTAACATACCACTAAGGCTTTTCCACTTCTCTGCCACGAATAAGTACCTGGTTTAGACGAGATTTTTTAATTGTTGGTCTCAATTCCAGGTGGATAAACTGGATGCATCAGAGTCTTTGAGAAAGGAAGAGGAGCAAGCTACAGAAACACAACCTATTGTTTATGGTAATGCTTCAGTGCATGTGTTATCAATAACATATTTCACTTCTAAAACAACCCTTCCCTAATCTTGTTTTTTCCCAGGGAAGTCCTGGGAAATGGGAATGTTCTTCATGTGAAATCAAGTCTTAAGGAATGTGTTCCAAAATACTAGATAAAGTGCCCTCTGATGCTGTGGCTGCTAAGATTGGCTGTGGACTGCAGAATTCAGGGTTTTCCTGGCTCCTTAAGCAAAGGTGCTTAAAAAGAGCTGTGTTATTCCAGACTTCCAGCAAGTGATTGTTTGGATCTTGTGCAATATGCTATTTACCTAAAGCATATTTATATCTACTCTATGTTGGGTATTTTTTATATATCCAGGTTATTCTACCAGTTCTAGTAGGAGTTAGTTTCTTCTTGTACTTTTTACTGTAGTGTTTTCAGCCATGTGCTGTGCTCTGAGCTTTTGTGGGAAAATACCCGTTCTGGCTCCTAAGAAGCTCAGTCCAGGTCAGCAGGGACTTACTGGTGAAACACAGAAATATCTACAGAAAATTGTCAGCAATTTTGCTGAGTGACTTCTCAGTTGAGGAGGAATTAAGATGCCCCTTGTGTGTTGCAGGCCAGCCCCAGCTGATGTTGACAGCGGGCCCCAGTGTGGCAGTTCCTCCCCAGGCACCTTTCGGCTACGGCTACACGGCCCCTCCATACGGGCAGCCGCAGCCTGGCTTCGGCTACAGCATGTGAGATGCAGCACAAGTCAGTCTGGAGCAGCAACTTTTCTTACTGAAACTCCACCGTCCCTCCCCGCTTTAACTCGTAACAGGGAAAAGCAAAGAGTTCTGCCTCGTGTTCTTGTAACCTTTATTTCATGAAGGACTGTTTTTTCTAGCGCAAACTATTTGAATCACTTCTGTTAAATCTTTTTCACATTCCATGTCATTTAGACTTTTACTTTCAAAAGGGGAATAGTTTAAACGACTTTGTTCAAGTGGGCTTTTGCAGGACTGCTTATTACCATTAAGTCTATTGTGAAGATTCTGATTTGCACTCTATAGTGTTACACTCTAATATTGAATCTTAAGTTCATTGTATGTGAGCAGCTTACGGTATGTACTGTCTATTCTAAATGCATTTAAGTCTCACTGTATATTTGGAGAAAGCTAAAGCCAAGATACTTGTATTTGACCTTGCAAGACTGCTGACAAGAGACAACACTAATCAGCATATCCTCCCTGGGTTGGATTGCATAGCTCTAAAAAAATTTAAAATGCGTACAGACAACCTTGCCTGACTTAAAATGAGTAAAAGTTTTGGTTCTTTTTTTTTTTTTTTCCTTCCCTTAACCCAAGCAGGTTTTTCCAGTTATACATATAGAAAATGCTAGTGTCTTTTTGCTCACTCCATATGTAACAGATGACCTTATGTTGTGCTGTATCCTGTGCTTTTGTGGGACATTCCATTCAGGAACAGAGCACCATGATTCCAATCTGTGTATTTACTAACCCTGCCCTGAGGTTTGTGTATGTTGGATATTGTGGTGTTTTAGATCACTGTTTTGAGTGTACAGAAGAGAGAATTCAAGCATATTGCTGTTCGGTTTTGTTTGTGCAATTTGAAATTACGCAATTTAAAAATAAATTACTGGACTGTGGACATGCTGCATAGTGGTAGCTTCACTTTACTTCAAAAAAGGACCTTTGAACTCAAACCACGTATTCCAGTGCTGGTAGTGGGGGGCAGTGCAGCTATGTGCAGCCAGGGGGCTGAGGGGCCAGCAGAAGAGCAGCAATGGGGACCAGTAGTGGGGTCTTGCACTGAGGGGCCAATACAGGAAAATATGTAATGCTTTTTTTAGAAAGAGAAGAAAATAGCACTTTTCACCAGTTGGCTGCACTGTGGTCAACTCCAGCAGATGATACATGAGGATTGTAGTAGGGTGTGCCAGTTAAATTGAGATCATGTTCTAGGTATGTAAATTGCCTTAAACATACTTAGCTTCAAATAAAATTGACTTAAATGTTTCTCTGTGAATACTGTCATATTTGAGTGTAACGAGTGTGACAGCACTGGCCAGATTTCCAACAGCTGTAGAACCTCCTGTCTCTTAACCAGGAGCCACACTGGGCATCAGGCTCCTGCTCTGAGGCCAAATCCCCTTACCTCTTCTTCCTGTGAGCTGCACAGTTGTGTCCTGTGATCCTGGGGCTGGGCACTGCAGCACTTCCATAGAATGGGGGGTGGCAGGGGCTCACCTGCCCCAGGCTCTCTGTGGTCAGTAGTGGTGGAGCACAAGTCTGCAGTGAGTCTAAAAAAGGATTATGCCTCCAAGTAAGAGGTGCACTATAAAAATTTGTCCATTCTCTGTGCTTATTGGCATTTCTGCCTCTGCCATTCCCTCTGGGTCTGTAAAGCTGACTGATGTAAAGCCTGTTACTCCCTAGAAAACCAGGAATTAAGTCTGTCCCCGAGTGCCCAGTTGTTTGTTTACACGATGGTAACGCCTCACACCTTGGCTCAATTGCACATTTTTTGCCGTGTAGGAGCTACAGACCCCTCCAGAGGGAAGCTCAGCTTACAGCTGCTCCCCACAGCTGTTTACTGGTCTGGGCTGCAAATCCAGTTGAACTGGTCAGCCTGGTACCGGTTACAAGTTGTTGCAGCAGTTGTTTGGGCAGGAGGTTGGCTAGTTACCCCTAGCTCCAGTTTTTCACTGCTTCAGCAGCTGAGCCTTTCTGAATTAAAGAATGGATTCACTTAAAAAAAGAGGCAGAAAGAGGAAACTCTTAAACTATCAACCAACCTCAAGCAGTCGCACAAGTTCTAAATTTACTGGGTTCCTTCTTGTGCCAGCTCTGCTTTCCTCAACTGCCCTAAGCCTAGAATTTTCCCCCTTCAGAACACAACACAAACTAGAGAAACTCACCATTTACAAATCTAAATCTTACAAAACTTGTTTATTTTATTAACACTGAGAGAAGACGTGGAAAAGATCTCCCAACTTAGATTTCTATCCCTTCAGTACTGACTGACACGAACACCTCCAGGTCTTTTTGGTACCAGTTTAGAAGAGTTTAAGGTGACCAGAAACTTTATCTATGACATCAGCTGGCCCTGGTCCGATCCCAAGGACTGTCCTGGAGCCTGGAGCTATCTGAGTACGCCCAGCGTCCTGTATCAAGCTCACAGTCAGCCCCAGGCGCTTCGCCTCTGCCAGGAGCTGCACCAGAGTCTCTTCATCAGGAGCTTTGAGGACCACTTTTGGTTGTCCACAGTATTCCCACTGCTTCAGGAGCTCGGGATTCCTTTTGTGAACCTGCTTGTAGGCAGAGACTGCAGCATGGGAGCACTGTGCTGCTACTTTGCCCTTGCCCATCTTCAGGTCGTTGCGGACGATCAGCACCAGCTTTAGCTCCCCGGACTCCCCCATGATGTCGGCCTTGTTCCCCAGGCTGCTGGAAGGCTCTGGCATTCCAGCTCTAGGCTTCCTGTGGAGTCTCCCCCGGATGCCCCATCCCAGGCACATGCCACACACGACCCCAATGATGACATTCAGGAACTCGGGCTCGAAGAGAGAAATCATGGTGGATTTTGGAGAGGGGCTCTGAAGGGTGGAAAAGATAGAATTTACTTGAGCGTTTTGCAGCTTCTGAGAGCATTGGGTGTGCTCTCACCTGGTTTGCACTTGATTATTGAAGACAACATTTATTAGAAACACAAAGGAACAGTTCCCCAGACACAGCTTTCTGACTGCAAAACACTTCACCGGTGATGGGCTTCGACTTAGCAAGCAGAACTAAGATAAAATGGCAGATTATCATAGAATTATAGAATGGTTTGGATTGGAAAGGACCTTAAAGTTCATCTGTTCCACCCCCTGCCATGGGCAGGGACAACTTTCACTATCCCAGGTTGCTCCAAGCCCTGTCCAAGCTGGCCTTGGACACTTGCAGGGATCCAGCTGCAGCCAGAGTTTCTCTGGGCACCCTGTGCCAGGGCCTCACCACCCTCGTAGGGAACAATTTTTTCCTAATATCCAATCTAAACCTCTACTCTGTCAATCTGAACCCATTCCCCCTTGTCCTGTCAGCCCTTGGTAAATAATCTTGCCCCACCTTTCCTGTAAGTTCCCTTCAGGCACTGGAAGGCCACAATTAGATCACCCCGGCGCTTGTCTTCTCCAGGTTGAACACTCCCAATTCTCTCAGCCTTTCCTCATGTTAAAATTCACCTAAAAACTGGGAAAGAAACGGTGCAACGGTGGAGGTTTTAAGTCAATACCCCAAATTCAGCTGAGGAGCGGGGCCGCCTCCAGCTCCACGGCCTCAGCCCCGCCAGGCCCGGGCCCGCTGGAGCCCGAGAGGACACGCGCAAAGACCGAGCGGGGACCGAACGGTGCGGGGCCCTGCGGCCCTCAGGGGGGCCATGAGGGGGCCATGATGGAACATCCCCCTCAGCGCTCACCTGCCGCTCCCGCCCGGCCGGCCGCTCTGCCGTGCCCATCCGGAGGTGACGCGGCCGCGGCGCTCGGGAAGTGACGGAGCCGGGGGCGGTACGGGGCGGGCTGTGCCGGGCCCAGTTCCGCGTTGTGCCGGGTCCAGGGAGCCGCCGGCGCAGAGCGCGGTGAGTGCGGGGCCGGGCCGGGGACTTTCTTGGCGGGCGGGGATTTCGTCAGCAGCTCCTCATCGGGACCACCCGGCGCTGCCCATCGCGCCCCTCAGCGCTGCCCGCGGGGCCGCCCCGCTCCCCTCACGGCGCCTCCGGCTCTGAGGTGACGGCGGCGAGGGGAACCCCCGGCCCGGGCGGCTCCGGAGCCCCGGCGGGACCCCCGGCGGGACCCCCGGCTCGGGCGGTGCTGTGCGAACCGGGGGACCCGTGTGGGGAGCCGGGGTTGGCCGTGAACGCTGTGCGGGAGAGGAGGCTGCTCCTCGCTGGCCTTCAGGGCGAGAAATGAGCCGCTGCCGTCTCACCCCGCTGGAGAGCGGCTCTGCTCTTCCAGAGCCCCAAAGACTGGGATAGACTCGCCCTGCTCCGGTGCCTGATGACACAGGGAGAAATCTATCCTTCTCCCTGCGGAGAGTCAGATACCGATGGTCTTTGTCTGCTTTTCCACTGGAAATGTGCTGTGCTTTCCCAGCTGGGTGCTCTCTGCATCGCCATGGACTGCCTGGGCCTTGTGGGTGTGCGGCCCAAATCTGTGGAAACTTGACTGCTGACTGGAGTTAAGCACCTTGTCTGGTTTTTATTTCTCTAGCCAGTGTCATCTGGTGTTTACAGGAGATAATAAAGCAGCAAGATTCCTGTTTTATTCCAGTTTTGCTTCTCGGATGTTTGGCAGGTCGTGTACATGATCTGAGGGAAGGATGCGTGTGTTTGATAGCAGCTTATCTATAAAGTGCTGTGAATCCAGGTTATCCCCTTTCAACTGCACCTATGGCATTTCTTCAGGGTTTTCTCCTGTCCTTGTTTTCTCTGCTATGTGCTTACCAACAAGTGGGTATCCTGGTTTAGTTAAGTGTGACAATGTGGGTTGAGGTGGAGAAAGTGTGGTGGTACTCTTTTATGCCTCGAAGCACACATGTTGTGTTTGGGCAGTGGATTTTGGTGCTGTTTTGCTGTTGGGAATTCTGCTGTTTTGGAGATGGTTTCACCTCAGTTTGATTGAGGGTTCTTACAGTAACATAGATCAGCTCTTAACGCATTAATTTTCCTATTGAAACAGTCTTCGTTATGTCAGCCCTCTTTCTTCCAGTCCATGATTTCTGCAGCATGGAATAGACTTTCCTTTATTCCTTATTGGATAAGTGACAGTTGTAACCATGGCTTCATCCCCTGCTTTCAGATGAGGGTTTCAAAAGCCAGTTTCCAGTTATGCAATGGGAGGTGAGCTCCACTTTTTAGTTTGAGCTTTGTTTCATGTCCTGCTGAGCAGCTGAAACTGGTGGTGTTTGTAATTGCTGTGGGGAAGGGTAGGAGGAGACTCAGTAGCTTTCAAGTGGGTGGTAGCAATGAGGAAGGTGAGTACACTGGAGCAATTGCACTCTTGCCCCCTTAAAGTTTTCTTTCTAAGTTGTTGTCTTGAAATTTCTTCTTAATGTCATAACTGCATCTGACTGCATCTCATGAACAGCTCTCCTTAGGATGGTCTGGGTAATTAGTGCATGCTTTGAGATTTCTTGTTTCTTAAAAAACTGTGGGTTTAAAACAGAAAAAAACCCCTGTAATTCCTGATGTATGGCGATGGGAGACATGTTGTTATCTGCAGGTTGGAACTTTAACTTCTTTTCCTTGTGGACAAGTGGGAGCTGGGTGAACTTTGCTATTCCCTGAGGACGAAGGGCACAACCTTGAAGCTGTTGCAACACGGAGCTTTTTGTAGCCCTGTACCAGCTTCAAACACAGTCACGGAGCAGCACCAAAACCACCCAACCTTGCTGATTTTGGTGCTGCTTGGACCAGAGGGGCCCAGGAGATGTTGTTAGCGAGGCAGGCAGTTGTTCAGGATATTTCAAGCTTATTAAAAGAATATTTTTCTCTCTCCCAGGGCTCAGAATTGGCCTCTGTGAGCCTTTTGTGGGCAGTGTGTCCTCACAGGATGGCCAAGTGTGAAATCTGAATTGGCTCCACTTAGAGACTGCTCCTGTGAAAAGCACAACTTGTTATGTCAGGAGCTGCTTTCAGCCACTCTGGACTTTGTCAGGTCCTCGTGTTCATCCCTTTTCATCTGTGCTGTGCCTCCTCTACATATCCTTTTATCCCTGGATCTCACCTTTTCACCTATTTATTGCACAGTGTCTCTGCTGCGTTATTACAGCACCTGATTCTACTGCCGGATGTAATCAAAATTCATGTTTTACAGGAAAAAATACCCCCAAAAGAACAGTTTAATATATGTGGCTTTAATGGTAGGGACAAAACTTCTAATAAACTCAAAAGAAGTTGCATGGCATCCCTGAAGCTCATGTTACAACAGTCTTTCCTAAAAGGTATCCCAAAGTCTTTTTGGAAAAATTGGGAATTTTAACTCTAAATTCTAAGATGATTTATTTGGGTAGGAATTGGAAAATAGGTCTGGTGTACAGAGGCATAACCCACAAAATGGAAACCTGTGGTCTTTAACTGAATTACTTCTCCTTTGAGGGATTAAAACTGTTTTAGTTACGAAAACATTTTTAGTATGGGAATAAATGCACTCATGTCAAAATAACCCATTATGGCTAAATCTGTGGAGATTTGGAGCATCTTTCAGATGTGGCCTAATTTATTATAATTGAATGCTTCCCAGGAGTGCTGAAGGACTGAAAAAAATCGAGCCGTTACTTCTTCTATTTTCTGTCATCTTCAGGAAAGTCATTAACCTCCAAGTGAGGGGCTGTGTCACTTCAGTGTCACGTGAACGGTGTTATCTTGCTCTGTAGGGGCAGCAGGTTTGCAAGAGGAGTCGCTTTGGGCTCGAGTGCTGCAGAGCTGAGGACGTGGTTGGCTCTTCCACTGCCTTCAGATCCTGGAGAAGTGGTGGAGAGGGAATAACTGTGAGGAGCTGAAAGGGGTATGTAATGTTTCACTTCCAAGCTGATCCCCTCCTTCACCTAAATGTGCTCCTGTGCCAGGCAGTCTTTGACTTTTGAGGGAAAGTGCACTCCAAGCTGTTTCTTTGCCAGGAAGTTCTTAACTTATTCTCCGTCTAGAGCGTTTGATGACTGAAATAAAACACTCTTGCAGATGTGCAGCACTGACTAGCTTAGTGCAATTCCTTACCCACCTGGAAAGGCTGGGTTTTGATCCTTTGTTCTCCTTACTGTAACTGTAGAACAGTGGTGTAGAGAAAGAAGAAGGAATATCAGAAAAGTTGAGGAGAAAGAAGCAGCAGGATACCAGCAGGATTGGAACAGTTGGCTTGAAATGCAAGAAATAACTGGATATTATGTGTTGCTGAGGTGACTGGGGGGAACAACAAAATGCTGTAAGCTCTTACGCTGGTTCTGGGAGCTGTGTGACCAGCAGCTGATGGAGGTGAGAGTCAGGAGCACTTTCAGTAAGAAGTGGTGAGAATTAGTAATTCAAACAATGTCTGGGGAAGCAGTGAGATCATGAAAACAGCTTCCTTGTTGTTCTAGCACACTGGAGAGGAGTCCTCCAAAAATCCTTAATACAGAGCATGAGTCCACATTCTGCTCTTCCAAGTGGGAGTGCAAACATCCAACTGCCTTGTCCAAAACTGTTTCCTTTTGCATAAGTGCACCCAAGACTTGGGTGCTTCCACAGCCTCCCCAGAGCTTCAGAGAAGAGACTTTTGTCCTTTTCTCTGATTACAGAGAGCAAATACTGCGGTGCCTGATTTTGTTGTGTTCTCATGCTCTGATAGCTTGTTTTGCTTTGTCTCACTTATGCTGTGAAGTGCCAGTCACAGTTACCATAAACCCTTTTTGTTGCCCAATTTGCATTTTTGACTAGCAATAATTGTCTTTTTATACTTCATGTTTTGGGTTGCACTGACGCTCAATGGTGTATTGTGGGCTCTTTGTTCACCTCTACAAAGCAGTTCTTGTATGAGCACAGCTCTAACAAATTATCTAAGCCACCCTGATACAAAAACTGTCCACAGTTGTTTTCCTCGCTCTTTTAAATAGTTTATTTTTATGTTTGCTGGTAACTACTCCATGTAGTAGGCAAATTTATTTTTAGAGATGGGCTCTGTGTCTCTCCCAGCATCTGTCAGAAGTGAAGTTCTGTTTAGCAGATGGAATTTAATTTCCTGTGGTGAGCTCCCATGGATTCGGTGTAGACTTGAGAATATGGAGTGAGTTAATGAAGGATAACTCCATTTTGGGTCAGACTCCCACTCCAGTTAATCCCTGTGGGGAGGCATTAGTGCAGGACTAGTGACTCTAATGGGCATCAAGCAGCACAGCAGATCAAGGGTGCTGAGCTGAGGGGATGTGCATCCTCCAGTCCCTTTGCTAAGATGCTTTAAGTATAATTAGGCTTGGGTAAACCAGGGAGGTTTTTTTCTGGAGCCAGGAAGGGTTTGCAGCCCCTTCAACCTTGCCATGTGCTGGCACACCCACTCTAAGTCAGCTGTGGTTTTAAATAGGCATTTGTAGAGCTTTCCTGCAGAATGGTTCAACTTTAAGACCTTTGTGACAAGTATTTGTCCCACAGAAGTGTGGAAGGGGATTATTGATCTGCTTTACTGCAAACGTTGACATCTGTACTTGAGGTGGTGTTATGCAAAGCTAATCCTGGATTAGTGCCTTTCCAGGCAGGCAGGGTAAAAGTGGCTCTGGCAGCTGAGCTCCAGGAAAAAAAAGCTGTCATGCCTAGGGAACGACTCACCTGACACCCCCAGAGATGCAAGAGTTTTATGGATTGCACTGGAATTCAGTGTTGTGCACAGCCTGGGCTTTCGCATCAAACATGGAGAGCAGTTGGCATTACAAAAAATGAACTTCCTTGCAGTGTAATTAAGCTGAGAGCAGAGACAAAGCAAGTGAGATTTTGATTTTGAAGGCTACATTTGCACATGTGAAAAAAGATGGATTTCAAAATGAGGAACGTGCAGCTTCCACTGAAATTTGTGGAGGTTTTTTTCTAATCTTTGCTATATTTAAGTTAACAAAATGTGACTGAAGTTCCCTAAACACGTTTTTTAATGTGGCTGAGTGTGCACAACAGCCCTGGATGGCTTTTGCTTCCTAAGCAGTTTTTTGTGCACATCAGGCTTGCAGTGTGGGGGGGTGTAATTAAAATATTGCCCTCTGCAATTTGAGCTCTGTGTGTGTAAATTCGTGGGATATACATGTGTATGTGTATATAAACTTACATTGTGCATGTTCATAAATATATATTGAAATATCTATAAAAATGAGCACAAGCGAGTGCAGTCAGTAGAAACAAAACACTCCAGCATCCACCTGGACTTGCTTTCCTGCTGGAATTAAGGGGTGGCTGAACATTTGATCCTGATATCGCCATGGCAACTGGCCAGTTCTCCTCAGCTGAGGGCTGGGATGTCTCCAATGACTCCCAGAGTGTCAGGCTGCTCTGAACTCACCTGGGGAGAGGGAGAGCTTCACGTTTCCCTGGTGTTTGAGCAGTCCCTGGTTGCAGGTGGCTGCAGAGTGCTGCTGTAGAGCTCCCACTGCAGCAGCTCAGGCCTCTTGTCCTTGGCTGACTGTGGAACCCTTGGCATTTTTCAGAAGCCAGCTTTTGCAAAGGTGTTTTATTCTTTTTTTTTTAGGTGGTTTAGGTGTTCTGGGGCTCAGGTTGCAGTGAACAAGAACTGTAATATGCATGAGATGAATTTTTGCTACCTTGTTTAACCAGACACATTTCAGTTTCTGCACATTTTGTGTCAAGGGAAGGTGTTGGAGAAAGGACTTCTTTCCAAGACCTCGATGCTTTTGGCCACTGGATTTTAACTAAAACCTTTAATAATCAGATTCTAGCCAGCAATTTTATCTGTATTGCAAGTAATGCACAAGGCTTGTACCTGTTTAGAAAAACATCTGTCTAAAACTGACTTGTGAGACCCTGGAAGTGTCAAATACAGTATCTGAAGTCTTTGAACATTTTATTTAAAAATTTGACAAAATTATTGCAGTCTGAACCCAAGGGGTGATCTCATGCCTGTTTACCAAACCTAAGTTGCTGCTTGGCTCTTAAGCCTAACATAAATCAAAGGGGAAGTATTTTTTGTGTAGAACTTTTAATTTCCTCCACTGGACAGTTTTATATAACCTGACAGTTTAATATGGCACCACTTTGCTTTCCAATGAAAGCAGCATATCAGAAACTGTAAATCAAGTTTGCTTACAGGGAGAAATACAGTGCAAATAAGATACTTTAGCTTTGTGGGTCTCCCTTTTCCAAAATAAAACTCCAGAAACTGTTTTAGGATTCAGGAGAGGGTTATTAAAACAAGGAGTCTGACTGGTTACTCTCTTCGTGTTTGATTGCATAAGATTTGTCAGCTGTTCAGGGGTTTTTTAAGGCAAAAATAAATGAAGCTCTTGCAACATTCTGGTTTTATGCTGGCACCCAGTTCTTGCATTATTTACTCTCCTGAATAAGAAAACCACATGTATTCTTTTGGGGGTTTTGGGGTTGTTTTAGGGCTGATCTTTCTAGAGAGGGGCTACACCAGCAGAGAACATGGACAGTGTCAGCAAAGCTTCCCATCAGAGCGCTCCTGTCCTCTGAAGGGTTTGCCTTTTGTGCTTCAGAGATGCCTGACTTTGCAAAACAGGAGATGCAGCTCTGTATCTTGGTTACCTCACTGAGGGCTAATCTTTCAGCCAGGGAGGTTTTTGAGGGCTGCTTGCATAGTAACGGCCTGCAAAGCTTAGTGCCAGCATGAAGAGCAAACCTGAAGCACCAGTCTCAGGATGGAAGTGAGGTTTGTATGAAGCTCTGCTGCTCCTGGAGCCCAAACAGTGGGGTTGGGTCGTGGAAGGAGTTGTTTAATGAGCTTTTGTTCAGCTGTTAGAAGTGAGGGAGTTTTGTCATTTGAGTGAAAAATTTAGATTTGTGTAGGTGGAAATGTTTTAATCTTTGTCACTGTGGGAACTGAATCACTTTCTCCTGTTTGATGGTGTAATGCAGGATGACTGTGAGCTGGATTTGGAGAGCTGCTGGGTGTTTGCCTGCATCCTTTGACTGTGGAGTCCTCCTAACCAGAAACACACATTGTGCTTTTTGGTTTTCTTCTGCTCTTAGATCCTCACACGTGACTGATCTATGAAATGGCAGAGAATGGCACAGATTGTGACCAGAGACGCATAGGAATGAGCAAAGAGCAGCACAATGGAAACTTCACAGGTAGGTGGAAAATCACTTGGTGTTTTCAGCTGCTCTGTTTTGGGTGTAAAAGGGCCAGCACAAGATTGAAAAGGAATTGATGTTGGTTTTCTGTTTAGGCCAGGTTGGATGGGGCCACCTGATCTAGTGAGTTGCATCTCTGCCTCTGTCAGGGGGTGGAATGAGATGGGCTTTAAGGCCCCTTCCAACCCAAACCATCCTGGGATTTTGTGACTTTATGTCCACATAATGGGAAGGGCCTCGATGCCTGAATCATTCTTGCAGACCTCAGTCACTTCTAGGGCTGAAGCCTAGAGGACTTAGGATTTCAAAGCCATGAAATAGATTTATGCTGTGTGTTTCCATTCACGTTTCCCTTCCACTCTTTTCTCCTCCCAAAGTTCTTGATCTGTGGTTCACATACGTTTAAGCTGACCTGGTACCAACAGGGGCTGCAACAGGGCTGAGCTGAAAAATTAAACTGTGTTGGCAAATGTGTGGCTGTGGAAGTCAGGCTGTACAACCCCACCCTTTGGCACTGAAAAGCTAGTACTTGGTCATAAAAATCTGTTTTACTCTGGGACGGATCCAGTTATTAGCCTCCCAATGTCTAGCTGTTCTGTTGAAATTCAATGTCACTATAATTTATTGGTTTCAGTGATAAATTACCAACAAAACAGTTTTTAACTGCTTCACCTCCTGCCTGTCCTCTGTTTCTCCTAATGGTATGTCTGAAGTAGCCTGGAGTTAATGTTTAGAGCTCACGAAAAATAACCTGAAAACATTTAATGAAGATTTTTGTGTTACTGAATTGTCTGTGCTGTGTAGTAAAGCACGGAAATTATAATCATCTTTCTTTGTTTCCTGTCAGCTTTGAATGTGCCAGTTCCATATTTAATTAAGTTTTGTAATCAAGTGATTTCTCAAGTTGTGTGCAGTCTTACACCATTGTCTTTTATGACCTTTACTAAAAACAAGGTCATAAAAACAAGTTTGAAACATTTTTATTGCGCATATTAAGCAAAAAATATTAACTGCATGTTTGTAGGTATGGAGCAAATTAAAGCCTTTTACTTAAAGACTTAAATCATTCTGCAGCTCTGAGGGAGTGTGGATGTTCTCCAGTATTTGCCATTGTAGGATTTCTGTTAGTTCATCTAAAGCAACTGATGTTGCAGCTAAGGAACACAAAATTAAGTGGGCTGTGTGACTAATGAGATCTGCAATTTCTATGTAAATATCAGCATTTGATAAGGCAGAATGTTCCAATTACTGGAGTAAGACTGAAATAATGACTTGGGTTACAATACGCTGGAGATCAGATTAGATTAATATTTTAAATGCAACAGCTTTTTAAAAATTTAAAATTTATTAATATTATTACAATGCAAAATAGAATGCATGTGTTGTGACTGTGTAGTAAGTGATGTTTAAACAAGTTTGGTGCCTGTTTGGATACAAGTGTAATTTTTCATTGTTTACTGTATTATTTTTTTCCTCTTATTCCAGAATTCCTTTTCTTTAAAAGTTTAACAATTATTACTGCTCATTAGCTTCGAACAAGCCATTCTCCTCCATAAAAGTAGCTCAGGTTTGGGGGTTTGTTCATATTCTTGTGAACACATAGTAACACCTTGATCAGCAAAGTCTTTTTGTGCCCTTGCATGGCAGTGAGCAGGAGCTGGGCTGGTGTGAGCTCAATCCCCTCCTTTCCACAGGAGGAGCTTGGGAGAAGCTGGACAGGCCAGAGGACCCTGCCTGGGAGGGCAGGTGCTCCTATCCAGTTGCACAGGGACTGAGGGGGATAAAGAGCACGTGTAATTCCATCCAGTTCCAGCGGAGGAGTCTGGGAATAGCTCTCCTGGAAGAGAACCAGCTCAAGAGTTCAAAGTGAATTGTCCCTGCAGCAGGTGCTGAAGTCACATTTGAGCTGGACTACTGGCTGGTTTTAGCTCCTCAGGCAGTGCCTTGCGGAAAGGCTGCTGGAGGTGTTACACCCTGGGTCCTTGAATGCCTGGCTGCTCCAGGGAGGAGCAAACCACTGCATTTGCTGGATGTCACCTCATTCCTGAGGCACTGGGAGCAAATGCTTTGGGATCAGGAGAAAAAATGACTGAGAGCTGACGAAGTTAGGAACTTAACTTCCTAGCAAAGAATGAAAACCCAGTATAATTTTGGGTGGGATAGAATCTGACCTGCCAGCCTGGGCTTTTACATATCTTTTCTTTTGCTTTTCATTTGCAGATTCCTCTATGTTGAGTGAGCGGAAGCGAAGGGAGCGAGAGGAGAGGTTGAATATTGTACTGTGGAAAAAACCGCTTGTTACCTTGCAGTATTTTTGCCTGGAAACTCTAATAAACTTGAAGGAATGGACCATAAAGTAAAGATCATTTATTTAACTTCTACTAAGCGTTCTGGGGAAACCCATGCTCTGATTCAGTAGGTCATTCTGTCATCTCACTTTCCCTGATGATTCACAACTTGAAAAGTGTTTTTTTGGAGAACACGTGTATTTTTGTCCGTTAAAGGTGACTGCTGGAACATCCCACACTTGTGGCTGTGCACTCATACGTTCTGCCTAAATTAGTGCAGCAAGGGGGAAGAAAATGGCAAACTTCCTTTGTGAACAGTTCAATGTTCCAGTTTGAAGGAGTGGGTCAGTGTTTAGGGACCCTTAAGGCAAGGGATATTGCTCTTCTGGCTGCAGTGTTGAGCACTGACCTACTACCGTAGGTTGACATCACTGAGTAATCTTCAAATAGCTCAGCCAGGGCAGAGATCAGGGTTATGTGGGGCTTCCAGTGATGTTTATGATGCTCTAAAGAGGACTTTGCTTCCATGTGGGCCCTTTTACAGCAGGAAATGATTTATTAAAGCACTTTCTCTGAGTGTTATTTTCACACTGGATAAAATCAGCTTTTATTCCAGTGCGAGAATTTGTGAGGAGCAGTCCTGCCATTCCCTGCTAGTGCTGAAATGCAGAGCCAGTTCTTAAGGCACAAGGCCCGAGGGTTTAAGCTGCCAAAACATAAGCACAATTTGCAATGAAAATGCCTAGAACAGTAGCCATGCAGTGCTTGTGTTGGTAACTGGGCTCTGTTGTGCTTGGGATTGAGTTCACAAAGCCTTTCCCAGTCAGGAGACAGGATCTAATGTCACCTTGGGTGATTCCAGCTCTTGGGCTGCTCCTCTGCAGGGTGAGCTGAGCCTGGTGCTCAGGGCTGTGCTCACTGAGCCTCTGGGCTAGGCTGGAGGTGCTGGCAGTTCACATTTACTGAGAGAAGCTTCTGTTTTCCATTTTCTTTTGAAATTATTTGTGTGCAATACCAGGTTTATGTAGTGTAGTCTTAATTCCCTTTTATACCCCACATCCCCCCCAAAAAATCTAACCCCCAAGCCTGTTTATTTTATTTTGTGCATTCTTTCAACAACCACTAGGAATTGTCTCTGAGAGCTGGTTTTTTGGGTCTGACATTAGTAATTTCCGACAATCTCCAAGCATTATTTAAACTAAGCAGAAATAACATTTGAGGATTTATTTTAAGACCTCAAAACTTATTTGGCTTCCCAGAAATCCAGTTCTGATAGAGATAGCATTTGCCTCCTCTGCTGAGCAGCACATTTAGTTGTCTGGCACTACCCTGACAGAATCTTTATAGAAAATAACCTTGACTGTTATAATCTATTAAGTTGAGACCTCAGATTGACTCTTAATGATCTCCTGTGTTCCGTGGCATAAACTGTGTTTTGAATGACAATCGCTTGAAAATTCAATTGTTATGTTAATGTAAGCAGCAGTAACTTTAATTTTAAAATAATTAAGTGCTTTTTTTCAGTTTGCTTAATATTAAATACTTGTGACTGTTTCCCTGTATTATGTCTCAAATTTCTATCTCTTTCTAAATAGATAAGTTGTGTTCATAGTTTGCTATTGTAGTCTGGGAATTTTAAGTGATGCTAGCACTTGCTTTCTTATGTATCATTAGGTGACAATATAATAGTGTTTTCTGGAAGATAATAAGTGTATTTGCTAATCTCGTGTGTGTGGCCACATACACATCAAGCAGAAAAAAAACAGTAAAACCAAATGCGCTTAAAAGTGATTTGGCAGCAAATTACATTGGAAAACACTTTTTTCTCCTTATTCCCCTAATGCTTCATAATTATCTAAAATACATTTATTAAATTTGGAGCTGTTGCAAGATACTAATTTTAATAGATATGGGGAAACAAAATAATGTAAAGATTTGTTCCTGTGACTGCCACTGGTTCTGCCCAGCAGCACAGCTGGAAATCAGCATTTCTGAATTCCACCCAGCTCGTCCTTGCCCAGGGCCAGTGCAGGGCCTGCTTTGCTCTGTGCTTGGCCACAGCTGCTGCTCAGGGCCTGGGTCTGGCTCTTGGCTGCAGAAGCTGAATTGTTTGCAGCTTGTTTGTTTTCAGACAGTTACTTTGTTTTTCTTTATTAAAAAAAAAATATGTGTGGCTGATCTTTGATCTCCCTTGACAGTGAAGTGGAGATTTTTCCCTGGAGTAGAGGCTCCCCAGATATTTTCTTGGAAGGTTTACACTTTTATTAGAGCAAACTTTTCAGCTGCAGTTGTCCCTGCTGAGTCCATCCAGGCAGCCCCAGTCCCCAGGGATAACTGAGTTACTTTGGAATGCATGCTCAATGATGGAAAACCCAAATTTGCCCTTTGTCTTTAAGGTTGTGGCAGCGGCGAGGGGTCCTGGTGTGTGTGCTGCTGGCATTGGCCGTGCTCACAGTCATGTACTACATCGAGGGAGCACATCAACAGGTACCCCCCACTGTGCCTCCCTTGCTGACCCACACTCCTGTCCCTGTGCTGGGGGTGAATGAATTGTGCTGCCATCTCCGTGCATTTATCATCTCTTTCTTTAACTGCTCACTCAGGGTTTATTTCTCAAGTCGTGACTGCTCCACTGGCTGTGCATGAGCTGCGTTTCAGAGGTGGGGAGGGATGAACTGTGTCATTTGATCTGTTCTGTTGGATCTGGAGGTGTCTCATCTGTTCCTGATTAAGCACGCCTCAGGTGCTGCAGCACTCCTTCACGGCTGGTGCCAGCAAGCTTTTAATAGTGGTGGGAGCTCTAGAGCGATAATGTGGTCCTGAGTCGTGGTGGAGCTTTGTGCTTCCCAAGAAATGGTTCTTGCGTTTCTGTGGAAGGGTCTCCTGCCCAGCTAGGACAGGCACATACAGAGATACAAAATGGTTTCATGGTTCAGAGTTGCTTCTGTGATGCTTCTCATTGTTTCCAAATGGTCGTTTAAAGGCTTTGTGGAGTTTTGGTGAGCACAAAGCCTGGTGCTTTTGCAGCCCTGGAAGTGTAAGATACTGTTTAAGCTTAGTGATGGTGGTGTCTGCACCTTTCGCCTCCCCATTTCTCTTGGAGTTTCTGATTTTCCTGGAGGACAGACAGCCCTTTTAAACCCATTCCAACTGAATCATCTTGCAGCTCTGGAATGAGCGGGTTCCCAATTTCAGAGAACTTGCTTCCATTCCTCCTGCTGTGATGTGTCACTGGCTGCCTGAGGGGTTTGCAGGTCTGGAACAGAAGTCCTGTCTTCCCAGGTTTCCTCGAGCCTGCTGGGAAGAAACCTGATCCTCTGGGACTGCTGGGAGCAGTGTCACCCTTGGGTGACAGCCAGGGCAGGAGCTCCCTGTGGAGGGAGGTGTCAGCCATGTGCACTTGGCATTTTCAGGCTGTTTTCTTGCCCTGACAGGTTGGAGCCTGGATTGGAATGGTGTGAGCTTCTTCTTGGTGCTGTTGGTCCATGGATGGTGTAAAATAGCGTCCAGAACTTACTGTGCCTTCCCCATATCCCCTCATTTCTATGTACAGCAGACAACCATTTTTCATGTTTTCTTAAAAATAACAAACCTGCTGCTCACTGCTCCAAGATATTTACTGGCAGTGCAGCTGATTTTATTCCTTTATTTAATCTGTTCAGACAATTGCCTGGGCTCTACTAAACACTCTCTGGGGCTTGCTCCTCGTGTGCCCGTTCTGGATTTCAACCTCCTACTATTGAACCTGAATTTTCATCCGTCTCCTTGGAAACTTGCTGATTCCAAGCTGTGGGCGCTTTTCTTTTGGAAGTGCAGTTTTCTCTACACGTCTGTGCTGTAACTGTAATAAATTGCAAATAGAAGTATTTAGGAGTCTACTTCAGTTGTTACAATCCAGATAAATGTCTGTGTTAGCTTGTAGCTTAATTTTCTCCCTTGGAGATATCCTAATTTATATTTTTTTATTTCTTTTTTGCGATTTTCCTTGCTCAGTATGTGCGCTACATGGAGAAGAAGTTCTTCTGGTGTGCCTACTGGGTAGGATTGGGCATACTCTCCTCTGTTGGGCTTGGAACAGGTCTCCACACCTTTCTGCTCTACTTGGTAAGGCTGTTTCCACTCCATGTCCTTCCTGAATTGAGTACTTTAATTGTTACAGATTTGAAAACAGGTAAGTAATTTTCTGCACGTTCTACACATGAAATACTTCTCAAGTTGGTGCTCTGGTGAACGCTGTTCATGTTCTACACTGCATCATCTTGTTTTGTAGTTTGTAAGCTCTGTGTTTGTTAGACTGCTTTTGGTTAACCCTCACTTTGAAACCATGAGCCAAATCTGCAAGCTCTGTCCTCTAAAATCCTCATTTTAATGAAGGGTTTTCTACTGTGTGCAGCTCAAATGTTTCCATTTAAAATTTTTCAGGGTATTTTTTTAGTAGCTTAAAATGATCCTTTTTCTAACTGAAACCACCAAAATAGGCAGCTGGTTTAAAGTTCAGTCTGCATTAATTTTGCTTTGAAAATAATAGCAGGAACAATGTTTTTCTATGAAGATAAAATATCTTATGAAAATTTGCATGATGTTGTTTATCTCAACTTAGCTATGAAAGTCAGGGGAATGTTTGGGTGTGTTTTGCTTTTGGCCATTGGATTAGTTCCTGGTTTATGAAACCACTGCCCTGGATTCAAGAAAAGGATTCATGGCCACAAAATAATTAAAACCAGTTTATGCAACAAATGTCATCTTGTATTTGGAACAATTACAGATGTTTACTTTCAGAGCTGCTTTAACCATTAACAATAACACAGAAAACACTACAAGGAACTCCTGCCTTTCCCCACAGCAGGACAGTGCCTGGGAGATGGAATGGCATGGGATGAGCAGCCTCAGATTTACTCTTAATGTAGCTTCTGTCCTAAAGATTGTGGAAGGAACTCCTACTAAACAAAGTCAAGCTTGCGCATACAAGAGCACTGTAATCTTATACCCCAGGCCACTCCAAGATGGTTTTGGCGCTTGAAATCTTCCTAAGACAGCACCATTTCTTTTCTTAAAGAGGGTGGAATGAGTTAGCCTTTTTTCTACTCTGTGTTTAAAACTCAAGTGCTTAAATAGTTCTAAATTACTTCAATGTAGAAAAATTAAATTCCATAGTACATCACTTTGATTATCCTGTGGGGTGTGTGAACCTCGTTGGAGGTATTTAGGCCATGACCTGAGCTTGCACTGAAATAATTTATAGAAAATGTAAGTTCTCAGTTGGTTTATCAGTATAACTTTGCTGGGCATTTGGGAGGTGAACAACCTTCCAACGATTACAGGGATGTGTCAGCCAGGAAAAGAAACTGAGTTTGATATTGTTAGGGAAGGTATTTATATGGAACATAAGAGGGAAAGTCTCACATAACTTTGTTAGGAGAGGGAAACAGACTGAATAGATTACCTTGAATAATTACAAGGTGGTTATAGAGTAAAATGTAATAAAACTGTAGCATCAACATCTAAAGTGTAATGCTACAGGAGAAATACTAGTTTGCTTTAAATATGTGAGGCGGATAAGCATGTTCCTGTTACACTGAGGGAATCCCATGAAGGCAGTGAGTGTAGGAAGAAGGCAAGCCGGGGTTTGCTTGCCTTTTTTCCTCCTGTGCAAGATATAGTGATTAGCATGGTCTGCTCAGGTCTGTTAACACCTTCTGGGCACTGTCTGAGCACCTCGTGGTTTACACCTCGGTGGAACCCACACGGTATTTGCCACTAGATGGCAGAGGGAGTGTAAAAACAGCAGTGCCTGGCCCTAGTAAACTTTGTTTTCTTTTAAGTACCTGAACTGTTAATATTCTTATCAGTGCAGCTGTATCAGCAAGGTGTACATGGAATATGTTAGCACTGTAGTAAAACAGTGCTTGATATCTGCTCAGTTGGAGCCTCCACCTGCTGTGAGAAGGAACACAGTACTAACGTAAGGCTGCTGGTACAGCTTTTAGGGATGAGCTCTTTCAGAGAAGTGTTCTGGATTTAACCCGTCTGGAAACAATGCAGTTAGAAGCTCCAGCTCTCAAAGCTGAGAGTTGTAATTATTTTGCTTTATTATTTGTGCAGCAGTTCCCTCTAAAAGCAGAAATATGATACAATAAGTGGAGCTCTCAATATTAACCTTTGCATTACTGTAGATCGACTTTCATGTTCCATATACTTTATTTACATTTCTTCATTATGGTAAAACTTACTCTTCTATTGATTCAAAGAAATGAAAAGTTACAAAACAAATCCTCCCCTGCTTTAGTGCCTGGATTTGCAGGCAATAGAGAACAGACTCAGTAAGTGCTTTCAAATTGCTTTTAATTAATTGCTCATTTTAAAGCTATATGTAGAGGGAGATTGTTGGGAATGCAATTACATGCTGGGAGAACAATGCCCTTGGGCCCACCCATGTGGTGCTGAGTTCTGCTGGGACTTGCAGCATTGTCTGTGCTGCTGAGGGCACGTGGAGGAATGGATGGCATGCAGGCACCTGCTCAGGCTCCTTCAGCTGTCACACAGGTGCATCTGAATTCAATGCACTGGATTATCCAGTACTGCGTGTGGCCATTCGCGAGCCCAGCCTCTCTGGCAGGCCATGGAAGTGCTTAGGAAATGGCTGCAGTGTATGAATGACTGATGTTTGCTTTCCCTGGCCTGCTTAGCTGTTTCCCCAGGGTTGAAAACTGTCATTGGTCTGGATCCTTCAGAACATCTCTCACCAGCTGCTTTTTGGAGCTGCACTCCAGTGCCAGCAGAGATCCCGAGGTTCGCTGAGAAAAGAGTACTTGGGAACAGTCTGCTAAAAGTAGAATTGACAGTGTGAAGCAGCCTCAGTGTGGGAGGGGTGTTGCTGCCTCAGGATCATTTCAGTTCACATCTGATTGGGATTGTTTTGGTCACCAGTGCTTGGTGCAGGAGGGACAGTGTCAGTTTGATAACAGGGATTTTATTGCTGTTCCTGTGATTCAAGAGCTTTCTGTATGTCATAAAGGGGCTGAGCATTGTCTGATGTGTCAGCTCCTCGCTTAATGCTGCTTCCTTAGCTGTTGCCAGCACTAGATGTAGAATCTGACAGGGCTTTTTGGGAAACAATTCTCAAGCTGCACTTGGCACTGAGCTGAGGGGCTGGCACACAGCAGATCTTCAATGCAGGAACAGGGAAGCAGGCCACTCTTCCAAGAATCCTTTCCATTCTGACACTTTCAAAACAAGTCTGCTGGCTTATTTTCCTGAAGCCCATTAAAGGTTTTTCACAATTCTTTAAAAACAGTCCTTAAAAATAGTATTCATTATGTGGTTCTGTAGGAAATAAAACTATTATGATTAATGACTCTAAATACTGGTTTTAACAGCACATGGCTTTTTCCTCAGTCCTGCGATGTTTTCTGTTGGTGGTAGATTAAAATGTGAACAGCATGAATCACCTCATTACCAGCAGAGGATGGCTGAGGGTAACTTATGACGAATTTCTTGTGTTTGTACATCTCTGAAAGATCTTTGCTGCCGAAAATGAATGAATGAGGTGGCGGTGCCGGAGGGCTCCGGAGCAGGGGACAGTAGGTGGAGTGCTGGGTTGGGATCATGGGCTGTGGCCATCCCCACCCAAGGCTCTGCCTCGTGCTTTGGTTTCACTTCAGCTCTGAAAAACGGATTGTCAGAGATGTGGCCAAAAACAATGTGCTCAAAACGAGTGGTTGTGGCAGTCCCTTCTCCCTGTGGATATAAAATCCCTGAGGGGATGAGTGGCAGCGAATTCCTCACCGGTCAAAAGCTCAGGGCGAGCTCTGGCTGTTTGCATTGTTTGTGTTTTTGTTGCTTAAATGTGGATTCTGTTTGCTGCTGCTGCTGGAGCCCAGGGGGCAACTGCTGAGGGGGTTAGTGCTGGTGGCCAGGCCCTGGGCGAGCACAAACAGGAAATGTGAGGTACAATAGCAATGCTTGTGCCGAGGTCACTCACACACCAGCCCGGATATTTCAGCGCTGGAATATGTGGGTTTGTCAGGAATTCTTACAGGGCTGCTCAGCAGCAGAGTGGAAGAGGGCACAGCAAAAATTCCAGGCCGTGAAAAAGAGCAGAAATGTGCCTTTAAAGAAAAAAGCGAGTCAGAAAGGCAGTGCTCTTATTGTCAATGCTGCCCTTAGATCTGGGCTGGGCTTGTCTGGGTTTGAGGGCTCAGCATCTCACTTTCATTCTGAATTGGTTCCCCTCACCAGGAGTCACATTCTGGCCTCCCCAAACCGTCATAGTTTGCAGCTGAAATGAGTCCTGTGTTGGCCCTACCCAAACTAGTTTAGGTTAGAATTTGAAGATTTAAAAGCCAGACACTTGTGCAATAAGGAGTCCATTATCTGGGGAAAAAAAATGTTGGTGGTGTAAATAACTAAAAAAAAATGAACTCACAAAAATAAACGGTTTCCTGTCAGAACTACTGAAAACTTTTTAAAGTCAAACCTAATTCCTTTTAATTATCTTGTTCCAGGGGGTGAGATTGTAAGGAGACTCATGATAAAAATTACTTAAGTCCTTCTTAAAAGAGAAGCTCACAAAACAGGACTTACTCCACTTTTATGAAGTAGACAGAATAATTTAGAAACCCACACAACTTATTCTCATTTTTTTTTTCTCAGTTTACTTCCTCGTGACTAATACAGGAGTATTTTCTTAGTGTTTATCAGCTTCAGGAGAGATTTTGCTCTTTCCACGTGGATCATTCAAAACTATTGTGAATAACCCAGAAAATGATGGTTCTGTGTGTAAAGGAAAAAGTGAGGAACAAAGGCTGAGCTGCCTCAGCCAGGTGGGAGGTGCAGCAGTGCTGAATTCTTTTTGTGAAGTGAGGTGTTCATTTCCAGCCCTCATCATTCTCCAATTCACATGTCAACTTGCAAGTCTAAAAGAAAGGAAATAAAAAATACCTGTGCTCAAATTACTATTGAATTGCCGAGGTGGTTGAAAGAAAATTATATGGAGGGCGCAGAAGGCAGAAATTAATTCTAAAATAATGAAATGGAGCCTGTTTGTGTGAGGGTCATTTGTGTCTCTGTCATTTGTTTGTTTCCTGATTTTAAACTACTTCCTCCAGCTGTCCTAAGCTTTCTACAATGAACTGAAATATCCTGGAATACTTGAATCGACCTAAAAATTTTTAAAACATCACTTTTACAATTATCTCACCAGAAACTCCTGCATACAGCTCACCTGAGCTCTGTTTTGCTTGAAACTGCAGCATTGATATTAATAATGCACTGATGAATTGGGAGGATCCGCTGAATTAACTGGACACTGCTGCTAAATCAGTTGTGCAATCTGGGTGTTTCTTAAATCTTCTGGTGGCTCACTTGCATTTTAAAAATCTGAGATGAAAAGTGGTGCATTTTCAAGGAGAAAAACGTTCATTTGAAGTCTTGGTCCCTCCAAGTGCTCCCGTTGTGTTGATGCCTGTAGATACCTACAGAGAGTAAAGCCAGCAATGCTGGCTCAGGTCAGACTGTGCAAGAACAGCCCCGTGGGATGATGGCTGCACTCTTCTCTTCCTCCTGAAGGTTGATGGGCTTTACCTTTTAGAAGCTGATGCTGTTTTCATTATCTGCTCTCCACTTCCTCAACGTTTGTTCTGTCAGATCTCTGCCGGGAGGGTACATCGTGCTTTCTCCTCGTATACTCACTTGGAGTTTTTCTGGTTTTTTTAATGTATAGCCTGAACTTTGTACCTTTCATGTCACTGCTTCCTGGAGCAGGTTGGAAATAACGATAATGGTGCAAAACGATCTGTAATTGGAGATTCTAAAGCCAATCAGCACTGCTGGTGGCAGTTTGAATAGATGCTGAAGTTTGCTCCTCAGGAATAAGAGAATGGCTAGGGAGGGACAAAGAGACAACACTGATAGGTTATTTCACTGTAAATTTTCTGTCAGCACTAGAAGATAAAATTGGATTCTTTCAATTTTGCCTCCCCCAACACAAGTCTGTCTGCTCCTACAGAAAGCTATGTGGGCACAACCTTAAAAAAATCTGCTTTTCATGTTATTCCTTAGAACAGTACCATGACCCTGTTACACAGGGGTGCCACGTGCTGTTCCCTCAGTGGTTCTTGTTTAGTCAAATTTGGAGTTTGTGGCCGATCATTTGGAATTTCCATCAGCTCTGCACTGTGGGGCAAGCCTTGGCTGAAGTGGAAATAGAAACTTAGCCACAGACACGTTGTTGTAAAATTAATACATGGCCTGAGATGCTGCAAAGGTCTTCTAAACCTAGCCCTGACCACTTGATGGATGTTTGTGTCACTTGAGGATGCTCTAGGTACAGGATCCTCCGTCCCCAGCCCCGATTTGCAGCCAGCACCACAGACCAGACGTTATAAAATCATGAGACATTTTAATCTCCTACCACAGACAGACAGACAAACTGGACATATTTACCAGCCACCTCCAGACCAAGCCTTTCCCTCTTAATCACAGAGCAGTTCTCTTTGTGGGTAGTTGTCCACCGCTCTCAGAGATAAAAAAGATGCTGTAACATGGTGTGACTTTCTGGAGAGGTGTAATGACTTCATGGATAAGTATGGGATGAGTCGTGGCCTGGGGCACCACTTGCAGGATGTTTCCCATGAGAAGCAAGCTTTTGTTTTTCCAATTTATCTCCATCAAATACAGCATGACGTGCAAGGGCTGAGTCTTGAACCCAGTATGAAAAGCAGCGTATCCATGGAGGAAAACAGATTTTTAGTGCATTAAGTTCAGTGAGGAGTTCAGGGTAATATTTTTCTTGCTGGCAGCCATATCGCTTTTCTTTGAGAAATGTTTCTAAATTAAAACCAGTCTAAAATTAAATCTTCCCCAAAATAAAAGGTTAAAATTAGATGTGGTTGTTCTTGTGTTGCTTGAGCAGCCTGGCTGTTCTGTGAAGGGGCAGGCGAGAAAGCAACACTTGATACAGGATTTGTTTAGAGCTTTAATTGACTTCCCAGTCCAGGTTCTCAGAATGATTAATAATGTGAAAAGATGATTCATTTTTAATTGAATATTCAGTCGCTTTTCCTTATGGTAAAGACTTTCTGCTGTAAGAATTACACAGATCAGCATGTTTTTAAGGATTTTAACTCGTGATTTTTTTTTACATGTGCCTGCTGTCTCTTTCTACTTCCATAGATGAATTTCCCAGCATAATTTGTAGATAAAAAGATTTTACTTTCTAGAAATTTCATAATGCATCATTTAAAGTAACTTATTTCTGAGGATTAGCATTGCCATTTTAACTTTGGTGCCTTCAATCACTGGAATAAAACTCCTTTGAAGGCCTGTGAGTTCAAGAGTTTGAAGTTACTTTCTCTGAGACACTGGGGTTGTGCAGACAGGGATTTCCAAACTCCCGTAAACTGCTGTTGCTAAAAAATAGATTTACGTTGAGTTCATCTCGATGACCAAATCTTGTCTTGTTTGATTTGCAAATTGTACAGATATTTCTAACACATCACATTCCGGCCTGACCACAGGCTCCTTCTGGTCGCCAGCAGTGGCAAGCAAATGTTTCTCACCCGAGTCAGCAGATGTTTCTCAATTTCTTCTCTGCTATCCCTTGTTGGTGCCTCCTGCAGCTTAAAAGGAAAAAAAAATCATTGGAAGAGGGTGAGGGATAGACAGTTGGTGTTCAGGATCTTACATGCCTTGAGTTTCAGCGACTTTTCCCGGTTTGCTAGGATCACATCTTCCAAATTTCCTGGGATTAGTGTTTGGTGTGATGGGCTTTGAGGCAGTTTTGCAAATGCCCTTTTCGAAGGTAGAGCTGCAGTCACAGTCCAAGGGGGGACATCTGAGAGGACATCCCCAAGTGTTGAAACAAACTGAGCTATTGCAGGGAGGCAAAACATGCAGTATTTCCTGTGGCCCCACGCGGAGAAGGAGGAGGAGAGGGTGGAGGAGGTGTTATTTGTGAAGAGGATTAATAAAACTGGATGAGAATGAATCCTCCTGGCACAGGGAGGCATGCAGAGAAAACATTGAGGGTGTACAGTCGGGGGTTTTCCAAAGGTGGCACCTCGAGCCTGTTTGAAGCTGGTTCCCTGCTCCATCCAGAGTTAAACCATCACTAAATAGAAATTATCACCCCCAGCCCTCCCACTCCTCCTCCAGCTCTCCGCAGCCCTGGGCCTGTTTAGCCGAGCATTGTTTGGAGGTGCTTGGAAACCAGGGCTTTGGGGAAGCTCCCGTGTGCTCAGAGCTGGGCTGGGACGGCAGCAGATGTTGAGGGTGTTGCTCTGAGCCTGCCAAGCCTGGGGCAGTGGCTCAGTGACCCGCAGGACAGCCGGCTCCGGGAGGAGGACACCGGAATGCTCCGCTGCCTTCCCACACCTCAGCGCTCTGAACAATCCATTTGCGCTTTATTCCTTATTGCAGTTAAGATGTGGCTTCTGTGGCTTCCATCGCTCCAACTTTTTTCCATTATAGAATTGTTTACATTGCACTGGCAGAGTTCTGTTCCCCTGGCCTGGGCTTCAGGTGGCTGCTCGCAGCTGTTTGGTGAAATGCCTTTTTTTTTTCCATTGGCTACTCCTTGTGAAATTTTTCCTTTTGCAGACATTTGTTGAGACTGGGAGAGCTCCCAACAGGAGAGTTTTGAGGTTGTTCAGCCACTTCCAGGGTGGCAGCTCTGCTGGGAGAAGCTGCTGCAGCATCTCCAGTTGGGCATTTTGTCCTTGTATGCTCCTCTGGGGTCTTAGGATCTGCTTTATCCATCCTGGGTGCACTTTGGGAAGAAATCTGGGTGATGTTGAAACCTTGCAAGGGCTGGGGACTCGTAATCACTACTGATAGGAGTGATTAAATTTATCTCTTGCTATTCTAAGTGAGCAGCTGGCTGTAGTTACACTGTGTGCCTTCCAGATGTTGTGGAAGTGAAAGCCACACCTCTGGATTCCCACACGTATCTCACTGCCTTGGCCATGACCTCAAGGGAGCCGAGGGAATGGTCATTTACAACTCAAACCCGGGGGAATTTCCTCCATGCAAATCTGCCTTTCAGGAGAGTTTCACTGCAAATGTCTGCAGGTGAAAACCATTAATTTTAGGATGATGGCTTGAGACCTCTTTTTTTTTTTTTTTTGTCCCAAGGTAGCTGTCAGACCTCGGGAGGGGTGAGCAGGGAGTAGGATTAAACTCCCCAAGTTTCAGAGTGCACCGGAGAAAGAGGTTCCCAGGTTTGCCATAAAGATACTTTACAATTTTAGGGACGTTTCAACTCTGTTTACATCTTCCCTCAATGAGTAAAATAAAGAGATGTTTTAAATTTAGCTGTGAAGCTATTGGGGACAGGGATGATCTTGCTACAAGTACCAAAAAGTTTATTGCCATTGGTGCCTACAGAAAATATTGATAATATAAATTGTTACTCATTGGTTCATTCACCCCATCTTTGTTCTCCCTTCCATATCAAAATCATTCTTGTGTATCAATTTCTGGGTCCCCTCTTTTTCAATTTTATTTCAATGAACCTTCTTTTCTCCCCAAGAGAGTTTGTGCCTCATTTATCATCTCACAGGCTTTGTATTCCTGCAATCCAAAATATACCCAAGCACTTGGAATTAGTCTCCTGTAAAGTAACAAGGAATAAATAAAAGAATTTTCTTGTGATCAGAGCAGCTTGTCCTTTACCAATTGCGTGCTGGAAGAATGGGTTTATTTTGAGTTGTTTGTATATGGCAACAGTGGTTGTAGCTGCCATACAGAAAATAGAACTGGCATTTTATTTCATCATTCTTAATTCACTGAAAAATTACAGTATGGATGTCATTTCCTCAGTCCAGTGCTTGGTCCCTTCGGTGGGACCTGAAATGTTGGTGAGTGAACCTCATCCTCCCAGCAAATCCAGAAGTGATGGAGCTTCCCCTTTTGTGTGGGAGCCGCGGTGGAATTTCACCCTTTAATGTGCAAATGAAGCTTTTGGGGGCTGGATGTGTCCCTGGCTCCTGCATTTCAAAGGCAGCTCTGGGAGCCGTGGGCAGGGAAGGGCAGTGCTCAGCTCTGTCACACTTTCCCTCTGTTCTGTAACAAATTTAGCTTTGATTTGAGGGCTATCAAACTCCCTTATTGCTCTAAGAAAATGAAAATAAATTAAGATTTCAGATAAAAACATAGAATAAAATTGCTGGCAATATTTCCCATGACGATGTCAAAACCCATCAAATAATGAATAGCAGAAGTTAAGCTTTGTGTAATTTGTTCTGCATTTAATGGAACTTTTAGATTTATTTAAATCTGTGTTTTTTACATAAAGACCTCCATTTAGTGCAGTCATTTTATTTTTTTCCTCTCTTTTTTCCCTGGACAGTGTTTCCATGACCTTTGTTGAGTGATTGGTTTTGTTTTGCTGCAATGTCTGGTGTTCAGGCCATAGATTGTTTGAATTGCTTCTCAATTCTTTTGTATTAAAATAATTCTTTCAGGTTTTTAAACTATGTAGCAGTTCATTTCTTGAACGGATTTTAAAGCTTGTTTTATTTGGCGGTTTGTCAAAAAAATCTTTAAATGTAAGATGGAGACTAAACTCAATTAAATGGTATTTAAATAATATTTAAGTTTTGAATTACATTTCAAACCATTTTTAGCAAACAGCAAAGAGGTCACTTTCTTCTTTACTCAGAAAAAAAACTGACACAAATTAAACAACTGGCTTTTGGAGAAAAATCCTGAAGTTAAGAAAGTCTGCTGTAAGATATCATTAAGCCCAGTCATTTAAAAAAAAAATCAAAATATAGTTTAAATGCCTAATCCTCTAAAAGCAGCACTAGGGAAAACACCTCTTCTCATGAAGCTGTAGGTCGTAAATACCTTAAGGAGAACATTGTAAAATATTTGAAAATTCCTGTTTTTTTTAAGAAGTGAGGATTCTTATTTTTCCTTGGCAACCTCATAAGTGGCAGGGCAAAAGCTGAAAGGCTCCCTAACATTTTATTGGATCAAAAGAAGGGCATTTTTTTTTTAACTCACATAAAATACAATTGAAATTTTTTTGTTTGTTTTTTTTCCCAGGGTCCACACATAGCATCAGTCACTCTTGCTGCCTATGAATGTAACTCTGTGAATTTCCCTGAGCCTCCTTATCCGGATCAAATCATCTGCCCTGACGAGGAGACAACTGAAGGCTCCATCTCCTTGTGGGCAATCATCTCAAAAGTCAGGCTGGAGGCCTGCATGTGGGTAAGGCTTGTTTGGAAAACTCCAGCCATTTCCATTTATGTATTTCATTTCTGTGTCCAGCAACAGGCAAGAATTCCAGAATTAACAAACTAACGATGGCTTACACTGCCCAAGGTAATATGAAGAGCTGCCTTCCTGGTGAACCTTTTAGCCCTGACCATTTTGATGCGCGTTAAAGAGTAGGAATGGGATATTCCTGGGATAATTTTATCAGCAGAAGTGCTGTTTGCTAAATACCAGCAGAAAACTTGAAGGCTGTTGATGTAAAAGGGAAATTTTAGGAAGGGTGTCTGCTCCCCAGATGATCTGCCAACTCTCAGGTCTAAGCAAGCAATAATTTCAGAAATTTGGGGCCTGTAACCTGAGTGAAGCTGCAGTTCCTCGTCTGCAGGACTCAGGCCCTTGTCTCACAGCTTTTTCTGGGCTGCATCAGTAGGTTGGATTCAATAAAAAAGTGTAATTTTGCACATTTTTATATCTTTTATTTCTGTTTCTCTGCCTAGTTCTACTTTTCACTTAAAAGTTGAGCTGCTTTTCCTGTCTAAGTGAATCAGGGTCTTAGGAAACGCTGTCATTGGAACTTCCTTTCTGTTTTCCTCTTTTTTTTTTTTTTTTTTCCTCTGCAGCAGCTTCTTGTAGAAGTTTAATTTTTGGAGGATTTTGGTCAGCTAAGCTGCTTTTTTCATGCATGTAGATCATTTGGAATTGCAGTTTACCCAGATGCATCTGCTGTGAACTACATACCAAATTAACTTTATTTTGCTGCTGACTTCCTGTCCCAGCTGATGATTTAATTACTAAATTCTTGGTTGTCCAACTCATATGCAGAGAGAGGAAATTCTGAAAATACACAATATCTGATGTCTGCCCTGGTGTTCTTTAATATATAAGACAACTGGTCACTACAATTTTTTAAATATCAGCAGTTGTGTTAGTTACAAAATTTCCAATTAGATTGTGTCAATTTGCAGACTGAAGTCAAATAGTAACAGACAAAGTAGGCTCACAGCCCTGCCAAAGAGCAAAGTACAGCTTAAATTTCACTCCTTATGAGAGGCCAGAATTGCCTGAATGATCCATAAGTAGCTAAACATTCAAATACTTACGAGACTATAAATATATATAAGATTTCTTTTTATCTTCTTCCTTGTCCCTCTCTGCTGAAATCTCTTTAATGGAGGCAAGCAATAAAAATGGCATTTACAGTTACGTTTCTAGGTTGCAAAATAAAAGTGCAGCTGAGGGTGAACATCTCTTGCTTCATGTCCAGCATGAGGAAACTATGGTGAGAATGAAGTTTAGAAATGAGTGAACAGAGTTGCAGCCTCTGGAATCTCGTGTCCTCCGTGAGGGAGAACAGGCTTCGTAGTCTGAGCTGCGTTCTTGGAGGAGATTAGGGAAAGGACAAGGGGATAGGAACATTTGTGTCCCACTCTTTCACCCTTTCCCCCCCCTTTTCCAGTTCCCTGTCAGCTACCTTTGCACTGAGCTCTGTCTCTGCTGGATTTTCCCTTGGGAGCATCCTCTGTCTACCAGTGGTGTCTAAAGTAATGTTATGCTTTCTTGGAATGTTTCATGAGTACATAAACATTGCTTGCTAATTTCCTGTAAGCCAAATCAAGTTGGCAACTGCTGCTGCTGCTTCCAGCATGTTTCTTTTGTCCTAATTCCAGCTCACTTCTTATGGAAACTGTTGAAGAGATTTATTTTTGATTCTGTCACTCTTCAGCTAAATGTCCACTTAGCAAAGATAATGGTGACTTCCAGAAAGTGAAAAGGCTGATTTTTGCAAATCATGCCAGGATGACTTTGCAGAGCTGGGACTGTAAAGCTGCCCAGGCTGAGTGTCCTGTGGGGTCATGTGTGAGGATTTATCTGCGCAGAAGATTTCATTCAGGGCGCAAAACCATCAGCAGCCAACTTCAACCGCTGTTTCCAGAGATTAAAACCATTACCAGTCCCCAGTGTGTCAGTGATGGCCATTCCTGCTGATAATGAGGGTTACAAGGATTAAATATCCCTGTGCCCAAGGAATTATGAGGTGGAATGAAAATGAAGCTTTTGTCAATCCCCGTAAAATTTGGCTCCAGCAGCCCTGGCCTGCAGAAGGACTCAGGAACAATCTCTTAGGTGAATGCCAGTTTTCACAGCCTCCCATCCCACAGGGACAAGGAATTCAATAGTGCCCTATATTTTTAATGTGTTGCAGCCTTTTTGGGTTTTTACAAGAAATAAGGGGAAAGAATAAAAATGTTTAATTGCTCAGGATTAGCCAAACAGGCGGCCTGTGTCCTGAGCAGGATCAAATCTGTTTAAAAGACTCTTTCTAGTGGAGTAATTTCCCAGTTTCCTTTTCTGAATGTATTTGTGTAAAAGAATTTTGATTAGCATTTGCCTTTCCAGTTTGTTGTTAGTCCAAGGAATCTCCATGTAAAACTGGCATTCAGAGTTAAATGGTGAAAACAGCTAATGTTACAAAAAGCAGTGAAATAGTTACTGCTTTGGAGCCCTTAATTGCTGCTCTTTTTTTTTTGCTTTTATGCACTTAAGGAACGTATCTCCAGCAGACATGAAATCATATGATTTTTGTTGCACTTCTGAAATGTTTTGTAATAATGAGCATGTGACTTATCCAATTTAAAGAAAGTTCATGTCCAGTACACACATGCAAACCTCTTCCTCAGTTCGCAGAACGAAGCCAAAGCAAATTGGCAGAGCCTGGAGGAGCAATGTGACTTTTTATTCTTGCATCACCCTGAGAACATAGCCTCAAGTTAATTTTTCTGAAGTGCTATTGCTACTGTTTTCAGGCTTATCTTGTGCCAGAAATATGCAGATTAATGAAGTTCAGCTTGTTGCAGTCGTTTAAATTTTTACTTCTGTGGAAAATAAGGGCATAAACATTGGAGGCCGTGCACTTTGGGTGCTTAAACTGAGAATTTAACAGCTTGGGTAACTGTGGTGGTATTTAAAACCACAACCTGTTGATTTGGAATATCCACAGCAGCTGGAATTCTTGCTTGCAGCTGTGTGTAGAGCGAGAACAAAGGAAATTGAAAAGCTTTCACGTTGCTTCAAAGGGAGGAGAAAAGCATTTGTTACTCACTGCTGACCCTGGGAGAGAAAAGCCATCTGCAGGGAGCACATTCCCATGCAGTGCCCAACTATTGTCTCTTACCTGCCCTAAATTTAAACCATCCTGAGTTAATTCCAAGTTCCTGTTCCATTAGCCCCTGTTTATCCGTATGCTCAATCTTAGCTGTGTCTCTTTTTTCCCTTGGTTAAGCTAAAGTTGCCTTTACCCACAAGACTGAAATGAGTCATTTGATGTCCTGAGAAAACAAATATAATTTTCCTGCGGTGAGAAAGCAGCCGTCCTTTCATCTGGGGTCGGCTCCACTTATCCCAGCTGAAGCAGAGGGAAAACTCGAGCTCATGCTTTGCTTAACCTTTATTTCCTTGCTGTAGTAAAACTCAAGCCTGGTTTCTAATGAACACTTGCCCAGAGTCTCATGACTGAGCAAGCAAACTCCGGGACAGCACCGGGGAGGAGCTGCCGGATTATTCCGAAGGCCCCTCGGGATCAGGGGCTGTCACATGCTGGGGAATGTGTCTGGCGTCATGCAGTGGGGTGAGACACAGCACTGCTGACTCAGGATGTGTGGGACAGCGGGGATTTGTGGGACAGCAGGGCCACCAGCTCCAGCCTCCCATGGCTCCAGCCACACGCCGCTCCACGGGGCCCCAGGGAGGCACAGGTCGTGTCTGCTCGACCCTGCAACCCTCAGGCTGCTCTGAGGGGAGCTGCACAGGGAAAAAGGGAAAACAGGGATTCAAAGGGAGCAGCAGTGTGTTGGAAATGATGGGAATTCTGACCTGGTGGATGAAAGCAAACTGCTCCAAACAGCTGGTCTCATCAGCTCAGATAATGGCCACGGGATTTGTGCGTGTCACATGTTTTGTGTTTGGGAATAAACAGGAAAATAAATCAGGATTATTCTTTTCCCAGGGTGCTGGTACAGCCATTGGAGAGCTGCCCCCGTATTTTATGGCAAGGGCGGCCCGGCTCTCTGGTGCTGAACCTGATGATGAGGAGTACCAGGAATTTGAGGAGATGCTGGAACACGCAGAGACTGCACAAGTAAGGACAGTGTGCAAAACTACAGAACTAATAAAACACAGAACAACTCAGATGGGGTAAATAACCATTCCAATTAAATGAAAAGGTGCCAAAAAATCAGTTGGTGTGAGTTCACAAGGGACTTCCCAGGGATGGAAAAAGATCCTACACTGGGGAGAGATACCTGTGGTGATGGGAGGACAAGAATGCAGCTTGTTGGAGCAGATAAAAGAGTGTAGCCAAGTATTTGCTACAAGTACTGCAATTATTTAGATTTCCAAGAACAGCACAATAAAGGTAGGGAGACACTGGGCTGGGAAAACAGGGGTAGAGGAGCTGCTCTTCCATAATCCTGGCTGTTCTGGATGCATTTGAAGCCTCCCTGGGCCAGTGATGATTTTCAGCCTCAGCTCATCCCTTTCAGATGACATTTGCCTGCCTTTTGCACTGGCACCCTCAGGGACCAGTGTGTGACCCATTCATCAGCCTGAGGAAACATTTTTCATGATGTGGAAGTGCAGCGGCGCTGCTCCAAGTCTCTTTTAGTTGCTATTGTCATTTATTTGCTCAAGGGGCTAAATAGTGCACAGCTTGCAGGGAATGCTGCACATCAGGTCAGGCACTGCTGTGGATAATTTTTCCTTCAGGTCAGGAGTTTGCACCCTGGTCACAAGTTATTGGTAGTGTTTTAAAAGAAATTAAACATTTTTTCCTCGTGCTGCTTGCCACTGGATTTTTCCCTCTGTATTTTTCCTCCTTATCCTGTTTTGTCTGCCACTAAGTTGAAGTAGGTCATGAGACCGCTATTAAAAACCAGCAGATGCTATTTACCATGCACTGATATCTTTAAACTCTTCTGCCAGGGTATTTTCTGGAGATAAATATATACTTTTTTTTCCACCTTTAAAAAAATGGATGAAGCTTTTCCATCAAAGTGATTTGTGTGGAAATACTGAATGCAATCTAGTAATTCTAACAGTAAACCCTGTGTTTCCTGAGAGCCTTCCTCTACTAGAGGGTTCCAAAGGGTTTTTCTGCTATTATAAATAGTAAATTCTTCTATTTTTTTTTAAAGATGCAGCGGGGGGAAAAAAGAATCTGCTTTGTTCTTCACTCTCTCATCAATCTTTGCTTTGCAAAGTAATCCCCTAACTACAAAAATCAAGTTGTGGTAAAAAAAACAACGACGAAACCAGTTCAATACATGACTTAAGTATCTGTGTTTACTGAAACTCTCCCAGTAAATTATAAGTGTGTACAGTTGTGGCAGCAGCCAGAGATGGTTTCCAGAACGCACAGTGAGATTCTTGGGAAGAAAATTTTTGCTAGAGAGCATTTTGTCAGGCCAGGCCAAACTATAGCCGTATTGACTGCCTGGAGTAAACAAATGGCCGTGTGGAAGTAATGAAGAAAAATGATGGTGTTATTTACCAGTACTTTTGATTTTATTTTCTTGGCAATTGAGTTTGGATTGAAGCGTGTTGTTTTGGGGATGGATGGCCAGGAAAAAAAAAATCTTTTAAACTCCACTTGTGGTTTGGTTTCTATAAACTCTTTTAACATGAGGCTTTGACAATCCGATTAAATTGTATTGTGCTCATAAAACTGACAGTTCAGTTTTTTCCATTTGCTAATGTGACTTCCTTTTTGCTTTTGGCTTCAGCCGTGTTTTCTCTGGATGTCTGTGGGAGACAGGCCTGCCTTTCCTATGACCTCTCTAAATCCCAATCTCCAGCATAGTTTATCACTCTTTGCCTTGTAATTTGTATTCATGAGCAGTGCCGGTGTCTATTTTTAAATTGCTCATTAACAATTGTTCTTACCTCCATCAGCTTTCTCCCACTCTCCCCAGTCTGAAGCCTCACACAGGGGCTGTGACAAGTGTCCTGTGCCTTGGGGATGCTGCAAATGCTTGATGGCAAGTGACAGGAGCCTTCTTTCAGCATAAAGGTCTGGTTCCATCCGGCCTTTTTGGATGGAGAGGCTTGGGAATGGGTGTTGGATTTTGAAGAATAGCTGAGCTGCTCTTTGCCTACAAGGCAGAGCCAGCTGCTTTGACGTTTCTGCTGCGTGTGTGTTGTTCAGAGAGCTCGTTGCTGCTGTTGCTCAAAAACAATGGTAATTTGGAGAAACAGATGAGGATATTCTCGGGTGAGGATAGATCGTGGCTGTAGCATGCAGCCTGGAGGATCTGTGAGGGAGAATATGCTTTCTGGCTGGGCACTTAAAAAAAAAAAAAAAACCCCAGCCAAAAAAGGGACCTAAGAGGATTAAACAGCGTAAAGGTTTAATGCTCCATTCAGAGTTACACAGAGTAAAATGCCATTTACTTTAAAGAGTCTATTGATGGATTTTGTGTCCTGAATCTCAGATCTGAGTGACCTGTCTCCTTGTGCTGGGTTTTGAGAGAGCTCATTAACCTGCAGCCGATGTATCCGTCCTGTACTTTCCATTAGCACACTTGAGAAAAAGCCCCTTATTTTAAAGGAACACTCACTTCTCCTTCCTCCGTGTCCCTTTGTGTGCTCCCCAGTGAGTGCCAGTTCCGTGCAGGGAGTGTCAGAGCTGCCTTGTGGCCGTGCCCTGCAGGAGGGGGGTGGTTTTCACGCCGGGCTCTTTGTCCCCAGAGCTCCCCCAAGGCAAAGCCCAGCACACCCAAGACACAGCAGCCCGCTCACATTTGTTCAGACTTAAGGCAGCGTTTCAAACCCACCAGCGTTTTCAAGGGTGTCTCAGCTGCTGTTAACTCTCTTCCAGTCGAATTCCAGAGTGAAGAAGTGTTTTATCAGAGCTCCTCTTTTAGCCACAGGGAGTATCTCCAGTGCAGCCCTTCAGAGCAACCTCTCAATTAGGGGAAGTGAATGCACTGCTCAGTGCTGGGGCAGCACTTTGGTAATGACACAGTCACAGATACTTCGTGCAGTTCTGTGTCTCCACACACATGAGCAGGGACTCTCTTTTTTGCCACTTTAATAGTTGCTGGTTGTTAATTTTTCTCAGTTCTCTGTCATGCTGAAACACTTCAAGCTGAGGAGTGAAAAAGCAGCTTTTTGTGCCAGCTTGCCTCAAGGTACTCAGTGACAGTGCTTGGGCCTTGCTGAATCCTGGTACTCCTTGCTAAGAGGGGAAAAGTACTGATATCTTTGCATATCTAATCCTTAATGGCTGTGTTTGGCTTCATTAAGTGGCGTTTCTTTAAGAACTAATGATTTACACATCGGGGCTTTGCTTCTGTGCAGCCTCGCTACAGCCAAATTTCCATGTAAAAATATTTTCTAGTTGCCTATGTTACTATCAGTCACTGCTGTTTGTTTACTTTCCAAGCTGTGTCCTGCCTGGGGAAGAATACAGGCTGGGAGAAGGGTTAAATCCATAGAAATGCCGAGATGCAGCAGGACTGGTTTGGAAATGATCGAGTGCCATCTGCACACTGGATGTCAGTTGTTGCTGGGACCTGTTTTTGCCTCCACTGAACCTTTACTGGTTGTGGTTTGTCTGGCCATCACATGACTTCTCTGAAAATTCCCCCTCCTCTCCATTTCCAGTAAACTGTTTGAACAGGAGTGACTCAGACTGAAACCAGCTTCCCTGTAACCACAGGGCTTGTTGAAGAATTTGTCAACGTGGACTCGAGAGGGTTTGTATTAAACCGAGCTGCAACTGCCTGCCTTTGGTTGCGTCAGGAGTTCAGCTTCCTGCTCCCCCAGGGCTGCAAGGGGTTAAACCCATGGATTCTGGGATAGTGGCGGTCACACACATGCTAATCCCATCTTTCCAGCCTTTCTCAAAGCCCTAGGTTGCTTCTCCACGGCTTCACGTGCGGCTGCTGTGAGCAGGAGCAGAACAAAGTCCGTGCCACACCCGGGAGAAGCCAGCGCTGTGTTCTGACACGACACTGACTTCACTCACGGGGAATGATTAGGCTCAACTAACGAGTGAAATCTCACTTAATTAGCAGCGTTAAAGATGGCCAAATTAAAAACGGATCTCTCCCGTGATTGCATTAACAGCTCCTGTCTGATAAGTTTCTGCTTGAAAAGGCTGCTGGCTTGTTTAATCAACAGCGTTTAAGGGTACTTGGTACAAGAAAAAAGAAGTTAAAGCAGACCACAAGCAGGCTTTTATAAAGCATTTATCATAAAAATGGAAATGGAAGGGTCATGTACAATAACTGGGAAACCTTGACTTCTTTTTTTTTTTTCTTTTTTTGCTTTCCCAGAAATCACTTGTTTAAACTGAACATCAAATTCCACTCATCCTTTCTCTTGCTCAGTCTTCCAGTCACCCCCTTTGCTCTCAGCTTCCTCCGTGTGTGAACTGTGCTGCACAAGGAGGTTGCTGCTGTGGGTGGTCACCAGGAGGCTGCTCCTCACACCCTGCATTCCTCAAGTTTGATGCCTGTGTTTGTTAATAGCTGTAGGGGAGGTTTTTCACCTCTTTTATCGTGGCCTGTAATTAAACAGAAATTCAGAACTAATCAAACCTTGAAGCCTCACTTTAGAAACTCCCCAAGAGTGCTGGGGAGTGAGGTAGCAAAGTGACAGTGGTTTTTCACAGGCAATATAATCAGCAGCGGGTACACTGAATAACAGCTCAGTTTTGAACTGTTCTCCAAAATTACCGAGTTTGAAATAAGTTCTGGCATGAGTCAAATGGCAACTTTAAATAAGGGAACTCAATCTAGAGCACTTCCTGAGAAAAAAGGTAGCAAAGAGTTAAAACAGGCAGAGGGGAGACAATAAGAGCTGTGAGTAAGGAATGTGTAAACCACCTCCTGGTTGGGTTTCTTTGGGCACTGGCAGGAGAACGTGCCCGCATTGTTCTATTCATTTGCACACCTGCTCACAGACAAGGAAAAACCATGCAAAGTGCACAGAGCATTGCACCAATTACTAGTGGTGACTGGAGATGACTTTGTGAGTTTTGCTTTGAAGGGCTCTTTGTCTCTGTTCCCTAAAAAGTTATTTTAGTGTGTAAGTACATAAATCAGAAATCACCCAAGAAGGGAGGAAACCTGGGTTACTCTGCAACGTTTTTGCTCAGTATTAGGTCAGGAGAATTTTCTCAGTGACAGGTTTCTCACTTTGTAACAGAAATGAGAAATAATGTCACCAAGTGTGCTGGAAATCTTGGAAGCCGCACTTGCACAGGAATTGTGGAGAAGCAGTTGGTTGAATTCCGCCATTGGATTTGCGTGCCCTGTCCTGTGTGTGTTGGGAATGCTCAATACAAGTTTCTAACGGGAAAATTTGTCCCTAAATACTTGATTTTTCACTTCTCAGTATTCTGAGAAAGATAAATGTTAAAAATGTGGGTCAGAAAAGCTGTTTCAAGGATTTTTTCAGGGACAACCCTCAGTAACTGATAGAAATTAATTCTAGTAGCACAATCAAGAAAATGGCTGCTTTTTTCCCCCCCTGCTCCAGACACTGTTTAAATATCTGTGTTGTACAAGACTCTGGTATGCAGACCACTTCTCTGAGCTGTCTGGGAGCCTCTGTCCCTTCCAGGGAGAACAGGGCAGAGCTTTGCACATCTGGGCTGAGAGGGAAGACTTGTGTGTGTTAAAGGCTTTGTCAGCTGTGTAAGTAGTTCCTCACTTCCATTCTATTTTAATCCTTAATTTAGGTCTAAGTCCTGTGTGGAGAAACAGGATTTTTTTTCAGTGGTGATGGCTTTGACTTTTCAGATTTATCAGAGAGTGAAAATGTCAATCTTTGTGCCTGGTTATCCAAAATTCCCTCCTCACAATGTCTGGATCTTAAACCACCTCAAAATAGGGCTTGATTCTTTAGAATGGATTTTTAAAAATTAACAATGTCCTGGAATTGGCCGAGCTGTGGCCGCAATAACTGATTGCAGTTGTAGCTTTGAGATAAATGAGCACTGCAGTGGGGTTTTTGGGAGGCAGTGCCAGCACAGGCTCTCCAAAGGCTGCAGAGATCGTGGGTGACGCGTGGGGAGTGCTGGGATGTTCCTTTGCTCCACTACTCTCCCTGCCTGTGGCTGCAGTATCTTGTCATGGAATCACAGAAAAATTCACCTTGGGAGGGACCTGAGGCAGTTTCTAGTCCAACTTTTTTTTTTTTTTTCCTAGTGCAGCTCAGGTTCCTCAGGGCTGGACCTGGAGCCTTCCAGGGCTGCAGGCTGCACAACCTCCCTGGGAAATCTCCTCCAGTGCTGCTGACATTCCCACTGACAGCTCCCTTCCACGGAAATGGGTTGCAGGAGCTGCTGGCTGCCAGCTCTCCTGCGAGATGTGAATAGAACGTGGCTGGTCAGCAAGGAAAGAAATCATTTGATTTCATGGTTTTGTGCAGGGCTGTAGAGTGCAGAGTGTCAGAGTGGACACGCTGCTGCTCTGAGGAGCAGAGGTGGCAGAGGATGTGGTTAAAGGGGCTACAGCTCTGCAGGACAGATCTGATAAGGCTGAAAGGACATGCTCCTTCCTCTTCCTTTAGGCTGTTTCCTTTAATTGTGTCTTATTCTTTATAAAATTTCTTTATTCTTACAGTGTGTGAAGCAAAAGGACTTTTTATATAGAAGTCTGAGAGCTTCAGTTCTAGTCGTGGAAAAAGCTGGCATTAAATTTGAGTTACAGAGCTCACTGAGCCCTACAATCCATGTTCCTTTTGGCATTTCCCTTCTGAACCTGAGTGTGGTGTGGGATTGGAACAGGCTGAAATCTTGAAACTGAGGCGCCTGAGGTGGAGTTGGTAGTAAAGAAACATTTGCTGGGTCTTCCCTCGAGAAGGGGGAGGGAGAAGGGAGGAAAATAAAAGGTTGCTTCCATGGTACAGATGATCAATGAAATGAAGAAAACACCTGGAAGTTCCTAGTGGAACGAATGGACTGATCCAGAGCTGGTTGACTTCATTCCTGCTCCTGTTAATGGGGAGAACTTATTTACCATAAAATGGACTCATCATTTGGAAGTTTCACACTTTTACTCCAAGACAGGCTAAAATTAAATGACCAGGAAGAGCCAAGCCTGCTGTTGGAATGGACACTTCACTCTGCTGTTTCTGCTCCCACAGGATTTGCAAAGGATTCAGCTCCTCACACAGCTCTGTGGCTGCTTTTGTCTGTCTTTTCTAACATCACTTTTAAAACCTGCTATGAGGACAGTGGGTTTAATTGTATTTTCTGTGGAAAAACTTCAGGTTTTCTGACCCAGGAGCCAGTTGTAGTTACTCATGTCTGAGTATACGAAGTCCCCAAAGATGAGCATCCTCCTGATTGTCTCTGGATTGCAGCATCACCCCTTAACATACAATCAGCCTCAGGAATTTGAAGACAAGCAGATGTGGAAATAAATCCCTCACAATCTGTGTCCAGCATTCTCCTCCTCAGACTGGCCAGTAGAAGAATCCACCTGTATGTTGGATTTCTCACTGTGTGATCACACTGTACCCTCTGTGTGATCGTCCTTGCCTACAGGTATCTGAATACTGGGAGTCTCCCCAGTTTCAAGGGCTCGGATCTCCAGCACAGTCTGTTGAATGAGGCTTTGTGGGTGCTGCGCTCTTCTTTCCACAGTTCTCTGGTGAAGCCAAGGCTGTTTTATTGCTCTTTGGTTGCCTTCACTTTGTACGTTTTCAAGCTGTTTTCGTGTTCCACATTGATGTTTTCTCTTGCAACTTTTCCATGATTACCCAATTCCTTTTCCAGAATTTAATGTCTCAGAAAGCCCAGACTTCTCATGAAGTGAAACTTACTTAGAATCTGGAATGTCTGTCCTGTGCCTGTGGTGTGTAAATCCCTTTCTTTTATCAACCGTAGTATTTGCTTAGTTCTGCCACCGTCCCTTCACTGCTTTCAATAATCCCTGAAAACTTTTTCCAGCTTCCTCTTCGGGGGTCTGGTTTCCCAGACGGGACCTTTCTTTCCCAGATTTTTGGGTGATAAGGAAGTTTAAGCCTTACCCCTCACACCCTCTGCTCTCCAAGCATCAAGATGAAAATAACCCCTTTTAGTTTGCCCCTTGTTTGCATTTAACAGGAAGTATTTTGGAGAAAGCTGGAAATGAGCTGCTCTCACAATATTCCTGCTTGTAACTTACCCGTGGGATCTGTTGCCTTTGGAGTTTTGGGGAGCTGAGAAGTGGTTTTTGGTCACTTAGTGCTGAACCACGTGCAGGGATGTGCTGTGAGCTCCCAGCCTTAGGTACCTCTCTGACTTCTTGCCACTGCTCCTCTGCAGTCAGTTCGTTATTTCAAGGAGTTAATAATTCTTCCCAGACCCCTGAAATCCTGGAATCCATTGCCTGACCACAAATGGTCATTCTCCTATAAGTTGTGTTTGATTCCATTGTGTTATAACAGAAAGTCAGAAGAAACGAAATTCTGTGCAGCTCATTTTTAACATAACTTGGATTTTTACATAAAGAGGGGCACTGTCGTAGGCAGCCCTTTAACTGTTAAGGAATCTATAATTCTGGTCATCTAAATGGTAGCTTCATAGTCTTCAATCTTTGGGGGAAGAAAGTGTTCTCTCAAGACGACTGTCTGGATAATTAAACTTTCTTATTATAACAATAACAGAAATAATGCTCATCTGTGTTAAATCTGCCAGTATTACCAATGTGTTTGTAAAGTGCTTCGGATATTTTCAGCAGAAAACAAATGGGAGAGAAGTAAAGTTTTTCCAGGCCTCAAATCCCTGGAACCTGGATTGTGTCTTGGAGAGATTGAGCTTGGATGTGCTGGGAGCCATTGGATTCTCAGTGCTCCTAAAATCGGATCGCAGGTGTTAGAAAATGAACTGTCACAGTGCTTAACCCGTGCAGGCTTTGCAGAACTGATCTGTGGAACTGTTGCAGCTTATTTCTGTGGGATTCTGTCCAGCTCTGATTATTGAGAGCTCCATGGATGCCTCCAGCTCCTCCCATGGATCCATCAACCTTCTCTGCTCTTGGAGAGTCAGGAAAAAGAGGCTTCACCATTTCAGTGGGAAAAATTAGTTGTGACTGTTCTGCTACAGAGTGGAAAGAGGAAAAAATTAGTTATTAAAATGTTTTTTTTCTTTGAACTTGTTAATTAAATCTGGTGTGGTGTTTGCTCTTCACTCAAACACAAAGCAGCTCATGCAACATTACGGTGAAGAGAGCAAGAAGAGAGAGATTGAATTGTAAATAGAAACCCAATAAAACAGAAGGATGAGGCAAAGCTTTGTAATTCAGACAAGGTTGTCCATTCCCTCTTTCAGGAAGGACTTTTCCAGGGATAAATGTCCATATTCACGCAAAGCTGCTCCATAGGGCCTGTTTAAAGGAGGAACTTCGGGGCAGAACACGTAAATTCTCTTTGCCATCCCTTCAGGTGTGGAGGTTTGGGAGGGTTTGTTGTCCTGTGGAGCCACGGGGCTCGATCAAATGATCAAAAATTCCCTTTTCCTGGGACTGAGCAGATCCAGGACAATTCCCCCCTGAGCTGCCAGCTGGGCCTGGGGAATCATCCCTGACCTTTCTGTGCCTCCTGCTCCCATCCCAGCTCTCGGGATCTGATGATTAACCCAGTGAAGTCATGTTTAATCATTTAACCTTCCTCTGCCTGGACTGTGACACTCACAGGAAATCTATTTCCAAACCCCAAAAAATAAATCATCTTTGAAAGGGACACAGTGAACTAAAGCATCCTGAAATGTTATAAAGAATGAATCACAATTAGCTGAGAGGCCAGTCCAGTCTAGAAACTTTAATTTGGGGGGAAAATGGTTTGCCTGTAAGTAGCTGAACTTTTACATATTTTTTTTCATATATAGATATATATATATATATAATAATAATGTTATTTTTTAAAGCAGTAAGTTATGAAAGTTGGTTTATTTCAAATGAGAAAAGATTGTTCCCTGTGCAGGCTTTAGAAAAGAGAAAAAAAATTCTGTTGTGAAATAGGTAAAAGTTGTGAAACTGGTGATTGTATTCTCGGAGAAATGAAACCTTTAAGGCTTTTTTATTGTTACAGATGTCACAAAGATTTGTCAAACAAAATTTAAGGAAGGAATCAAAGAGAAATAGTTCTGAACTTGTTTTCACAGAGTAAACTTTGAGGCTGGAAATGCATGGTTTTTGTTGCAACCCTGGTAGGTTTATTACCCTGCAAATCTTCATAGCTGTGATTACTTTGGATCATAGAAAATAGGTTTTAAAAAGTCTTAAATTTGTCTTTTGGCTTATTTAGAAAGTTTGGGGAAAAGGGAGACAAATGACAAGTTTTTGAGTGAAATTTGTAGAACTTAAAATTGTGCTTTCCACGAAGTACTTTGTGATAGGCAGTGTAAAAACAAAAGTTAAAGAAGAGACAAGCTGAGTAATAACTCTGAAAAATAAAGTTATGAATTAATAAGGTGGGAACAGTTGCTCGAACAAAACATTGGTTTTGTTTTGGGGTTTTTTTTTTGAGACAAACTTGTTATACTTTTTAAAAAGACTTTCATCATTAGTTTTATAATGTTTTATATGCTTTTACCTGGAGGGGAATTATTACTTTCCAGGCAGCCTTGAATTTTGCAGCACTTGAGAAATGTGGGTGAGGGAAGCTGTTTCTTTTAAAGAAATTTGGTTTAAAATGGTGCAGTGTGCTTTACCCTAAGTTAATACAGTCAATTTATATCTAATTATAATAATATATTTTATTAAAGCAGCTGTGCTGCGAGTATTAATTTATAGCTCATTTGCTAGAGAGTTTATTTCCAATTCCAGTTTGTGAAAATTCATACAACAGTGCATTAGCAACGCAGTAAAAGATAATGGGGGAATAAATTAAAATCAGAATAGAAACAACTTCCATGCAAATAAATCAGGGAGCCATTTGAATAATTGTCTTGGAGTGTTTTATTTTAAAGATACTTTGCCATGAGATTTATGGAGCTGTGAGAAAAAATATTTATTGGCTTGTAAAAGTGAAAATTATTGCTCCAACCCAGTGAGGTTTGGGAAATGGGGGAGAAAATAGGAACTGAAAATGTCCTGGTCACACGGAGCCCAGGGGAGAGCCCTTATGAAATCCCTGTGGAAGGAACTATTTCAGGTCACCTTTCCCAAGGACAAAATCTGGTTTAGCCCTTTTTGGTGCTAAATTAATTTGTAAAGAAATCCTGAATCACTCGTGTGTTCAGCTGGGGCACTGGGAGAGCTGTTGTTTTCCTTGGGCAAAATCCCTTTTTATTCCCTCCATCCTTGTCAGCCCATCCCAAATCCCGAGGGTCCCTCTGGAGCTGCCCCTGCCAGGGGTCTGGGATCCCCTGCTTTGGGTTCTGTTTCCCTGGGAAAAACCACGAGGGAGTTGGAGCAGGAACTGCCCTGGATGTCGCAAGATTTTTGGGCTTGGACATCTGTAAATTGCCATGGTTTGTTGTTTAGAACAATTTCTGTTAAAATTCACTCATTTAATGAAAAAAANGTGCGAAGCGCACGGGGGCTATCAATTAAAAAAAAAAAAAAAAAAAAAAAAAAGCAGGAGAAAGTTAATTTTACTTTCCAGATTGTTTCCTAACAGAATAAGCTCGAGGGTTTGGTGTCAGCCTCACTGGGAGCAGGTTTAATCCTTCATGTTCTGTGTGAATTCTACGAGATACATGGGAAAATAGCACAAAAAATTTTCATTGAAAGAGTGAATATTTGATCTCTTCCATTTTGCTATCATGATTCCAAGGTGTAACATCTGGTGAAAATGTGCAATTTTTCACCCTTATAGAATATTCTAGAGGGTTTTTATTTTCCTCTGTTGTTAAAAATGTCCCACTGTAAGATTTAGGAAATCTCATTTATTTGTCATTTTTCTTTCTGTTTTAATTTGAGTTATTTTTCCAGGCATTAAATACAATAAATAGAATTATTTTGACTTCAGTAATAATTGGGTTTTGTGGGGTTTTTTTAATTTTTAAATTAAGAATTTAACTGTTTGAAAGCACAGTAATAAAGAAATGTTAGAACTTGAAAAAGAAGTGTAAAAAGAAGCAAATGGCCTTACCACAGATTTGTATTTTTTTAAATCTGCCACAGAAAATTTTGTCAATTCTACAGCTCAAAATTTAAATAATATGCAAAGAACATTGTCAAATGATTGTAGTTTCCTTGCATTGATGTGTAGTATTTAAGGTTTCAACAGAACTTTACCAAACTTAAAATTGCATAAATGTAATTTTTCTGGGTTACCCTGTAGTTGCTTTAGTCAATAATTAATGGTATTCTAAACTCTACAATTCAATAGTAAAGGGTGGAATTTAGAATAACATTAATTATTGATTAATTTCCTTGTGTAATTTATTGCATTGCTCCTGGACAATCAGAATTTTATTGCTTATTTCTAAGTTTTAAAAAAAGAAATTAATAATTATTTTTTAATGTTTTAATTCCCAAGGATTCCCAGCTTTCTGTAACTGTTGTGGCCAAACTTCAGTGGGGAGCACTGACCTTGTTTTTATTTTTCGAGACAGTTTTGCTTCAAAAGAATTTTATCTCCTGTAAATTCACTTCTCACCTTCAAGCAAGCTGCTTGGGAGAATCTTTATTTTTGCTCTTTAAAGGGCTTTCCAGGGTGTTTGGCAAATTTGGAGACTCAGGAGTGAGCTCTGCTCACAAAATAAAAGGAGGCAGCTTTGGACAGAACAGCTCCAGTCACAGCGGCTGCACCTTCCCTGCTCTTTAGGCTCAACTTTATGGATTTTCATGAATTTTACAAGCCTGTTGTAGGCAGTACCTGGAATCGGCTATTTTGATTAAGATCCTGCGCTTGGGAGAACAGATCTAAGGATATAATGGGATTATTGTGCTCTGTCTGTTCTCAGAAAGTACCTTTTTAACGCTGGAAATGGCATTGAAGGAATTCATTCCCTCTGCTTGTTTTAGGAATAAGGAATAAGTAGCACTGGCATTCCAAAGATATGGGGAAATAAATCCTGGAAAACCTGTTTCCATAGCAGAGGGAGCTTAGTGCCACTGGCAGGGGTCTGAAAAACAAAACTCAGTGCATGTGGGTGGTCAGATCTGCACCCTGAGCACCACAATTGTCCCTCTAAACCAAGGGCTTCCAAGTGGCCTTTTTGGTTTAAAATTTCTCCCAATTCCTAGTTAGGAAATCCTGGAAATCACACACATTCTGAGCTCTGTCCATGTGGGGTTTGCCTCATTTAATAACTTTCTTTTCCTGTTCGCAGGACTTTGCTTCCCGGGCTAAACTGGCTGTGCAGAACCTGGTGCAGAAGGTTGGGTTCTTCGGGATCCTGGCCTGTGCCTCGGTGAGTTTTTCTCAGGAGCAGGGGGATTTATGGGCACAAACTGCAGCTTGGATGTTCTGCCTTGGAATTCATTTTTGGTTGTAGTTTCTGTGATCTCTGTGGTGCTCAGGGAAACAGGAGCTGCTGGAATTGTGTTGTGATTGCTTTAGGTGTTCATGTATTGTATCTTACATTCTTGACATCCTCAAATCTAGAGGTGTGCATGGATTGGAGAGTGGAAAACTTCCTGCAGAAATCCTGATGAGGGTGTCCATCCGCTGCAACCCTCCCAGATCTGCCCTTTGGGTCATTAGGAAGCAGAGAAGGCAGAACAAAGAAGCAAATTTCAGTCATGGCTGTGGAGCTACAACTGCTTGTGGCTTTTTATTTTCTCTAAACAAGAGGTGAAAGGAGCATCTCCAGTGATGCTATTTTAGTTTTTGAGTAAGATAATGCTGTTTTTTCAGAATAAAAAACTATTTGAGGTTTAAATCTCTCTCTGGAACTGGTAGGAATGGTGTGCCTTGTTCTTCATCCCACACACACCCTGTGGGATGTGATTGCAGTGAAGGAGGGAAGTGTGGGACCCCCCCAGTCCCATTTTTCTGGAATAACCACGGCATTGCCCAGCTGCTGAGCTGTTCACTGCACACTTGTCCAGCATCTCTTGGTTTCCTTAACTGTAAAGACGACACAGCCAAGTGCTTGCTCCAGTGTAGGTAACCTGTGTTAGCTGGGGAGAATTAATCTGATTAGAGCTGCTGACACAGAGCTCCGGCTCGCTAATCCTTTGAAATGTCTTAATGTTCAGAGTGGAGTCACAGCCTGCAAGCTGCTCCTTGAGTCCTCCCAGCCAGGGAGCTCTGGGGGTGCTGCTCCCTGCTCTGGCTCAGTGTCCAGTGAAACATCCCTCCCCCAGCTCTTCCTTGCCTTGTGTCACCAGCACACGTGGAGGTGGCAGGGATGAGTTCCTGGGCAAGGTGGATAAAGTGTGGATAAAGGGAGAGCAGGAGGAAGGAGCTGGTAAACATGAGAGGTGACTGTAAACACTCCCAAGTTCCTGCTTGGTAATACTTAAACATTTGCTTAACTTCTTCCTCACTTTGCTGCCCAGTCCTTGCTCGGGCCCTGAGCTCCAGCTGGGCTAGGGGAGGGATGAGGAGCCACCAGGGCACACTTGAGGGTTCTAAATGTGCTCCCACAACAAATGCAGGAGAAAGGGAGAGCTGAAATGTGCCAGAGGCTTTGGAAAAGCTGGGCTGCAGAGCTGTCCCTTTGTGTGGCACCTCTGGGTGAGGAAGGGTGACCCAGGCAGCCCCCCACGTGTGCTCCTGGCATTTTGGTTGTGCCCCCACAGCAATCAGGGCTTTGATTCAGGGCTTCTCTTGCTTCTTGCTGCTCCTGTTTTCCTCCCTTAGAATAGTGATCTTCTGGAGTTTAGGCAGTGTTTGATTTGATGTGTTCTTTATGACTGCAGAACTTGCTGGTGAAGTGGTAATGACTGTCCCAGCTGTGGGCCCTTGTCTGTCAGGAGAGCTTCTAAATGCTGCCTAAAAACCCCATCAAATGGAAATTAAGAAGTCTGCAAGTTTATCCAGTGAAGTCAACTGCCTGTCGTGTTGTTTAGGGGCAATAGGGAAGTCATAGGATTGTCTGGAGCTCATTTCTATATAAAGGCAGCTCTGGGGAAGGAACAAAGCAAGAATCAGCCCCAAAGTTCCTCACTGCGACTTGTGAGAATTTGCCCTCTTGAAGAGAGTTTCCCCTCTTGTCTTTGTGGGCTTTTTTTGGCAACTTTCAGTGAGAAGCACAGAGAAAACCTCTGGCTGCTCAGACACCCTCCTGGGGCCTTGCTGGGGTGCTCAGAGACACCCACGGCAGCCCTGCCCCAGCCTTGCTGCAGGGATTAAAACGTTCTGAGCGCAGATGAAAATGTTCTGTGCAGCTCAAGCCATGCAGCCAGGAACAGCCTGGAGCAGCCCTGGTCGGCAGCAGCACGGTGCTGGGGCTCTGGGGTCAATCATTGACCAGCTCCTGTGCCCAGAGCAGCTGTCCCAGGTAGGGAGGGAGCTGCTGCAGCCGTGGAGCTGCTCAGGGACCGTTTCAGGCCGTGATTAGAGCCCGTGTCAGATTTCTTCCTCTGCAGGTGCTGTTGTGGCTGCTCATAAATCTGAATTGCTGCTCCCCACCAGCCCACTACAACCCTTTCTCACAGACTGCAGAGTGTCTTTTATCCTTTCCCAATCTACACTCTTGATTTCTTTCTTTATGTCACAAAACACCACCAGTGCTGCACTTTGTCACCCCAGTACCACATTGACCCTGCTCAGTCACTGCCCCTGTGCTGCAGGCTGAGAGGGAAAGGTTTGGAATTCGGATACTTCTTTGGTGTCATTTCAAAAATATTTTACAGATAGTATCACAGTACCAAGAGTCAGGCCAGCAGTTTAATAATAATAAAAAATTCTTTTAATTTTAAATGAAATGCATATGCCTAATAAAATCTAATCAGTGCTTTTAAACTGGATACATATGACTATAAATGCCAGTTTTTAATGTAGTTTCTCAGCTGGAAATCACTGGGGATCAGTTGGAACACTGGCTTCCAAGAGTGATGTGCTTGTCAGTGAGAAAATTTGATAAATCAGTCAAAACAGCTTTGCTGTGGTTTTCTGTGCATTTCACATGGAAAACTTTTCATTGGCTTTTTTCAGGATCCAGGGGTAAGGAGGGACCATGAGAATGGAATTGTCTGAGACATTGTCTAGCTGAATCCCAGACTTAAGTTATGTGGTGCGACATCAACATTTTTGTAATTATTAAGACACGAGAGTTTTGGATCAAGTTGGGAGAAGGAAAAACTCTTCATTTTTCAAAATTTCAAAGTCTACTATGTTCCTGTCCATCCAATGTGTGCTGCAATTCCTGAACCTCTCTCCCTTGCATTCCACAGATCCCAAACCCCCTGTTTGACCTGGCTGGGATAACATGTGGGCACTTTCTGGTTCCCTTCTGGACCTTCTTCGGTGCAACCTTGATTGGAAAAGCTGTGATTAAAATGCACATCCAGGCAAGTACTGCCCTCCCTGGGGGCTGGGGGGCGGTGAAGCCTTTGATTCTCTCCCTGCCTGTTCCACTGTGTTGCTTGGGAATGAATCCTGGAGTCTCCTTGCCCGACCTGAAGTAATGGAAATAAAGCTGGTGTGAGGGATTTACAATAAAGGAGCTGCTGGGCTCCTCCAAACTGAGGCAAGTGAGTAATTTATAGCTGCTGGCCCGCTCAGGAAATTGGTGGTTAGCCAAGGTATTTACCTACAGCTTCTGCCAGACTGCCAGGGCTCCCACTCGCAGTGAACTCGCCTTTTTGGTAACAAACCCTCATTTGCACTTTGAAATGCCCTTTGGAGCTCCGTTGGGAAAACCCCACTGAGCCATGTGGGACTGGGCCAGCCCAGCGTGGGTGCATTTGCCGCAGATTTGGGGCTGGGGCAGCGATTTTTGGGGTCCCAGCCCAGGCTGTTTTGAAAGGGCCTGGGTTTGGTGGGCCTGGGGTTTTTTTCATTCAGGCCTGTTCCAGATGTGCTGAGTTTGACAATCAGAACCTCCAGTTGTTTTCACAAAATGTTGGGTTTTGCTTGTACGTGCGTCACCACTGGGTCCAAGGAGAGATGAAGTTGTGATTCCCTGTGGAGTTTTCTGGTGTGGTCAGGGCAGGATCACTGACTACGTCGCTCTGTTTGGGACATTTTCAGCTGAGTTTGGGTTTTTACATCGCCTGTGCCTCTGTTGTTTGGAAACCTCTGCCGTGACGCTATCAAAATAGCAGAAGCTTTTAGTATAAAACAAGCTCAACAGCCTCATCAAGCTGCTTTAAAATCTTTATTTTGCCCTAAACACAAGATTTCAATCTTGGGCTTTTTTCTTCCCATCGTTTTTTAAACTGTTGTTTTATTTTGCCCAGTGCTTAAACAGAAAACAATAAATAGATTTGGAAATTCTTCCATTTACTGGGATAGAACAGCTTTTTCTCCACACTTGCTTTTCTATTATCTGAATTTTTTTCTGCTTTTAAATCTGTTGTTAAAATGTGTTCTGGCAGCATAGAAAAGTGAAATAGCATTAGATCAATATTCCTTTTATTATTTTAATTGCCTTGTTCAGCTACCACAGTGCTTGCTGTGTAATTTATAGTGCTCCACACTCAGATCACATGTAAGTGAAAAAACATTTCCCAGTGTCTTGTACAGTTGGTAAACCATCTGATTTTGTAATAGGCTCAGCTTTTAGAATTCTCTTTTTCAAGCACACCCTTGTGCAATAGCCTTGATTTTTTGGAGTGATCTGGCTGGACTTGGAATTTAGGAAATGTGAGAGTCATGGAAAAGGCTTTTAATGAGATGTTCTCCAGACAGGAAGTGAGTGACTGCTGCAGTGGCCATCCCGGGGCTGCTCCGAGCTGGCCCCTTCCTCCGGACTGCAGCAGCCTCACAGCCCTCCTTCCCAGCCTGGGGAGAGCAGCTCTGCTCAGGCCAGGCTTAAACAGGTCTGAGGAGGCTGTGGGAGCTGTGAGTGCCCTCAGCTGCCACTCACAGGCTGCTCACGCTGTTGGACAAATGTGCAGAGGCCTTTAAACAACATTTTAACTGGTTTTAGCAGTGGAAAAGTCTTGGGCATTCAGATTTTCTGCAAAATACGATGTGTTACTGAAGATTTTTATTGAAATGAGCCTTATCAGTCTCACAGGTGCCCAAAGGCTCTTCCTTTGTTCTTCACTGGATATTTTGTTGTTTCTGTCTGAATCAGGGTACTAAAACCCATCATTTTTCACTTCTCTGATCTGGAAGCCCCCGTGTTTGTGTGAGGGGCTGTGAGTTTCTCTGGCTGTTTTTCCATTAAAACATTGTTGACGGAGTTAAGTGACCTTGAGCTTCTGGGAATGGGAGTTTGGGGAGGAGGAGAATGGGCGGCAAGAGGCTACAAAAACACTGCAAGAAATGCAGACTGTGAGGAAACACGATCATAAAACCAGCAGCTTTTCTCTCTCCTGCCTCTTTTCCAGGAGAATGCTGCAAAATAAAGAAGAGAGGAGGCAAAGCTGGGTGGGAGCTGGAGGAGCTGCCTGGGAAGGAACACAAAGTGTCCCCCATTGTCTGAGCTTCCCCTGACTCCAGGCTTTCTGTAACTGCTCTTTTCCTTCCTACAGAAACTTTTCGTTATTATCACCTTCAGCAAACACATCGTGGAGCAGATGGTGGCCCTCATCGGGTGAGTAATGCCCCAGCTCAGTAATTAATACCTTCACCCATCAAAGTGGAAAAGTACTGCAGGAGTCAGCTCAGATGTGCTCTGTTCCAGGCTTTGCCCCACACTGAGTTTAGGTCTCTTTCCCTGAGTCCTTGGAGAAATTTGATGGCCCTGAGGCTCAGGGTTGTGGGATCAGCACTGAACCTTCACCCCAAACCAGCATCCAGCTCTTGCACTCACAGATCCCTGCATTGATAGCTGCAAATGGGCTGTTTGCCCTGGATGTTCTGCAATGCTGTAGCGTGATCCTACGGCAGAAAATGAGAAAGTTGATAGAAAATTATATTTATAGAGGAAAACCATAAAATTCTATGATTCCGTATTAAAACCTTGAGATTTTATGCAGTGTTCCAGGATGAAAATAAACATCTTCCTTAACTGGAACTACCTTGTACATTTACAACATTAAATCTCTCATAAAACACTACAATGAGAAATTTGGTCTGTAGAGTTTTATCCCTATTCTGTTAAATTTCGTAGAAATGAGTTTTCATTGATAAAGTGTCCTGATTTTGAGAAAGTTTCTTTTCTTTTTTGGCTGAACTTTAGTAATTGATGATTATTTTATTTTTTAAGTTAAAATCTCCACTTAAAACAAGAAAACTGAGCAAAACCTCAGCTGGCAGCAGTTAGGGGGGGAAATAAACAAAAACGAGATTTCCACATTGAATGAAGGTGGGACGCTGATGGTGAAGTGTTGGATTTATTTCCCTCACGTTTTAACTGTTCAGTCATGAAATTCTGTGTCATGTGAAAATCCATTGTTGATGTTACCCTTCCCTGTCAGATAATCCAGCAAACACCATCAAACCATGCAGGACTTTCATAAACTGCTGGGATGCGAACAAAGGCTGCAGTTTAATTAATTTAAATCTAGGCAACTGCATCAAATCCTATGGATTGCATCAAAAATTCCCATTTCCTTGTTCAGGGGGGTTGGAGCTCCTGCCTGTTTTCAGGGCACTGATGGATTCATGTCAGGGATGGAATTTTAAGTGTGAGTCTCTAACATGTGAATGGAAAGTTTTATTGTCAGGGGGATTGGGTTTTTTTTAAAACTAAAATGAATCCAACCTAATAGAATTCCATAAAATAAATTCTAAGTGTTCCTGCTTCTCCAAGGTTTGTTCTCTGGGGCAAATGGACATTTTGTGTCCCAAATTGTAAGAACTGTTTTCACATAAAATCCAAAAAGCCACACTCCTCATGAACAGTTTCAGGGGAGAAGTGTCTGCAAAAAAATCCTTTGAAAAGAAAACTCCAAGCAGCGATGCTGTACAAAGAGAAGGAGTGTCAGAAGAACCTTGCAGGGCATTTCACTGATGAAACAAACCCTGGCTTTATTATTCCTGATCTTCTGCTCGAGCATCTGCTTTGTACCAAAACTCAACGTTAATTTGTTGCTTTGAACATTATTTTTAAAAAGGGAAGCAGAGAGAGAAATGTGGTTTCTTGTAACCATCGTGAGTTTTTCTCAGTATCAATCACTCCAGACCATTTGATCTGCCACTAGCTCAGGTACATTTCCAAGGATTTACTCTCCTGTGGATGCTTTGAGCCAAACCCAGTAGATTTTTCCTACTTCATCTGTCTTGGAGATAATTTTGCATTGAATTACTTCGAAGGCATTCACAGGAGCTCTGCTGGATTCGGGTTTTATTAGAGGGTTGATGTCAGAGTTAAAAAATGTTCCTGGGAGACAGTGAGATTTTTGGAATGTCCCAGTATCCTTGACTTTTCTCAAGCTGTCTCCAGCATTACCTCATCAATTTCTGTTCGAGTGGAGCCTCAAACATGTTAAACAATACCTTGCTCTAAAAGCCCTATTATTGAATTAAAACTCAGTTCTGTGTAATGGTCAGTAACTTTATTTTAATCAAATTCTATCCACCACAATGACTTAGGGCTTTCTTTGTCTGGGCTGTTGCTCTTACACAATAGGAAATATCTGAGCACAATACATGAAAATAATGAACATACTGATATCCAGGATAAATAGGACCTAGACAGGAGATTAAGGTGTGAGATAAAGTCTGAGAATATCTGGTTTTATAAGCCAAGGAGAATTTCTTGACAATTACGTGATTTTTAGTCAAAATGCAAAACTGATTCACGTGTGGACCTTGCTCTTTATTGTCACTGCATGCTGCAGGGTCCCACACTGAGCCTGCCATAACCAGGCTGCTTTAGTATCATTTAATCTGATTTTACAGTTTTGTCTAGGTCTCCATTACAGACAGATCATGAAATACTTCTTATATTAATTACAAAGGAAAATGGGAAGAAAATGCGGCAGGAAGTTAAGAAGCTGTTTGCAGAGAATTTTAAATTTTTTTAGAATTTTTTGGTAGTAGCTAGAGAACAAAAACAGGACAGAGGGTGAGTGGTAGCAACAAATCCTGTTGAGGAACAAGGAGACAGAAGTGGGGTTGGTGTGAGGTTGAAATCCAAGCTGAGGAGGATTTCCAGAGGTGCAGGAACTCACTGAGACTGGGAGTTACCAATCTGTCCCAGCAGTTACTGCTTGGAATTGTTGTGTTGGTGCCTCAGCGCTGGATCCTGCTCTCCCCAGGCCGTGGTACCTTCCCAAGCTCTGGGGAGGGAAGATGCTCTGGAGGAGTTCTGTGTTCTGGCACTTCAAGAAGACTTTAATGTTGATTTTAGGCCAAATCCAGCCCAATTCAAATATTTAATGATTGTGTGTGTTGTGGGTTTTTTGGCTCCTCAGTCTTCCCATTCCTATTTTTTACCTACAGCTGCAGGGCTGTTTGTGAAGTGCACAGGGCTTCAAAGCAGGGTGATGTCTTCTGGGAAGTGGCAGTTTCAAATGTAGATTAAACACTTACCAGAAAACTACTGAAAAAGTAGTTCTCAAAGCACACAGCACCCACTAAACTGCTGCCATCCATTCTGGTGGTGAATGGTCAGAAAGAAAAAAAAATAATTGACTTTTTTTTAGGGAGAAATCCCACCCTGCAGGCAGAGATTACCTGTGGTTGGTGATGAACTCCTGGGCTGCAGTGTCTGGGATTGTTCCTCCTAGAGGTGGTCAGGTGCTGCACCAGGGGTGGATCCTACAGCAAAAGCAGGGAATTCCTGCCTGGAGTAAATCAGAATCGGGGACACCTTCCAATATCCCAGGGTGCTCCAAGCCCCGTCCAACACTTGGACTCTTCCAGGGATGGGGCAGCCACAGCTTCTCTGATGCCTTCCAAATTCTAAGATTCATCTACTCAGTTAATTAACTGAACGAATAAACCAATTTGAAGTTAAAATACAAGCCAGTGGAATTTTGCTACTTTGATTTTTCATTCCCTTGCTCTGTGCCACGTTCCATGGGTGTTACCTCTGAGAATCCAACAAACTCTGGAAATCCACCCAAAAATATCAGTGCTCCTGAAGTGTCCTTAACCCAGTGTTTTTGTGTGGAACAGCTTCCCACCCTTCCCAGCTCTGCAGGCCGGTGGGAGCGATTGCACAGCTGAAAGAAAAGCAGGGTTTGGGTCACAGGTACTGGAAGCGTTGCCTGGACAAACCAGTTTGCTGCTATTCCTTGGGCCATAATTCTTTGCTTACAGCTTAATCTCAGTTGATGCTGGTAAAGGGAGCGTGGTGTTCCTTTCACCAAAAAAAAGCACAAATGAGATCATGGGGGCTGATGTAACTGGAAAGTTTGCTTAAAGATTGTTGGGAGTTCTTAGTCAAAAATCATTTACAGTACAGGTTTATTTCTTTAGTATACAAGGTAAGAAGTGAGAAAGGGCTGCACCAGAAATCCCGTGCCGGGCTGGGAAGAGCTGGGCACTTCACAACCTCCTGGGAGGAATTTTGGGAGGCTGAACCAATACCCCGGGCACGTTTTGGTTCAAAACTCAAGAGCCCTCCTGCCACAGCTACATCAGAAACCTGGAGGATGTGTCCTGTGCACAGCAGAGCAGCTGCACACAAAAATGGCTTTGGTGCCCTGAAAGGGACACAGATGTGGGTGAAATTTGAGGAGCTTTGGTGTTGAAAGCCTTCCAGTGGATCCCAACAGAATTAGAAGAGTTTATTTGCAAAAGGCTTCAAGGATTTAACTTTGAATAAGCAAGTTTTTTTCCCTAAATTGAGTTTTTAAAAAAGCACCTTTAAAAAGCAAGCAGAAATTTTGTTCCAAAGAGCAGCAGTGAGCAGGGCTAAGGACGAGCAGGTCAGAGATGTTGCAATTCGTAATTTTGAAAGCATTGATTTCACATAACAGAATGTCCCAAGGAGGAAAGCGCTGGAGCCTCCTGGGCTGCCTTGGGCACTGGAGCGTGGCTCAGGTGGAAACCACGTCAAACCTGGGCCCATCTGAGCTTTGTAACCTTCACCAGGATCTTTTCTTTCTTCAGATCAATCTGCCAAGGAGCCTTTTAAGCCCAAAACCTTCCCATTGATCCTGACCATAAACCAGATTTCTTTTCTGCAACTCCAGAGCTCTGGGCACAGAAAATGGCTCAGCTCCAGAGCCGTGCTGAGGCGCAGGGGTGGCGGTGGGAGCTGGGGGTTCTGGGTGCTCCTCAGGGACTGGGGAGCCCAGGTCTGGCTGGAAAGGGAGCTGGGATCCAGGTTTGGGAAACCCCAGCTCCCAGGGTTCAGGGTTTGGGCAGCCCCAGGTTTCCCTGAGGCTGATCCGGGTTTCGGGCAGCCCCGGCTCCCAGGGCTGAGTCAGGCTCAGGCTGAGCCCCTCTGAGTCACTGCAGGGTCCTGCTGCTGCTGCAGCCTCGGGGAAATGGATGGTTTAAATACTGTGAGAATCTTTATCAGCACAGGAAATGACAGCTCATTAAAATACTAACCGTTAAGCCAGTTTAGATCACTGTCTGGAAAAAAATTAACCATTGAAGGCTCAGAGGACTCACAGGAAGAAACATGCCCTGTTTAGAGAGAGGACACGTTATGCAAATGAATCAGCTTTGCTAATTGCCTGGTGGCATAAAAGTATTTCCACTGAAATCTATTTCTCAATGGTTTATAAAATGTGTGACTTCCAAAGAAGCTAATACCACCATGCTGGAGTGAAACTTCTGAGGGAGGGGTGGCTAAAATACCCAAATTCGGTGCCTCTTCCTAAATGTTTCGTTGTTTTGGAGCTGCAGGATTTTTCTCGTGTTCTTACAGAGGAATGGAGAAATGGGAATCTCATACAGTTGCTGTTGGTGGGATTGTTTAATGATGTTTTCCATAACTGTTGGGAAGGTGAAAGCCTTTGCCTTCCCCCTGTGGCCTGGCTGTCAATAGCCTGATTGAAATGAAGGGTTTTAGAAGAGTTGGAGGTCCAGGCAGGGAGGAGCCCATCCCAGCACGTTCCCTTTCCCTGGGAGATCCTTCACTCCCTTTTCTGTAGCAGGAGAGATAATCCCCGGCCTTGGGCAGAGCCTGGGCAGGGACAAACCCACAGGGATTTGCCTCTCGCTGCTTTTCTGTGCTGTCAAATGGCTTTTCCCTGTTGTCTTTGTTTGGAATTGTGGTGGAATTTCCTGGAGGGTGTTTTCCTGTGGCTGCTTCAGCCCCAAAAGCTGAATCTGGGCAAAACCTGCTGGTGTCTGAGCCGAGCCCCCGAGCGTGTGGGCTCTGAGGGCACCAGTTCCCCAAGCTCAGGGCTGTGGATATTGGAGGGATTATCCATCAAATGGGGCTGTGACTCAACATTGCATCACCTTCCCAAGGTGTGCTTAGCCTCCTCTGCACCTTCTGTTCTCGCACAGGGCTCTGCTTTCCCTCCAGGTCATCATTTCCGTGATAAAATTACAGAAACTCCCATGTTTGTAACCCTCAGTGCTCCCAGTTTCCTGGGATGGATCCCAGTTGTGCACAGGGGTCACACTCAGGGCTGGGTGCACTGAGGTTCTCATTTACATTTTTAATTTCCATCAGGATCAGTTCAAGAACAGCTCAGGGTTAATCAGCTGCTCAGCATCACTCGGTATTTGAGGCCTCTTATAAATGAGAAACTGCCATTAGCACTGAAAAAATCCCATGGTTTCGTCCCCAAAATGAGAGTCAGCACTGGCTTTTTCCTTTTTTTGGAAACACTTGTGAATTCTAAGATTTCTCTCTGGAAAAGTGAACAAATACCCACGTGTGCTTTGATAAGATGGGAATTTTATATCCTAATTGATGGTCTGACAGATTTTTTGTGAGATGTTGGTGCAATGACACTGAAAGGCAGTGTTTGATAGAGACCTGTACTTCAGGATTTAGCACAGTTGGAATTAATTCCCTGCGTGTTCCCAACCTCTCGAAGCACAGGCTGAGAGATTTCAGTCACTCAAGAGCAACCCCTGCTCCTCAAGATCTCGCAAGATGAAAATTATGCCTTTCAAAAGTGCAAATGTCATGATTAAATAGTCATAAATAAGTGTTCTTAATATTAGTAAAAATACAGATGACTGGAATATCAAACAACTTCTTACTTTTTGTAAGCTGACCCAGGGAAAATATGAATTTTTTCTCCTCTGGGTTTGGTGCTTCATCCTGGTGCCTTTGAGAAGAATCCTCCCTGTGGTTCCAAAAGTTCTTTTAAAAAGATTTAAAGTTTCCCAAGAATCACCTCACGAGCAGTGACACACATTTGAGGTTCAACTGTTGACAGTCATTCCTGGAAAAGCAAATTAATAAATAGTACAGGGCCTTTTAAACACAGATTTGCTGTAACTGGAGTGGAAGTTGTTGGAGTCAGATTCTGCAGGGTCTTGGTGTAATTTTTTAAAATAATTCCAGAGCAACTTTGCTAAATCTCTGCCGTGGTTCTTCAAACAGATGGGAAGTTTTGGTTTATTTATTTCCTGGAAAAAGAGCTTTAGAATTTGTCATTTGGATAGAAATTGTAGCTGTGAGTTAAAAAATAAATCAATGTGCCTCTGTTTAGTTACAAATGCCAGGTAATAGTTCTGAAAACAGGCAGTGTTTTCTCAGTGAATCAAAATTTTTAATGGGTGTTTCTGTTGTAGTATTAGAATGCAAATCATGTTTTTTTACTGAAATGTTATGATTTTAATGAATTTAGGATTACCAGAGGTTAGTCCAATTTTTGGGAGCTTGTTCTCACTTTCAATTCCCTGTGAAACATTCAAATTTAGCAGGCAATCAGAATGAATCCAAACGAAAATTTAATATTTAACCTTAAGAGTTTCTAAAACAATTTCTGAATCAGAATTTCTGAATCAGAATTTCTCCTTCCATATTCTTGATTTGAAGGACAGTGGGTTTGATTCCCGAAGGAGAACGCAGGGAGTTGGGTTGGGATTATTCCGGGGTTATCTTCCAGCATCTTCCTTCTCCAGCCCGGGGGACCTTTGTCTCCTTTTGAAGCTTAAAGTTCCTGAAAATTCCTGCTGAGGGCAGGAATTGTGATGCAAATCTGTCCCCTCGGTCCCGCCCGAATCCCACAGAATTTATCCCAAAATCCTCCCCCTCCTCCTCGGATCGGATCAGCACAAGGGAGTGAATTGGATTTCGGGAGGTTTGCAGGGACATGGAACTCACTTATGTCTAATTAAATTTAGTTATTTTAAAGATTTTTAGATTTAAGATTATGTCTTTGGGTATCAGGTGACACATAACTGGGTGATTAAATGATTTAATTTTGTCCAGAAAAGCACCAGGAACTAATACTGTGCTGCTGAAATGGGATTTCAAAAATTTCGTTCCTAGGACTACGGATCCCTGATTTTCTCTGCTTCATTTTACTCCTTCTTAGGTTTTCCTCTGCTTCATTTTACTCCTTATTTAAATCCACGCACATTTTTTTCAGAATTAAAGTCTTTACAAATGTACAGAAAATTGCAGTTTTAGAAGCTGAGGTCCTCACATTCCGGACCTTGCAGTTCTTCAAGATTGCTTTCATAAAATTAATTTTGTGCACTTAATTAATTTCCATGCTCAGAAAAGGAAAAAAAGTGAATTATTTAGTGAGAACAATTTTGAAATATTGTTTTGTTGCACCAGGAGCTCCTCAAGCCTCTGAACTTGGGCTTCGTGGCTTTGTTGTGTGTTTAATTCAATTTGGGCACTGGCTGAGCTCAGTTTTCAGTGAAGAACGGAGTCATTTGAACACCATCCTGTTAATCATTGATCCCTCATCATTTCAATATTCCTCATTTCATAGTCATGCAGAAGTTGAAAAGTAAACCATTACCTTGCAGTGGTTCTTCAGGGCTCCCAAGAATTGTTTGACAAAGAAAAGAAACCTCAAAATGTTGCTCATGTTCGACGCGTGACTCGTCCCGGAGTCCCCGGGAAAGCTTTTCCCAGGAATAGTCAGTGCTGAGACGGCTCTGGAACACTGGGAGTCCTTTGGAACATTGACACACTCTTGTGTAAAATATGCAAGGGACGCGCTTTGGGCTCCACGGGGTTTTTTCTCCCTGAATTTTTACCAGTCCGGGCACAGAATTTCCTCACCCGTCTGTCTCACGGGGTGGTGAATCATGGGGGAAACGACCTTTTGCTGGGAAATGGCTCCAAAAAAACTCCTTTGCCGCTGGCCATGAAGGAAATAGATCTACTGCAGGAGAATGAGACACTTTGTTTCTTCATTCTGTGCTTTTCATAAATTCCTGAAATTAGAAAGCTGCTCGTATTTAATTGGGTTCGGCCTGGAAAAGGGAATATGGTGTCAAATGAGGAGGCTGAGGGAAGGGATTTGAGGGATTCAGCCCTGCTGCAGTCCCTGCAAGGGAGATGTCCATTGTCCAACTTGTTGGATGTACAGCTGGTGTATTTTGGGGTCTGAAGTGGATTTTTACTAAACCCCGCCTGGAGCAGCAGCAGGAGTAGTGGAAATAATAAAACGGAAGCATCAAAATTTAGGTGCGTTTTTTAATGTAGAAGAACGCAGTGATTTCTTTAACATTAAACAAAAATTAAAGAAAAATCTCCCTACTCTTTGAAATTCAAGTGGTCAGGAATGAGAACTCCCCCGTAGCTGGAGTTAGGATGGAGTGGATGTTGTGGATCCAGCCTTGGGAGTGTTCTCCCCACAGCTCAGGCCGTGGGGTTGGTGATCATTTATTCTGGGTCATATTTGAATGTTGGCCATTTTTTAAGGGTTGTGACCGTTATTCAAGGGTTTTGGATCCCCTGCTAAGTAGGATTTGAGGCGAAGGTGCCTGGGCTGGTTTGCTGGAAGCCCGGAGCTGCTGAGAGCCTGCCCAGCACAGGCACCTTCCCCAGGAGCTGGGAGAGTGCTCCCGTTCCCATCCCGGGACGTTCCCAACGTTGGAAAGAAGGTGCTGAGCTTCTGTCGAGTGCTGTGCCCTAAAGGGCGGCCCGGCTCGGGGCAGGGTTCAGAGTTCTCCTTTGTTCCTTTGTTAATCGCGGCTCGGGGGAGGCGCTCCAGGATCTGCTCCCGCATTCCTGGTGGGAAGGGATGACGCACGGATTGTCCGAATAAGGACTTGGCTGGCGAAAGGGGCAGGGCCGGGCGGCGCAGGGGAAGGCACAGGGCGAGAGGTTTCTTTTTTAACCGAGGGATGACACAAGCAGCAGTCATTTCCTTATTAATCGGTTCAAACCAGTTCTTACAGGAACTGCTGCTGATAAATGTGGGGCTTCTCCGAAGTCATTCATTTGCTTCTCAGCGCTGCTCCAGTGCGCGGCTCCGCTGCCTCCTCCTGCTCCGAGGAAATGCTGCAGCTCCCAGCTCCTTCCTCTCTGCCCAGCACTGTCCTGCTCAGAAAGATTTTTCTTTTTAAGCACTTTTTGAGGATCTGGGGAAATACATCCCTCCCGAAGTACCAGATAAAAGATGAAATGTATTTTATTTCGTGGGTTTCTGTTTGCTCAAGTAGCTTCAAGTTCCCATCTGAGCTGTGGCTCAGCCTGAACTTTGTTCTGTTTAGGTAAAGTGGTAAGTTTAAAAAAACAAAAAAATGGTTTTTGTTTTTTGTTTTTTTTTCCCCCTATTTTGTCTTGTTCTCTGGGATGAACTTTCCATCAGTGCTATTCCAAGTATAGGTCCTTCTCTTCAGAAGCCATTTCAAGAATATTTGGAAGCTCAGAGGATAAAACTTCACCACAAATCCGACAGTGCTGTGCCACAGGTAAGAACCTCTTTGACTCCCCCCCTCCCTCCCCAGCTCACTTTTCTCTTCCCTGCCTGTCTTTGACTTGTAGTTTTTACCAATGGAGCTCTCAATTCTGTTTTTCAATGATCTGCACTGACCCAGGGAATAGATAAAAGTCTCATTTCAAAAGCATCCTGGGAATTAAAAGTTACTCTGTAATTGTGTGCAATTGGATTGAAATCCTTTAGAGAATAAATTAGAGTGTAAAGCAAAATCAGTGGCTTGCCTTGCCCCAGCATTAACTGCTTATTTGGAAAGTTAAACCTAAGGAGAAAAAAGTTGCCTTTCCAGGTGAAATGGTAACAAATAGGGCAGCACCGATGCTTCAGGAGTCAGTGGGATCTGTGGCTTAATGGATAGTAAGAGAAATAAAATCCCTAAGCCTTTAGTCTCTGAAAGGAAAAGAAGTTACAGTGTTTAGGGCAGGTACAAGGGGCAGAAGTGTCCTTTCATACAGGAAAAAGTATTTAAAATCTTTTTAAAAGTCTTTTTAAAAAAGTACCCTGGATTTTGAGTGGGACAGAGTAGCTTCGGCATGAAATTCCTTAGGCTGCTGAGGCATTTTGAGATCAAATCCATGAATCCAACTAATACTTCACGATGAACACTTGAGGCTCTTGTAAATGTCCCTTTGCCCATTTCTTCCCACAAAAGAGCTGGAGTTGGGGAGGCTCGGGCTGGAGTCAGGAACTCTGCCGTGATTTCTGGGCAGAGCAGTGCTGCCCTCCTTTGACAGTAAGCACAACTTCAAAAGCGCCCTGAAAAACGCTGCAGCTTCCTGGGACACCAGAGAGTCACGAGATAACGCAGAATAGGCAGTTTAGGGAAAAAACACATTGTTAACCAATTACCTGATTGTTTTCTCTGCAAGGAACATGGCAGGGAATGACAGGCAGGGGTTGCTAATTCTGAACTCCACGAATTGTTAGTGAAGCCCAAACAATACGGGGAATAATAAATCACTTTGGGAGCACACTGGGAATGGTCAGGGATTCGTCATCTGCCCGCCAGTGGATTTGGCAGCCCCTCCTGCATTGTCTTTCAAGGGACTCGAGTCAGCTTTGCAGAGGGACCTGCAGGAATCCTGTCAGCTTGCACTCGCTTCCTGCCTTGAATTTGATCAATGGCAGAATAAAGACAGGGTCAGGCTTTCTCCTGTCACCCAGAACTCTCCGTTGTCCCGTCCACTAATCTTCATTCTCCTCCTCCTTCTGTTTTGTCTCTTCAGGGGGAAAACTGGCTATCCTGGATGTTTGAAAAATTGGTGATTGTCATGGTTTTTTATTTTATCTTGTCTATAATCAACTCCATGGCCCAGAGCTATGCCAAGCGACTGCAACAGAAGATGTACTCGGAAGAAAAAACCAAATGAGCTTGGAAAAAAGCCCTCAGGATGGGTTTTGGCAGACACGAGAAATGACACATCTTTTCATATGTTTAAAAATCAGCATTATTCAAAAGGGGGGGAAAATTTTTAACATCAATTTCCAACTCTTAACAAGTTGGGGTTTTGTTGGTTTTTTTGTTTTTTGAAAGTAATTTGGATATTAGAGCAAAAGTTTCATTGGCAAACTTATAAATGTTAAGGTAAGGTGTAAATGCTTCATGAGTCTGGGTTGTGTTTTACAGGATGGACAATGGGATGTTAAATGAAGTTTAACACAGATGTTGTCCATCCAAATTACTTCCAAAACTGATGATTTCGTACTCCCCATCTCCTGATTTAACTTCAGACTGACCTGAGGGTAATGTTTTCTTTTGAAGGGTGACTGGTTTGCTTTTTCCATAACTTCCAAGACCATCAAAATGTAAATAATTGAGTACAGACTGGGTACAAACTGTTGCATGTCCCTCATGGTAAGGCAGTTCCGTCTGAATTCCTGGTGTCCCATTGCGTTGCACGTTGGAAAAGCCACCCTGTCCAACTCCATGATGTTAGCAGAGATGATTGATGACAAATGCTGAAGCCAACATTTTTTATTCTGTATATTTAGAATGAAGTTAAGATAAAAACTTTATAAAGTCATCTTTGATCATTCCAGAATTTCTCGTGTCAGTCTTTTTAAGCTGTTTCTTTTCCTCTCTCGCTTTTGGATGCTCTGTGCATGTTTGCTCATCCCTCCTGCACTAATGGTGCTCAAACCCTTTGTTCTTTTTTCGTTCTTTTTTCCTAAGAACTTCTTGCTTAGCAGAGGAAGGCCGTGCCTTGCTTGAAGCACAGTCACTGGTGAAATAGGTGAAATAGAGAACAAGGCTGGTTATCCTAAATTCTGCTCAGGTGTTTGCCCCTGAGCCCGGAAGCGTGGCCAGTGGAGGGGAAGAGTTAAGATTCCAGCTGAAAGCAGATTTTGTGTCTGCCCAGCAATGGTGCAGAGAACTTTAGAGAACCTTTAACCTTACGCTTTTAAAGTCAGATATTTTTAAAACTGTGTAATGATCAGTGTGTGCCAGTTCTGATGTACAGGAAGGGATTTGATACTAAAATGGCTTTTTTCCTTCTTTAGTGCTTAGATCTCCCCTGCTGCTGTACCTGTATTGCTGCTCTAATCACTCGTGAACGATTTTTATTTTTATCCCAGGGCTGGTAAGCACCGAGAATTAATTTGCCTTTCAATTAGCGTTCTCAGGAGGTGGCCCAGAGCCCGGGGCAGGTCAGCTGCTGCTGGTGCTTAGCTCCGGCTGCTCCGTGCCCAGGTTAGGGCAGGGCTGAGCCAGGTGTGTGTGTTCACCTGCCCGAGTGTCCTCTCTGTGCCAGCGTCGTGCCATGCCCATGGCTGTACCATCCTGTCGGATAGCTTATCAGACTGATGTTGACTGTTGGATCTCATGGCAACAACAGTCGGTAGGCTGTCTGACATTTTGGTATCTCTCATCTGACCGTTTCTCATCCATCCCCACCTGTTTCCATTGAGCATCAGCAGCACATCAATGTCTGTGGTCGAGCTGGAAAGGAGCTCAGGGAGCACTGCAGCTCCGCAGAGCAAAGCCCGGGGCAAGCTCTGCCTGGGGGGTGGGAGCTTTGTGCCGATTCTCTCAGCTTCAGAGGGAGCTTCAGACAAAGTTCGGGATGAGAGAGGAGGCTTTGCATCCGCACTGCTCCCACAGATTCCATTTCAGTATCGAAAAGTCCGAGTGCAGGATTGGTACGAGGGAGTTAAAAGCACAAAGGCCGTTCAGCTGCTCCTGGTGAGTTTTAAAAGGTGAACAGTATTTCCTAAGTATTTTCACTTTTTGCCCTAAATGTGGCCTTCGGCAAAAATGTCACAAAGAACTTGTTCTGGTACAGTTCCAAACCCCACAGCTCTGTTTGGTATTTCACTTTTTCAGCCTACAGACCCCTCAGTGTTGCACTTTGTAAGGGGTCACCTCCAGAGTGCCATTTCCCCTCAGTGGATCAGTGGCAGCCCTTGGCTGCTCTGCCCAGCTCTGGTGGCAGCTTTTTGGTCCTCAGAGCTGTCCCCTGAGGGACACAGGTATTGATTAACCTCCCTCGCCTCTGGGAGGGGCTGGCATTGCTGGGGTCCCTGTGTGCTCTGGGGTTGGAATCAGGACACTGTAACAACTAAAAGAAAAAAGCTCCTTTTCCTAGAGCCTGAGCCAATAAACTGCACCTTTCTAAATGCTTTAGAGGTCTCCTTAAAATTCTGCCTCTGGCCTGCTGGAAAACCACAAGGAAAACGGAAAGCTTTCTCCAACTTTTAGTTCAATATGTTTACATACATATAATGTGAAATATGTATCTATACCTGTTGTTCTTCAGCTTGTGTTTCCATGTGTCCATTCCAATAAGCTTTGCTGTTATTTTGAAGCTTTCTAACACTATTTAAAGAAGGAACTGGCCATTCTACCTGCTCAGCTGCTGGGAGATAAGACTTGGTAAAAGGTAAAAAAAAAAAAAAAAAAGAACCAAAAGTGACACAAATCGAATGAGATTTGCAATGGATAGTTCTGTTTGCTTAAATAAACAAAGAAATAACGTTTCCCAGTGTTTATGTCAGCTGGATTGTTTCCACTCTCTGTATTGAACTCTTGGTAACACTGTGACATTGGCTGTCCCAAACATTCTTCAGTGTGAATGCAGAAGATTCATCAGCAGTTGTATTTTGTGCCTTCAAAGAAAGACTCAGCCTTTAGCATTTGACCTGAAAACATGGATTTTGCTCCCTTAACCCAAAGTTTGCGTTTGTTGCACATATCTTCATTGCACATTGGAAGCAGCCAGTCAGTTCAGTGTGTTAGAGACAAATCCAAAGGGAGCTCTTGCAAGAAGAGCAATCTTGGCACAGATCCCTATTTTATCTGCTGTTTCTTGCAGTTAGACACTAAATAAAGTACTTTTTTTCTGGGAATGACTGAAAATCGCACGGAAGTAACAGCCCTCTAAGAACAACTAATGACTTCAATGTGACAGATTTTTTTTTTTTTTTAATCTCATCATCTGTGGAACGAGGTGAGGTAGGGCTGCAGCTCCTCCACCTCCGGGTTCTCTCCTTGTTTTCCTGCCTGCCCACACCTCTCTGAGGGCACGGAGAGGTGTCAGTACCCCATCAGGCAGGAGTTGTTGGTGTAAGCAAAGCTCAGGTCACAGCGAACCAGGAGCCAGGTCAGGTCAAACCGTCCTGTTCCAGCCTCACATCCATCAAAGCAGTCAGGGAACCTCTGCTCCCTGTCCTTCCCTCCCTGCCAGTGTCCCGCTGGGTTTCTGTTCAAGCAGCTCCCTCAGAACTCCCCCAGCCGCCTGTTCCTGCTAAAAGATTCTTGTCATTAACACTTGACAGGGGCTTAATGCTGTTCCAGAAAGTCCTTCCCTGCTGTGCTTTTGGGGTTCATTATTTAATTTGTTGGAATCAGTCTCCCGCTCGTTGCAGTCGCTGCTAAGCGCAAACAAAACACTCTGGATGTTTCCCTGATTATCAAGGAGAAATATAAATATTAGTGAACAAAATTGATGGCAGGTGTAAAGATAAGTGGGGTTTGGGTGTGTTCCTTGGAGGTAAAAGTAATCGGTTTTCTTTGAAGCACATGGTTAAAAAATACTTTGTAATCAGCAGTTAAAAGGCTGGAAGTAATTAAAGGTAAGGTAATTGAAATGACACTTCTGAGATTTAAAATTCTGCCTGTTTGCTGTAAATTTTGTTGGTTTTTTGGAGGAGAAGGAACAACAGTAAGAAAACAGTAAGTACTTCAGCCAGCTCTCTCCAGATTGCAGCTCTGGGTGGAGCGTGGAAATGGGAGGGGATCCTGCTGGGCAGGTGAGGGATCAGTGCAGGATCTCTGTAGCCTCAGGAGAGGGAATGGAGCAATCTCCTTCCGCGTGAAACACCCTCTGGTGCATTCAGAGATGAGGGTAAATATTTGCATGTGCTCTTGCAAGCTCCCTTTTAGAAGGATTATGCTGAAAAACTCAGAGCCTGCTGTGACTTTGCTAATTCAAGTGCCTAATTGAGAGCATGAATTTCTTTCTCCATTTCGCTCGTTTATTGATGCATCCACTCGGCCTTCATGAAAGGCAGCAGAACATTGTTCTGGCAGCGGTGTCACAGGGAGGGGCTGCAACAACCTGGAGCCGTTGTCACAAGAGGGGAAGGAGCTCAAACACAGAAACTGGCACTGCTGTTATGTCACCTCCCAGGTACCAGTGACTGCTTGGAATGTGTTGGGTATTCAGGAAAAAAACCGGCTATTTTGGTCAAAAAAGGTGATTATTACCCTGTCTGAATTAAAAGTGAAGAACCTGTTGAGGCCATTCAGCCTATTTCCTGCTGGTGGAGTCCGGGTGTGGTGAAACAAAGGTGCCAATGAGAACCTGTGGAATGGGCTTGGGTTTAGTTTGCTTTAACACTGCCCTTTGTTGTACCGAGGGGGTTTTATTAATTTATTATGATTACTATCGCTGGAATGAGTCAAAGAGCAGTGACTCCATTAGCGCTAAACCAAAGGTCACCTTTCTCTAGACCTCGTTTGAGGAGCTCTCAGAGCTGGGTGCGAATGGCATCTTCCGTGTTCCAGGGAGGCACTCCCAGTCCATTGTTGTTCTGCTGTTCCAAGGAACTCGCCGGGGTTGCCCGGGCAGTGGCAATGAGGAAACTGGCGACTGTTTCCTGATTAAAGGCGAGAGATAGGAGTTGCCAGCTCGGGACATTGTTCGTGCTCCGATAACGGCACTGAGGCCACACCCGGCTCTTGGAAACGGCTCTTGTGGCCCTGGAAAATGGGTTAGTGACTCTGACTGGCACCACCTGGAAGAAATTCTTAAGAGAGTCAATGCATTTCCCAAAGCTTGTTCTGTCCTCAGGAAATGACCTTGTGGTGCCTCTCCTTCTGTACTGTCAGGAAATAATCTGGCAGTTCTCTTGCAGGAGCTGCTGCTGATTAAAACACATCAATAGCTCAAGGCTCACACTTTGAGGGACTGTGGCTTCCCTTAGACTGCATGTTTATTAGCATCTTCCTATCCTCGGATGGAAAAAACCAGATTTCTGTGCGCAGCATTCCTCTGAGAGAAAACACACATTTACAACATTGTGCAAATCTCACCATGGTCACAAAACCTCTCTGGTCTTGTTCAAAACCTCACTGCTCTCAGTGCCTTGTTTGCTGCAGCTGTTTTCTGGAGAGCTCTTAATATTTAGGATATTTTCATAACAACACATTTCATTTCTCAGATTCCTGGATTTGTAGGTCTCTCCTCAGCCCAACTGACCTCTTGTGACACAGTCAGTGCATTCCTGGGTGTTGTGTAAGGCTCGAGGTGGGGAGCAGCAAGGAAGAAACTTTTAAGATGCCTGAAGCTGGTATTTACTTGAGGTCCAAGTAATGGATGCCAGGACCATTTTCAAAGGAGCATTTTTCCACTGCCATTGGTGATTTTAATTGCTGGCTCCCTTAGCTTCTGTACAAAGCACCTCACACACTTCTGCCTCTGCCCAAACACCCTGTGACAAATCCCTCTGCAGCCTCGGAGCATGAAACCCTTGTGGCTGCCCAGGAGGAGCCAGGTGTTTGTGGGAGAAGTGAGGCAATCTTTGGCAAAAGATTGCAGTTGTGACTGAGAGATCGTTCCAATTAAGTGAATAAGGAAAGGGTTGAAGTGGTGCTTGGCAGAGCCCTTGCTTGAAACTGTCACTGCTGTCCCCTCCCTCGGGCCCTGGAGCCCTCCCTGCCCTCGGTGTGGAGCGATTTTTGGCCAAGTTCAAACCTGTTCCCTGTAGGCTTGTTCAGCTTGAACAGGACCCCACGTGCTGAGGTTTCCTTCCTAATGTCACTGAAGAGCTCTCTTTCACAGCACACATCAGGTTTGTGTCTGGTTTTTATATAAAAATACTTCTCTGTGAAAATACTGGGTTTGAAGAGAAGCCTGACTAAATCTTTATAGAGGGAAATAATGTGAAACCAGCTAGTGGCTGGTAGGGAGGGAATGAAAGCTTTTTTCTTTGGAGAAGAGTATTTAATTGGATTTTTGTTCTCTGCTTGCCAAATTGATGGTTTTGACTGTTTTATCAGTTGCATTAGGTTTTTTCATCAAATTTGGCCTGTAAAGGAGAGATTTGCAACTTCAAATCACTACATAAATACTTATTTGGCTCACAGTCAGGTAACACAGGCTGGAGTTGCCCAAAGTGGTGTGGGGAGGAAATTTCCCAGTGTTTCCTTTGCAAGTGGCAGAAGGACAGGACAGCCAGCAGCGAGCATTTCCATGGAAAGATGGATCCTTGAACTCAGGATTGTTCCAGGCCATCTGGAAAGCAGGAATTCTGAATTCATGCCCAGCTCTCACCATCCTCACTGAGGATATTCCAGGGAGCAGCCACAGCTGCCCTTGCCAGGCAAGTCCAGGCAGGATTTTATTCCACCTTCAGCCTGTGGGATGAGGCCACTTCCCTTTGGCTCCCTGGGCTCTGCGCTCCTGACCTGCTCCTGTAAATGATCCATTACAGTCTCTATCTTGGAGACTGCTGGGCAAAAGTTCAAATTCAATCCTGCCATCTGACCACAATTACACCGTGCTCAGGCAACTGAAGTGTATTTCTGTGAGCCTTAAATAAACACGACATTGTCCATGTAACCAAATATGTACAATAGTCATTTTTTGCAGAACGCACCCATTTCAGTGCAAATCCAACATGGACTTGTTTCTCCTCACATACAACCAGTGAAATAAAGGCTCAAGCAATGTTTATTCTGTCTTTTTTCATTTGGTTTAACCAGTGGCTTATTTTAGTTTCTCCACTTGGTGCTTTTACTTTTAAAATAGGAATTTTGGCCTAGAAAGCACCCTCATTGTACTTAGTTTTCTATCTTACAGTGTAACATTTGGGATTTTAAGAAGTTTGGTTTTAAGACAAGAAGGTTTCTAGCACCTAATTCTCACAGATAAGCGTGACTCTCTTAGTCACTGTTTGAATGACAGGCTTGTATGAACATGGGGTTAAAACTGATGTTTCTGCTGTGGTCTTTATCATGGAGCACATTTACTCTAAAATCGCCTTTATTTCCTAAGGAGCAGCTTCTCCAGTCGCTTCTCTCAGGCCATTTCCACCTTTTCCGTGTGCTCCCTGTGGCTGGCAGGAATATTTGTTTGGACACCCCGCAGGCCTTTGCAGCTGCTGGGAAAGGGTAGAGCGGGGCTGTGCTGCTTCAGGGCGGGGGTGAGTCAGTGCCCCGCCCGGGCAGGGGAAGTGGCCGTCTGGAGGGACAGGATTCCCACAATGTGAGCTCAGAAGGGACCATTGTGAGCCCCGCTTGGACTGAAAGAGCCGGAAGGGCTCTGTAGTTCAAATTCAAGATTATCAGCTCCGCTTCCAGGCCCCTTAAAAGCTGCCCGAGTGTCCGGGCTGCGCTTCTGGAGCGTGGGCAGAGCTGGGGTAGGAAGTCAGAAGCAGGAAGCTCCAGGGGAATTTGCTGCCTTGGAAAAGCTGTCTGGGCCGCCCTTGAGGAAAGGCAGCAGCTCAGTTCCTTTTGGAAGTTTTTTGTGCTATATCGGATCCATGAATCACTTTCCTGATTCCTCTTGTGCAGTTTTTAAAGTGGTGCCCAGCAAAAAGCAGATTTCCTTAAAGTACACTTGGTCCTATTTCCTTTGGGATGTTTGGGCTCTCATTTCATAATATTTATCCATATGAAATTTCTTAGCAAATGCAGAAAGAAGTGAATGATTCCTTCCATACCCTTTTGTACCTTAGTGTTTCTCAGTAGTGTTTCAACTGGTAATTTAAATAGAACTTCCTCTTTTCATGTATTAAACCCTGGTTGTTGTGGGAACCACAGATTTTTTCCCTCATATATTTCTATCCTTCCTGTGCTGGTACTGAGTTTAACCTTAAAAGCACCAATATCTATTTATGCCCAAATAAACAAATAAATAGTAACTGCATCAGTGCCCTGTCACTTGCCAAACGCTTGTGTTTAAAGCATTTTTGGTTATTAGTATTTTTATTCCGGGGTTGGATTTTGGTGGGTTTGTTTATGGCTTGTTTTTTAGGGGGTATGGCGGGGTTTTTTTGTTTGTTTGTGGTCAAATAAATGTTCATGAAATGTCTGCTATGGTTGGAGTCCTTGACTCAGCTTCCAAGTGAGCTGCACCTGTCCCTTCCAACAAACAATGGTGAGATTGGGAGCATTGTTCCCTGCTTTATGCACTTCCTGTGGGGACTCTGCCTACAACGAGCAAGGTCAAGGCCACTGGTTCTGCTGTTCCTGTCTCTGAGCCATTGGCTTGTGCTGACCTTTGATCTACCTCATTCATTTTGTTAATGAAATAAAGGCCCTCTTCCAGGCTCTATTTATCTAATTCATTTTATCAATAACATAATTACTCCTCTGCCTTTTAATATAATTGGAGGTGATGAATATTTGATAGTAGCTATTCACTTCCTGTCACTTTGACCCTCTCCAGATCCTGGGGAAAAAATAAAGGAATGCCATCATAGATCAAAAAATGAAAGCTTGGTTTGGGAAAGTGTGAGAATTTTAGGACTGAAAAGTACTCACAGGAAGAAGCTTAGAGATGCCTAAAACAATGCATGTCAGCCCCTGCTCCAGAGCAATGATTTAGAACAGCTAAAATTTGAATTTTTGCTTTGGGCTTAGACATCTTACCTGTGTGCTGTGTTTCCTGACGCGGCACAAATTCTGCCAACAAACAAACAAAAAGACCAAATCTCCTGCTCCACAAGCTGCAAGTGCCGTCAATATCCAATAATAAATATGGGTCTGTATCATTCCTAGGTGTACTAAGCACCTGCAGTGTTTGCTTCATGCTCAGAATTATGAATACAGAGAGATAACATGAGGGTATTTCTGCAATAAAGTTATTTATTGCTGTAACAGTACAATGACCCATTGCTCTCTTCCTTGTTTCTCAGAGAATTTACCTGTCCTTAGCCTTTTGAAAATCTCTTTTACCTGTTCTGTGAAGCGAGGAGGAAAAGGATTCCTGGCACTTGGCCATTTTTTCAGCCATGGAGTTACCTATTCTCATTTCTGATACTGGCAATTCTGCTTGGGCTCTGCTGAAAGCACCAGGGAAATCGATTTCTGTGTTGCTGAACATCCTGTGCCTTTTGGAGGAGGGAGAAGCTCACCATGGTCTCCTTTCCTGACCCTTTGTTCCCGCAAACTTGAATGGCCTGTGTTGTTTGTCTGAACTTCTTGTGCAATCTTTCCTGCAGTTTCTTCTGTGAAAATACCCACATTAGACAATGGCTGAAAGTGACAGAAATGCAGCAGAAAATCCCTTTTGACCAGAGCAGGCCCCAGCTCTGAGCTGACATCTTTTGAATGAAAAGCTCAGAGGCCTGGAACAAAATGGCACTAAAATCTGAAGGTGCACTGTGAAATTTGTCCATTTGTCAAGGGAAAAGTCCTTGAGACTGATTTAACTCTTTTATTTTTTGGCCTGTGGGATTATTTCTATGGGAGAACAGTGTGACATGGAGGAGGAGGAATGGCAACAATTCCCAAAGCTCTCCCTACCCTTAATGAAAATCTAAGAGGCAGAAAAAAGCTCAGTATTACAAGCTGATCTTTATTTTAATTCAGTGTGTGCCTTCCCAAGCCATTCCATCCCTTCCTCCTGCTAGGAGGGAGCTGTATCTTCCCAGGGCACCACCTTGTGGTCGTGGTAAAATTGTGCAAAAATGAGCCAATTCCTTAATTGACATTGGAAATTGTAAAATGTCTTGTATTAATTATATTCTATCAAATAAAGGCCCTTACATCTGCAATCTACCAGCCATCCTCCTCTCACATATGTTTAAATAATTAACTTGTTAATTAACTTCTAACTTAGACAGAGAAGAACAGGAGTTGTAGTTTTCCTTAGTGAAATGGTCAGAAAAGGATAGAATTAATTATCACCTCTAATATCAGCTGAGGATGACATGAAAATGACATGAAATATGAAGAACTCTTCATATTTCTTTTAAAAGATGGTTCAAAACTTTTGCTGTTCTGTCGAAATTAAGGTCCTTTAAATAGAATTTAATCTTGCTTTGCTTTAAGGGAGAGCACATTGTTCTATCTTGAATGGCAGCCAGGTGGGGCTTGGATTAATACTTATTCTCTGCATTTTTATCAATATTGAAACATTCTTAGGCCAAAGTGTTAAAATGAAAATTTGGAGGATCAGGAATGCCTTACTGCTGCAATCAAGGACTTCTAATTTTTATCAAATATTAGTTCATGAGAGTTTAATATTGAAGTGCCAAAAATTATGTTCAGAGACAGCTACAGCATGTAGCAAATGCACTGAAAAATAGGTATTTATTAGATACATTGCATAAGAATAATACCTGCCCATACATATTCAGTTCAGACTCAGGTCTTGCTATTCTAACACACAAACACACACACTCTGCTCCTAAGACTGAAAAATAACACCAGTCCAATAGTTTACACACTTCAGGAAGTTGATGGGAGATTTTCCAGCTTGGTTCTTTCAGAAAATCTCTATTGCACACCATTTTAACAAAAAAATGAAATCAAAGATTGGTGTAACTGGAGATAACTTGTTCCAGGGTTGTGAAGCAATCCAGGAAATCTTCCTCTTGGATTCCAAATTTTGTGTACTGGTGAATGTAGGCTCTGTGTGTTAAGATTGGGTCAGACATTAGAAACCAGTGAAGATATTGGCAATCATTAGGGCAGTATCAGCCTGATTATTTTCACTTACTTGGAAGCAAACATATTCCAAGCTTTTCCTACGATGCTGTCAAGGGGTTTCAGCAGGAACTGGCTGTTACTGACCAGAGAGGCAGACTTTTCATACTTGTTAAATGCTCTGGGTGTTTCCCAGGCATTAAAAGCATCCTGAGGGTTTAGCCATGATGTGTATAAGGAGGGATCTTGGAAACTTCCTGTGGCAGAAACAGGACAGCCCTTTGCACAAAATCCAAACTTGATCCCTGTCTGGCCTAATCAATGCTGTCAGATCCATTCAGGCCTGGGAAAATGTCTGCAGTGGTCAGCCTGCTGAAAAGACAACTTTAAACAGATTCATTAGATTATCTAGAAGCACTCTTGTGTGGATACTTCAGCTGCCAGCAATGCTCATCACTCCAGAAACAGCCAAATATATTTTCAGACATGATAGCCTAGAATTCCAGATATACAGACTTGAGTCTCTTCCTCCTTCCCTGAAGTACTTCAGGAAACACAGAAGTCTGCTGGAAATACAACAGCCCTAAGCAATCACACAATGTGATCATGGACAGTAAAATGTTTCTAGAGGGAATATTGACCCTAGGAGCCAAACATGTGCTCTTGGGGTTTTTCCACTTTGACCAGATGTGGTTTCAAAGACAGCAGTGAAACAGAACCCCGCTCGGCTTTTCCCTCTTACCCAAATCTATGCTGTGCACATCTTTTCCTCTCAGGATAACCAGGTTGGCAATGGAAGTGTTGAAGTGCAGAGGTTTGTTTGTGGAGGGGATGAAGGAGCCTGGATGTGGTGGTCGTACTTGCCAATCAATACCTTTGGGATTTGGGAAAAAAGATAAAAAAGAAAGTGAATGTTTTGTGCAGATGCAGATGGGAACTGTCTCTGTGTCCCAAACGGAGACCATGGTGCAGTTTGTAGCTGCTGCACATTCATTAAGCAGCAATCACACAATTCCCAGAGAAAACCAGTGCTAATCCAGCAGTATTTGCCTGGTAGTCACTCTGCCAGCGAAAATGGATACCTGTTTCTATACTTAGCAAGCCTCCAGCCCATTCCTTGCATAACTGGGAGCTGTAACTGTATTCTCCACGTAAATGATACGGGAGAGCTGAGCCTGATTTTTATTAGTAGAAGGTGCAAAAAGAAAAAGCAGAACTCACAATTCAAGGAATGTTCCAAATGAATTATGTGAATTAAGTGCACAGCCACAAACTGCTGGTTTGGTCTGTGTATTTTCAATAGTTATAGTTAACTGAGAAGTCTGGAAGCAGAGCAGGAGCAATCTGGGAGCTGCTGTGGCAGCTGAGGGAATGGTTAAAGGAGCAGCTGGTTTTGTGAGGGCGAATTCCTGCTGAGGGCAGCAGCTCCTTTCTGAACTGTGAGCTCCACAAAATATTCAGCTTTATTGCATCTGTAAAAGTAAATGTTTCAAGAGTGATGGAGACTGAAGGTGAGTGAATGGTGTTTATTTACCTTCCTCCATTTTAGCATTGGCAATGAGCATCTGCCTCAGGTGTTTGATGAGGCCAGGCCAGCTGAAGGTGCTGTAAGCCAGGGAGTTCTCAGGCATCTGGGGGATGTTCCGCAGGCCCAACATCTTGAACTCGGGATGTGGAACCAGTGTCTCCATTAAATCTCCTGAAAGAAGAAATCAAAGCTGCTCACGTTTGACAAAAATACTGCATAGGGCAGCTAAAATGGGAGAAGAGTGAAGAATGTTCAAAGATTTAACAATTTCAAAGTCATGCAAGCTTGCTGTGCTCTATACATGTTCTATACAGGGTGTTAGCTTTTATTTTACAATTTAGACTTTCTCATTTTAGTTTGGCTCAAAATCTCAAGGACTCTGCACTCCAGACAGATGTGAAAGTTTAATTTTACAAGCAATATGGGCAACTGTCCCCAGTTCCTTAAAGGTACAACTGTCATCTGCTGCTGTTGCTATCAAGTTGTCTGCTCGCCTCTTCTGCCTGAGCAAAACTCAAAACTCTCCATTTGTTTTAGTTCATCAAACTTCTAACCCAAAGTGAAATGTGAAACTCAGTCCAAACTTACTGTGCTGCACAAATTTCCTCTGAAATGTAAATAGGTACAAGGGTGTCTGTGATCACTTGAAAAAGGAGAAACAGAGTTTTTTTGGTAAAGAATGAAACCAGAAGTTGGGGGATCTATTTTTGACTCTTCTACAACATTGGGACTGAACTTCTACATTAGCTTTTTCCTGTCTTCAAACTTTGGATGTATCCAAATGCTCGATTAAGGAGACTGAAAAAACTTCAATTCACAGATGAACTGACTCCAGGAAGGTGTGTGTGGATGCTTGGGTTTGGTACCTAAAGGGTTCCTGCTGTAGCCTGAGCCCCCTCCTGCTGTGTGAGTGGGCTGGAAAACGCTGCCCAGCTGGTGTGCAATGACTTGATTCACATCCCTGAAGGAGATCTGCTTGATATTCATCAGCTGGGCACAGATCTTGTGGATGACATCATTTTCATGGACAAGAAGGGCATCTGACGACTGGTACAGATGTGACAGAGTCAGAACAGAGTTGTAGTTTTGAACAATGACCTGGAAGCAAGCAAAAGACCACACACAAATACGAGTCAAGCAACCTAATCTCTTTCTAGTTTATAATCCTCTGGCTCCTGCTGTTTCCTCAGTTATGATTTAGGAAGTGATTCATTTTCTTTGCCAGAGTGCAGAAGGAGGTCAGGAGCTCAGAGCTTTTCCATGGCAAGACCTGAGAAAATCAGGTTATCCGTCTCTCTCCATACAAACATGCTGGAACAAGATCTGCCTGGGAACTGATTACAGTGCTGAGATAAGATCATATCAGGAGATTTCTAGTTAGATAACAGAGCTTCTTACGAATCTGCATCACTTCAGCACTTAAATTATCAAGAAGGTTTTTTGGTGACAATTTTTAGCAGTGTAAGTTCAAGTGAGCCACTTGAACTTTTTCAAAGTAAAATGAACCTAATTTCTAGTTTATTTCTGCTGTAGACAATTTGTTTAAAAGTAAACAGTGATTACAAACTTAGAAATTCTACATCATTATAAACTATGATATTAAAAAGGCAATATGACATTCACCTCCCCAGTGCCATAGGGCCAGATAACGTGGTTTAGGATGAATGAGGTTGGAAAAGCATCTCTCAAACACTGGGTCACAAATGCTCCCAGGCCTGATCCTGTGCCCCCAGCCATGCTCATTATTGTGAAAAATCCCTCGAGTCGGTCACATTTCTCTGCTTCTTTCTGCACCAGATTCATGATTGCTTCTTTGTGTTTGGGCCCATGAACAGAGTAACTGTGGGGTAACAGACAAAACAGCAAGACAGGGCCGGTTACATCCAAATGAAAGCAGAAAGGTGAAGCTATTTATAAAGCAAATTCTCCTTTAACCTTCACAGCTGCTGTATTACCACTCCTAGGGAGTCTGAACAGCTCATCAGCTTCCACAGTTCCCTCAGTGAAGCTTGAAGCTGTTCCTACCCATTGGCCCAGTTGTTCCCAGATCCTTGCTTCTGACAGAAGTGTGAATGGCTGTTGTATTTCCAGTGGCCAGACCTGGCAGCCATGGATAAGGTCTGGCTGATCACTTTGGGCTCCATGTCAACAAGCACAGCCCGGGCGATGGGTACTGCATAGGAAGGAAAACAAAATTGGGGAAAATATGCCAATTATTTAGGTAAGATGAATGGACTTGGATGGATACAACATCCCAAGATTATTCCTCCCACCCACATCAGCCAAATTATAAATGGGACAGCATGGGCAGGCACAGAAAGGGTTTGGCCATGCCCTGATTTCTGCTGAACCCTTTACTTGTACCAAAGACAAATCTGAACTCAAGAGTCCACAGATCTTTCATGAAAGAAAGCACTTGATGCTGCTGTGTCCTGAAACCAGACCCTGAGTAGGAAAAGAAGCCTTTAAAGTTGTACCTCCAGACTCCTCTTCGCAGAAGAACCTTTCCTTGCAGGAATCATGGTAGGATTTGTTCTCCTTCTTGGAACACAACCCGTGGGTGCCATGGATGTCACTGCAGAGAGAATTGAACACCTCATGCCCAATCTGGTTCCCACACTGCCCAAGCTGAACGGTGACAATTGACATCCTTATTCGCTTGGTATTTAAGCCTGGAAAAGAAAATTATTTGTTTTTGTACTTTGGCTTAGTAAAGCAGGACGGAAACAAGTAATTATAACTCAGAGTTACAGGGCTAGGATGCAAAAACACAATAACGAATTACCGTATTGGAAATCTTAAGCCAGTTCAAAAATGTATCTATTTTCCGGTTGTGAACTGCACCAGGCCTGATGCCAAAGCCTGCTGAAGTGACAAAAGGATTCCCTGGAGAATTTCACTTGCTTCTTCCAGCACACCGAGCAAAGTGTTCGACTCCATCCTAGTATGTTTTGACATTTTTCCCCACTCAGCATTTTACAGCAGCTCTGCTTTCTTACTTTTCTATTCTTTCACAGAAACAAGACCCTTTTTTTTTTTTTTTTAACTCTCTTGGTTATTCTGGGCTGCTGTTCTTCACTCCCACCCCATGTGTCCCGCAGCACTCCCGTATCAGCATCGTTCGGATCGCTGCCAGCGCCTGGAAGGCGTTCTGCAGGCAGGTACGAGCTATGTTCCGTTCCCGGGCCTGATTTCAGCGCTGCCGCCAACCCGCCTCGGGCCAGCCCGGGTGTCGCTAAGACACCGAGTCATTCCTCACACAGAAAATAAATAAATATGTGAATTATACTGTGGAAAGGTTCATGTCCGACTCGCGCGTGCGATACCGAGTCTCCCGTGCCCGATTCTCTGTGTGGGGAGTCCCACTCGGCTCCCCACGCCCACACGACCCCCCTCAGGGAACGCCGCCGTGTTCCTGTGGGCGCCCGCGGTCGGTCTAGAGGCTGCTCCTC
>VZRN01002537.1:396993-445337 GCA_013397935.1 Dasyornis broadbenti
CGGGAGCGCGGCAAGGCCGCCGCTTTGCCCGGGGAGAGCCCGAGGCGCCTGCGATGCCCCGGTACCTCCGCGCCCGGAGCGGGTTGGGGCTGCGGGCAGCGCCGCGCGCGCCGGAGCTCTTCCCCGCAGAAGTTCGGCGTTGGGATCCCGGCACAAGCGCCGCTGCGGTTTTTTTTTTTAAATTTATTTATTGTCACATGTCCGAACGTCAGTGCAGCAATGCCGATCTTTCTGGCGCCGTGTAAAGTCGCTGCTCTCGCGCCAAAATTAAAAGCAGAGGTTTAAAATGCTGCGTTAGGCAGGTCAGCGGCTGTTTGCATCTCGTGCTTTCGTGAGCACTGCACCTGATAATGTGTAGTTTGCAATTCGTGATGTTCATCTAGATTCTGTCAAGGCATTAGAATGATTTTATTGCAGTATCTCTGTTTATATTTTTCTAGATCTTGTGTTGCTTTTTTATTTTGTTTTGCATATTAAACGTTTGCTGTTGCTCAAACTACCACTGCATTTATTTTCCGCTCTTTAAATGCTAATGACATTCTTGGATTCTTTGAGATCACGGAATTATAGAACGATTTGGGTTGGAATGGACCATAAAGATCATCTCAGGATATGGGCATTGACACCTTCCACTATCCCAGGTTGCTCCAAGCCCTGCCCTTGAACACTTCCGGGGATGGGGCAGCCACAGCATCTCTGGGCAGCCTGTGCCAGGGCCTCCCCACGCTCACAGGGCAGAATTTCCCCCTAATATCTAATCTAAATCTCCATGCTCTTGTCAAAAAGTCCCTTCCATGTTTCCTGTAGATTCCCTCCAGGTACTTACCTTCAGGAGATAAGCAGATATTCTGATAGCCACACTCCATGTAACCGGTAGAGACAGGTGTTTGACAGCTGAAGGCTTGAAAGCTTCTCCACCTGCAGGAAAAGCTCTGTCTGTCACCTCAATAATCAATAAAACCCTTGGCTTTAGAAAACATCGCTTGCATCACGCTGTTAGCGCTGCCAGGAACAGGTTCCGAGCGAGGTGGCAAGAAAGTTGAGTTTGTTCTCTCTTGTGTTCCCATAGTTCAGTCTCAGGGAACAATTAAGCCATTGTGGATTTTAAAACGTTGCTATGACTGATATTTTTATGGACGTTGGCAACCTTGGTTGGTCTCAGGTGCTTTTTGGCAAACAGATAAAGGAGGGTGAGAATGGACTTGAGATTAAAACAATTGAACGGGAGGAAATGTAAGAGCAAGGAAAAAGGGGAACATCAGGAATGTGTAAGCAGAAAACCATTCCAGTGGAAGTGAACTCCATAGGCATTGTGTGTGTCCTGCAAGGATCAGAGAGAGGATGCAGCCAGAGCAGTTGACGTCGTTAACCTGGGATGAGCACAGGGGACACTCAGGACTGTGTTGTCAAATTTCTGCTGCTGCTCCCTGGTACCTCCCAAAAACTCTGAGCCTGGGAGGAGCCCAGACACATCAGTTGTGAGTTGGAATAGGCACAGCCATCCTGGAAGATCTGAAGGGTTGTTTAAATGGAGTTTCCTCAAAAGTCATGTGGTTGTTTGCCCTAGCTATTATGGTGAAAAAAGCCTCAGCCTAATTTATGTGTTTGTAATGAACAAAATAATGTATGGACTGTAGGGCTGGTGGCCTCCCAGTGCTCTTCTTGGTGTTGCAAAATGAGAAGAAACCCTGAAAAAATATCAGAATGGTATCTGAAGTGGATTTTAGTTAAATTAATGCTGAGAATGAAACCAAAGTTCACAGGAGCAAGAGAAGCACACGTAAACTTTGCCAGAACCATTGGGCAACAGGAGTTGCTCTGGGAACTGAGGGGTGTTTATTCTCTGTGTTTGTTAATTTTTTAAAATTCATTTGTTGGCATCTAAGAGTGGGGTCAAGGGCAGCATTAGTGGGTTTTATTGTGAAACATGTCAATAAGCTGGATTTCTCTAATAAATGTCAGCAGGAGGACATGAGCTGGCAACTCTCTGAGCTGGAAACAAACCTGATCTTTTGGACTCCCTAATTGCCTGTGGTGTTAGTAGGTGGAACCAGGAGCTGAATTCCCCTTTAGATCACCCAAAATAAACCAGCTTCTGTAAACTTTAACATTTAAATGGTTTGGAAGCTGATGAAAGTTTCAAGTTTTCTTTGGTTATTGTTTTCACTTGGATAATGTTTTAAAGTGCACCCCTTGGCTTGGGCTGATTTTTGCAGATCTCGGTGGTTTTAGTTTGTCTTCTGTTTCTCTGAATTTCACAGGTCACTCAGTGTATTTCTAGTCAGCCTGTAGGTCCCAGGCTGTTCACCACTAACTCGCAGTTGTTATTTTGTGTCCATGTTTTTAAAAACAAAAATGTGAGGGTACAGTCTGAAGCTCACTAGAGACTTGCCCATTACATTCTATTTGTATTCATTCCATCTGTCTGCTTGCTTTGCACTTCTTTTGCCATGTGGAGCCACAGTTAGAGGGAAGTATTATCTTGCAGAAGGAATCGGGTTGAAAATTCTTTGAGGAAAATATCTCTTCAGAATTCAACTACATTCCTTAATGGTTCTGATGCCGAAGTGCAGGAACTTCTTCAGTACTGCATGCATGCATTAACGTATGGAATGATTATTGGTCAGGAAAGATGTTTAACATCAGAGTAAAGTTGAATTCTTTCATCACTGTTGGGATTTGATTTACCAATATAAAATGATAAAACCTCAGTAGATTTTTTGTTTCTAGTGCAGATCCAGTTCACCTGTTCTCGTAATCTTTATTGTTGGTCTAATTTGCATAGTTCTGCAATAGGACTTGAAATTTTCTGTGTAAGAGCAATTTTAAAGAAAATTGCAGTACCTTTACATTTTTCAAGTTCACCTGGGGATGTGAAGTTGTACCTGTAATATTTAAGTGATTGAATAGCAATACAGCCAGGTAGGACAGTGCTTCCCTGTTACCGTTTCAGATACGTGGCAATCCTGCAAATCTTGCATGGAATTTTGTGGGGTTTTTTTAATCTTCTGCTGATAATTTATTGTTCCTGACCTGTTTAATGATATAATACAAATTATAATTATATAGAGATTTTGTCTTTTCAAACTTCAGAAGTTGTAAAACACATCAGTGCATTTATTTTTAATGCTTTCTTTTTCTAATGAATCTTGCTTCTACCCCTCTCATCCCCAGGGTCAATTAAGTGAGAGCATGGACCATGGAGGAGTTGGCCAATATGACCTGTAAGTTGCTGCTAGAAAATATTCTGTATCATTCTTGCCAACCACATATAACTTCTAATTTTGTTACATTGTTAAGATAAATAGAAAATTTTGTCCTTCTGGTTCAATTTTGAGTCATATCTAGATGTTTCACTATTTCATCACATTAAAATTTGTCAATTGTATCTTGAAATAAAATAATAATAAAAAAAATTGTGGTGAAAGCTACTGTTTGTCTTTTGATCCTTGCTTCTCCTGACAAATCTCTTGTGTTTGAATAATATTTGTAATATGGATATAATGATATAAAGGAATATCTGAGTCAGTGTGAGGCTTTCATCCTCTAAACTTAATTCTGGTGTAATGCAGAGATGTATTGTACATTAAAGTGAAGGGGTTTGAAGGACACCTTGATACCCCCCAAACGCCCAAACTGGCAGGTAACGGTTTTTGTCGCAGCTTTGCACAGTCAGTAACACTCCTGGTGCTGGGAGTTCTCCAGATCTCCCAGGCTCTCACTGTTAGGTCAGACACTTTCCAGGGAGTCATTGCTTTCAGTTGCTCAGTTCTCAGTACCAGGTAGACTCACAGCCTTGTTCTGGTTTTCTGCAGTGGAATGGAACATTGTGAAAAATTTGAGATTTCAGAGACCAGCGTGAACAGAGGCCCCGAGAAGATCCGCCCCGAGTGCTTCGAGTTACTGCGCGTGCTCGGCAAAGGCGGCTACGGCAAGGTCAGGAGCTCTTCCTTCCACAGGGCTCAGTCCTTTACACCCTGAGTACTCCCTTGCTTTGCTCTGATCTCCCCTTTCACTTCTCTGGAAAGTTCATGCCAGAGGGTGACCCCAGCTGCCACGGCTGGTGCTGTGGGACCAAGGTCCCTGCAGAGCCTCACCTGCTGGAAGCACCAGGAAATGTCCCAGACTCATTCTGGATCCAATCTCTGGCTCTTACCTTGTAGCTTGTGGATGATCTCCTCTCTCTCTTGCACAGCTTTGCTTTTTACCTTGCAGTTAATGCAGCTGAAATATGTGATTGCCATTGTCTTGGTGTTGTTTAGGTGTTTCAAGTACGAAAAGTAACCGGAGCAAACACCGGGAAAATATTTGCCATGAAAGTTCTTAAAAAGGTAACCTGAATTTCACTACTCTCTGAATCTAAAAAAAATAAATCTATCCCTTCGTTTACCTTTTACAATTATCTAATGATTTAATATACCTAGAAATAAGTATTAGTGTAAATGCAATTATTGCCGAGGTATAGCTGGAATTAGAATTAAACTTTAAATTTTTCTGTCTGGATAGTTTTTAGCAGGTCATTTAAATTATTGTGTGATTCTATGAAATGAAGATACAAACTTCTGCAAGAAACCTCTCGTGTGTATACTGTGGTGAAATTTAAATTTTTAGTGTTGTTGCTAACTCGTATGTAGTGTTGTGATTTAATAACTCAGAATAGAACTAATTTTAAAAGTCTTGTGCTAACATATCCCTGCTTTTTGACAGGCAATGATTGTTAGGAATGCCAAGGATACAGCTCACACGAAAGCAGAGCGGAATATATTGGAGGAAGTGAAGCATCCCTTCATTGTAGACTTAATTTATGCCTTTCAGACTGGTGGAAAACTCTACCTCATCCTTGAGTATCTCAGTGGTCAGTATATGACATTCTGTTACCTTCTTCTTGAGGTCTCACACAACCAAGAACTTGGCGTTCTTGCTCTACAAATAAAAGACCAATTAATGATGGCTTGGTGTCTTAAAATGTGAAATAGGTTCATATTATAATTACATAGAACAACAGAAATAAACTTTCTAATTCCATACAATAAAGAGGAAGGAAATATAAAATAGTTGTTTTTCATGACAGTGCAGGAGAGGAGAGGGTTTAACACTTTTCCTTCCACTAGATTTGTCATTTTTGTGTGTTACCCTCCGGGTCTGTGCAGTCCTGCACAGTTACCTGAGGGTTTAGTCCTTGCAGGTTCTTTGTGATAGAAGAAGGCGTTACCTTTATTTCACGGTTAAGGAAACAAACATAGATTAGAAGTAATTTTCTCAACTATTAACAACAAAAAACAGAGACAGAAATGCTCTTGTATTTTAAATGCTGATTTCTTTAGGTTGCTGGAATTCTGAGGCTAACAGAATAGTGGTTTAGTTGGTTTTTTTTTTTTTTTTTTGTGAAGCAGCCTGTTGTACAGCAGGAAAAAATACCCGTTGCTTATAGTTTTCCTAGAAAATAGACCTTTGACGGACTGAAAATGATACTTTAATTGAGTATGATCTATTTTTTCTCATGGCAGGAGGAGAACTATTTATGCAGTTAGAGAGAGAAGGGATATTTATGGAAGACACTGCTTGGTAAGTGAAGCTATTTTTGTAAATTAATAGTTTGGGGTTTTTTCCAAGTGCCTAAACTATATATAACTCCTCATTCATTTTACAGAGTAGGAAAAGAGCAGTTCAGTGGGTTTGGGGAGGATGTACATGTGCTGCACTCACCAGTTTGTGCTGCTGGAACTCCAGTCTCACTGCAGAGGAGGGTCCCATGCTGGCTGCTCAGTGAGGCTGTGGTCACAGGACTGTGCTCAGGGTTTGGGGCTTGGAGAAAAGAGTGTGACAGACTTGCTGAAGATGCTCTGCATGATTGAATATCTCTGATTTTGTGGCATATATTCCCTTTCAGCTTTTACTTGGCAGAAATCTCAATGGCACTGGGGCACTTGCATCAAAAAGGAATCATCTACCGGGATCTGAAGCCAGAAAATATCATGCTTAATCATCAAGGTAGAACTCTAGTAATGAGTCAGGCTGCCAGTCCTTTGAAAACAATTCTTCCAGAGGCCAAACGCCTCAGTTTTAGGTGAATTTCCGTAGAACAGCGGCAGAGTTGGTACCACTCCTGGGATAAGCAAGGAGCTGCCAGAGCTAATTGCCCTCAAACACAGCTTCCTTGGTTTAATAGGCCACAGCAAGGTGCTTCCTTGGACCCAGGCACGTTCTGAGTGGCTGACTTGCTATTTCTGCACCTCTGGATTTTTTGTCTTCTGCTGGATCATGTCAAGTAGAATGTGTGGCATTTTAGTCAGTAGGGATGACTGATGGTAGGAAGGGCAGTTTGGGTAGGATGCCAAATCATCGGTGGCTGAAATGACTTAGCCAGCAGCTGACACTTCACGCTGACAGCAGTTTCAGTTCCTGACTGCGCTGTTACAGTGCCTGTGTGACAGTGCCTGTGTGACAGTGATTAGTCTGGCAATCTGTACCACCCAGAATTTTCATGTTTTCTTAAACAACTTATTTACTTAGTCTGAGTCTTTGTACTGAATTATTCAGGGCACTTTACAGTTTGTTGAAGATTGCTCTATGAATTTTGAAGCAAGCAGTAAAATTCAGTAACCTACTTTCTTAGCTGAATGATGCTCCGCAGTGTTTATGTTTATGTACATTTGTCTGTATTTGAATAAGTTTTGGTGGTTTGTCAAGTGGCAACACTTGCCTTGTTCTGTTCTGTGGCTGTATTTCTTTGTCAGACCATTGAAGGTTATCTGGAAATCGTTCAGATATCCATGTTAAAAATTCCTGGTTTTTTTCATTGTTACTTCTCCAAATTCCAGAATTCTGATAAGTCTTAAATTTGATATATTTAATTTCAGGTCATGTAAAACTGACTGACTTCGGATTATGTAAAGAATCCATTCACGATGGAACAGTCACACACACATTCTGTGGAACAATTGAATACATGTGAGCTGCATGATGAAATACAAAAGTATTACTCTGCTCTGGGGGTAATGGCTGCATTTTGCCTTTTTTAACTGATGGTTCATGTCTTCAGTCACTTAGGAAAACTTGACTTGATACATGGGGTTTTGTTTAAAAACTAGTAGTCAGAATTGGTATTAAACTTGTTTAAAAACTTTCGTATTTTTTATTTTTCTGCTTATAGGGCTCCTGAAATCTTGATGAGGAGTGGGCATAATCGTGCTGTAGACTGGTGGAGTTTGGGGGCATTAATGTATGACATGCTGACTGGAGCAGTAGGTGCACAGTTATAATTGCATGTATTTCCCTTTGTAGCTTTTCTGTTTCTCTGTACCCTAACTCAGCTGCATGTATAAATATCACTGTCTATATACAGACTGCAAGTGAGAAATAACCAAAATACAGCTCAAGTTGTGTTGACTACAGATGAGAGCTGCTTTTATCCAAACAGTGCCTGTTTACAGTAGTTTTACCTGCTTTATAAATGACTGAAGTGAATTCTGTGTACACAGATAAGAGATCTGAACAAGTCCTGTTTTTCTTCCTGCTTCAATGGTGTTTTCCAGCCTCCTTTCACTGGGGAGAACAGAAAGAAGACAATTGACAAGATTCTCAAGTGTAAACTCAACTTGCCTCCCTACCTCACACAAGAAGCCAGAGATCTGCTTAAAAAGGTAGAATTTTAATGAACATCAGTATTCTGTTTCTAGAAAATAGAACTATAATGATACTACTGTGGCTGTTCAGTCTAAGCTTGGTTTACTACTAAGTCACTTTTTTGTTGAGCGGTACAGAAAATGATTTCCCTTGAAAATAGAATTATTTTCAAGTGAATGTAGATTTTTCTGATCGTTCTGTATTCATTCTGCATGGTACTCATTGAAGTGACGAATAATGGCAGAACTAGTCTAGTTATAAGAGCATAACTAATTCTGCTTTTTTGGATGTTATTTCTCACCAAGCTGCTAAAAAGAAACGCTGCCTCACGTCTAGGAGCTGGTCCTGGAGATGCTGGAGAAGTTCAGGTAACTTGAACATAACGTGAGAATTCTTAAATTACTTCATTGAAAATAACACAGCTTTGAAGGTACCTCAGGGAAGGAGAGTGTCTGTCTGGAAGGGTAATGAGCAGAAAGGCAGCCACAAGTGACAGCCCATCAAAACCTGAAGGCTTTAAAGCTTAACAAAAGCAGCTGTCTACCTATTTGATCATTTGAGATTTGGAAAATAACTTCTATTCTTTAGCTCTCTCCTTCAGTAGATCTTTTCTAGTAGTTGCACAATGCTAATTGTGCAGCCCTGGAAGAGTGAGGGTACTCTTTAAAAGTCTGATGAAAACCTGCCAGCCCTTGCATCAGTGCAGCTCTCTAAAGGGACAAGCATGGCATAGTTAAACACTGAGGCAGAGGCTGAGTCCCTGTTGCTTCCAGCTTGACTTTGTTTTTGTGGTGAGACTGACAAAGTACTAGAGAGTTCTCCGTATATCACAGTTCTGATAATTTGTCATTAATGACATGTTTTGTCATGATTTAACTTTTAAAGCTGGAAAGTGTAGAGGTATTTTGCATGTAAACTGGCTTTTTCTAACACTTCCAAGGAAATGGGGACGTGTTCTCTGACTTGAAGGTGTGATCTCAATTCTCAGCTCTTCCCGTTACTCCGAGCTAGTGCTGCAGAGTATTTTACACTGGACCCAAATGCGCTGTTGGAAAGACAGACACCAGAAAAAGGGTCTGGGTAGAACACATTTAACAATATAACCATAGTGAAACTCTAGGGTTTGTGCCCAGGAGGCAGGTGCTGACTCTGTGCTGCTGTCACTCGTGCAGGCTCACGCGTTCTTCAGACACATCAACTGGGATGAGCTGCTGGCGCGCAAGGTGGAACCTCCTTTCAAACCCTTATTGGTATGTACCGGCAATGCTGGGAGATAGATATTCCCTGTGTGCCTTTAGGAAAGCTCTTAATAAAACTTCAAAACATTCACTTTACAGACTGGAGTGCCACTGATTCCTGGTACTTGAGTTATACCAACTCAGGGGACAGATTCACTCTAGTCAGTGACAGATGGCAGATCTGATCTAGCACCTGATCTGCTTCAGTTTGAATTCCTCCTGCTTCTCACCTGTAGGTCAAACAGACCTGCAGGTGCAGTTCACTCTGAGATCAGCTTCTAGACCCTATACCGACCCTAAGTCAGTACTTAGTTTCAACTAAAATGATAGAGAGTTGCTAAGCAAAAGTAAATGAAATCACCTAATTAAGCATCTTCTATGTTTGCTTATTAATATTTACAATGCTTCTTGTGCATTGTATGCAGTGATTAGAGTTTACCTCAAACCAGTGATGTGATGAACAAGTTTTTATTAGCCCATCTTACATTTTGGTGTCTGTTTTTCCCTCTGGGTACAATTAGCTACAGCAGCAGTGGGTATTGCCACCTCTGTAATTCCCAGCTACCAAAGTTCTCACATTAAACTGGCTTAGGCATCACTAATGTCAAGCATTCTACAGCATGGGGACTCCAGACCATTTTTCCCCTCACCCTTTGGAATGAAATTCAGAAAGACTCAAGACTGATATTTCCAAATGATTTATCTAGAGATGATTTGGAGTTTTTCTGTTATTAGCAATTTTATGAAAGTTTCTTGTATAAACCAGATGGATTTTCAACTTGTGCTTCCATGGTTGCATGAAGGCCTGCACAAATGAATACCTTCTGCCTTTGCAGTTACACATGGGAGTGAGAGAAGGGATCTTGGAATTACTGTTGTTCTTGGAGCAAATTAAACAACATTCTTCATAGTCTCTTATTCCAGAGTTGTCCCCTATCCCTCAGACTATAAACACTTCTGTATCTGCAAAAATGGGACAAAACTATCTAGAGAGACTTGCAAAAACGAAATAGTTGCAACTGTTCTGTACTGGTTGTGACAGGGGCTAAACTTGCAAGAAACTGGCATTGTATTTCTAAAAGCTTTTGTTTGTAATTTGAGAAATTTTTTTTAAGGCATCTTTTTAATTTGTGTTCCTTTTTGATCCATAATTTTTGCCCCTCCCCCTTGCCTTTATTTCTCAGTGTCAGTGCCCATAGTGACCTCCCAGTGGCAGCGACAGGATTCCGACGCCACTCCAGGGTTTTACTCCAGCAGAGCTCTGCCAAAAACCTATGGAATGAACTCCACCCAGAGGCTGCACTGCTCACCGCTAAGGCATTTGGTTGATATCTGTAATATAAACCCTTAATCATTTTGTTTTTGCAAAGCAATCTGAAGAGGATGTGAGCCAGTTTGATTCAAAGTTTACACGTCAGACACCTGTTGATAGCCCAGATGACTCAACTCTCAGTGAAAGTGCCAACCAGGTCTTTCTGGTGAGTGAGCCAGGGACAAGCGAGGAACGTTTGTGGAGAGGGAGGTTTGCTACTGGAAATGGGGGCATTTCAGCTAAATTCATTCCATTGAACCCCAACACCTCGTACTTGAAGCAAACTTTCATATAACTAAGCCCAAATCCTGTAACAGGTCTGAAATGCTTAAAGGCTTTGAAAATACTTTGGTTATTGCTGAGGTTCTCTTTATACAGCAGCCAGCAAACAGTGCTGCCTTTCTGGAATGTCAGCATTCTGACTGAGAGTTGCATTGTGAGCTCTGGACATGGCATTGCTTTCACAGTCATGCGGAGACAACAATGGCCAGTCTATAGAGCAAAATTAATGAAATTGAGTGTGCCTGTGGGAATCTGTGATCTGAGGAGAAATAGCTGGGCTGTAGCAACTCCCTAAAGTCCCACTGTTTGCTTCAAGGAGTGAGTAGAAGTTCATCTGTCTGCATTTACTCTTCTTTCTGTAATTTTCCTATAATAATCAAATTTTCATAACTGTAGAAGTGATCCTGAATGCAAACCTCGCCTGTGAGCTGCAGTGCCGTTTTCCTGTTTTGCAGGGTTTTACGTATGTGGCTCCATCTGTACTTGAAAGCGTAAAAGAGAAGTTTTCTTTTGAACCAAAAATTCGATCACCTCGCAGATTCATAGGTAGCCCTAGGACACCAGTCAGGTACCTCTTCTTTATCTTCTTTTTCTTCCTTTTGTAATACACTTTTCCACAAGTAGTTGAAGTACTAGAAATAAAAAATGCAGCCTTGCTACTCAGTAAGCCCAGCACTTCCATTAGAAGTGATCCTGTCCTATAAATCACATTATTAAAGACAAGTGTATAGTGTTGGGCAGCACAAGGAGTTCTAGTTTGTTGCTTTTCAGGGCTGATACAGTCTCAGAGTGGTGACTTTGATGCATTTAAAAGTATTTCAGAACATACTAAGCACTTTGTGCCACTAAAGAATCATATTAGTACAGAAAAACCCTTCTGCAATCACCTAGGAATGAGAATTTTACAAGAGACTGTGGTAGAAGCCAGACACGGAAATTTCTCAAACTCCTGGAAGCGGGAGGAAGAATTGGAATTACTTCTCAATAGGGTCCAGTTTCCTGCAGAGTAACAGATATACCTTGGTGCTGTGCATGTCTCCATCTTTGATTTTTATATTTCTTGTTTTAAAGCCCTGTAAAGTTTTCCCCTGGGGAGTTCTGGGGAAGAGGTGCTTCTGCCGGCGCATCAAATACTCAGACACCTGTGGAATACCCCATGGAGACCAGTGGAATAGAACAAATGGATGTGACGGTCTGTGGAGAGGCTTCAGCACCACTTCCAATCCGGCAACCAAACTCTGGGCCATACAAAAAACAGGCTTTTCCCATGATTTCCAAACGACCGGAGCACTTGCGCATGAATCTATGACAACGCCATTTTTTTAAGCCTTGGAAGGTGGAAAACCAAGAACAGACATGAGCCCCCTTGAAGTTGAAATTTGAGGGCTTGTTTGGTTTACTTTTAAAAAATGACAGTATCAAAGAGTCGGTCATTGCACAGAGAGACTTGGAAAGCAAAGAAAAACGGATTTTTTTTTCCTGTCAATCAATGGTGCATAAAAAAAACTTTAGCAAATGGTATTGCAGAACTCTAGGCACATCATCTTACTGATTCCAGTGACATCTTCTCACCTTATCACGGATCTTTCAGCTTGAGAGCTCGAAACTGACAGTATTAAGGGGCAGGATGTTGCTTCAGAATCACTGGTGTAGTTGTGAATGTGTCGAGGAGGGTTGGCCCTTTCACTAGGCAGAGTTTGGAATGCCTACAGGTTTGCAGCTGAGGGGTAATTAGCATGCAAGCTTCGTTAAGTGGTTTCGTACGATGGGGTGGAATCAAAGAGGAAAGCTAAACTTAATTGGTGTTTCACATTCAAAACATAATGAGGTTTTTTTATATATATATATATAAAAATATATATTTTTCAAATAGATTTTTTGATTCAGCTCATTATGGAAAGTATCCCAAAATCAAAAAGGCAAACTTAATTGGTTGCTGTGAAGAAAGTTCAAGGCTCTAGTTCTGATTCTCCTCCTCATGAACCAACCAATCAGTAAGTGAATCACACCCTGACCAGCCTGGCAGTGTGGGGTGGCAGAGAACTGTTTCCCTTGCTTCCCCAGCTGAAATCCCTGTTCCTGCAAAGACAAATGGATCTAATCAAACAGCAGTGCTGCTATGTTCTAGGCTTAACTGGAAGCCATGGGCTCACACACGTCCTGCGTATTTCATCCCTGTCCTCAGCAGACATTTCACTGGGAAACATCAGTTTTGTACATGCTGGCCCTCAGCTGGACACAGTTGAGCAGCTCAGATTCTTACCCACAGAGATCAACAGTGCAGCAGAACACAAGGGCAGTAGAAATCTATAGGAAGTACCACAGGAAACACAGACAAATCCTCCAGAGTATAAGGAAATAAATATTTTTGTAACCAGTGGGTAAGAATTTGAGGATTTTTAAATTATTATTACTATTAATAATAAAATTTTGCTTATGGTAGTTCCCTGCCATTATACATTTCTAAATTTATCAACATTTTTTTCTATGCTGGGGCAATAAATTTGCTGATTGTATGGGAAAAGTGTTCAATGGCTTTTCAGTGAATGTCTTCCACAGTGGGTCAGAACTTTAGCAAACTTTAATTTAGCAAACATGTTCTAAGGACACTATTTATGTTTTTAAAATTGTCACGATCTGTACAACTGACTTACAGGTACAAAGAATAAAATAAAGGTAAACTTTACCTTACTTTAAATACTTCCTGCCTTAAAGAGAAAGCATTTCCATGAACATAGCTGGTGAAAGGGTTAATATCTGCAGAGCTTTACCATAGAGTTAGCGTGTGGGTGGTGTGTGCGTGTGTGTGGAGATGATCATGCAGCTGCATACAAGTCCTGTCACTTTTTGCCTGCCACACGTTGCATTATCTTTAGTCAAACTGTGCGAAGTCTACTTCTGGTGTTTCACAACAGTAGGGATTTTTTTATTCTAGATTCTGCTTACTCTGTGGATACTGAATCTTTTTGAGCCATAGGATCCAAGCCATAAAACTCTCTCTAAGCATTGAATCCGATCTCGGTGCTCTTTGCTGAAATTGGCAAGGCAGAAGGATTCAGTGATACCTTGATGCTAACAAAGAACCAAGAAAAAAAAAAAAGGTTATGATTGAGCAAAAATTAGTATTTTACTTCCTGATAAGCCTTTTGTTGGAAAATTTGATTTTTTTTTCTAGTTTTAGCAGGAAAATCAAGTTACCTTACAGTGACATACTGGAAGATTGCCATCGTTTAGTTGGTGACATGGCCGCGGGTGATTTTGTGGAACCAAAATCCAGGTGCTCGGGAGTGTTTGCTTTGGGCCTGTCTGCAAACACACAGCACCTGGACTTTCCTGACATTCACTGAGGATGAAGGAACTTGGTGAAAAAAAAAAAAAACCAACGACTTTTTAGAGGCAGATCTCTCTCTTGGTCCTAGTTACAGCTAACAGTTGCTTTTTGCTTGGCTGGATAGAATTGTCCAGTGGAATTGGTTTAATGGCTGGCAAGAATGGCAAGAGTTGTTTGTCTGAGTTCACTGATCAATTACAAATCCAACCCATTGTTTTCCAAGGAAATTCCATGTACTGTCAATGTTTCACCCCATAGATTCTAAGTTGAATTCCCTACCATAACTGTGAAACTTTTGGAGTGTGACTCAGACAGCAAGCACACACTATGCAATATGGTTTATCCTGTATTTATTTGTAAAAATATCAGACATAGATCCTCTATATATATATATAATAGTGTCAAAATTACTAGTTGTGAACTAAGGGGAGTGGAGTTCTAGCTCCTGTCTGGCTATTTCAGATAAGTGCAGAATGCATTGAATATTGGAGAGCTTAACAAGTGCTTTCTTTTGTTCATTTAAAAATGTCTTAAATTTTTCATTAGAGTATAGAATCTTATTTTTTTTATTTTGTACAAGCTGCGCTTTTTTAATTATAATCACTGAAAAATTCACTATAATTTGATTTTATAGGATTTTTGTAGCATTACAAAAATATAGTAAAACTGAGGTTAATACCTGTTGTGGCTAACCATATAAAAGTATTAAATCTTAAAACTTGAACAAAAGTCATATTTTTTTTTACTAGATGTTAAATAGGGAAATATTTTGTTCTGCAGGTCATTATCAGAAAGGTTTCTAGGTCAGCTGTGTTACCAGCAGTTTTTCTTTTTCCCATTTGATGCAGAAACTATTCTGGTATAAGATATTCAGAATTCCATAATTTTTCTCTGTGGGAGTGATGCATACATTTGACGCCATTCGTGTACTAAATTGTAATTTTGGGAATGCTGGAATAATTCCTACCAAGACTGTCTTAATTGTGCCATCTGACATTTGAATGTCATCCTGGTATTAGCTCATAATAAAAGATAAAAATCAACGAGTCAATTGTTCTTTTGAATATCCCTTTTTTTGGTCTTGATGTTTAAAAGCTGAACTGCTGGAGAACATTTAATATTTGAGTCCACTCTAAGTGTACAGTTGAAGTTGATTTTGGGTCTGCTCTGGTTTTAGTGGTAGCTCCCAACCTGCTCTCAGTGTTCATCAAAAAGTGCATCAAACATTGAGGGAGGCTGTTCTGGTTTTAGGGCAGATGTTTGGGCTTTGGTTGGTTTGTTTTAATTCTGTCTCTACAGCAGGATCGTTGCTGTATCATTTTCCCAGTTTAAAGGGAAATCCTTTATCCAAAGCAGAAGTCACTAAGAATAAAGCAAATTCCTTGCATATTTTTGCTGCAGATCCTTGGGTGCAGTTCCCATACATGAACTTCTCCAGTTGTTCCCTTCTAGACTAACTCCATTTGCAGCTGTCTGCAGGAACACCCTTGAGCTGCCTTAGTAGAAACAAAGGTAATCCCTGTCCTGGTTTTCATCTCTCACAGTTTACTGGAACTAAATATCCTCAAGTGCTGAATAAGATGGATGTGAATAGCAGCTAAATGCAAATTTAAACACATGTTAATCCAAGTGACCTATTTCTTTTTATTTTAGGAAGTAGGTAGGCCCTAAGTAGAACAGTAAATGTAAACCATCATCTTTCCTGAGAGCTTTGATGGGAAAGGGGAGGAGGAATTCCCTCAGAACTTAAAAGGACCCCAGAGGTTCCTTCTGGTACTTTCCCCTGGGTTCTTGGTCTCTTAAAAAGTGGCTGTTGATTGTCATTTGTCACCTTCTGTGTCCCTGCAGACTCAGGCCTGTGGGGGTCTGTGTGTGGCAAGCAGGGCAGTGGCCCTGGCTGGATCAGGAGGAGTTCCATCATAAGAGTGGATCAGAGAGGATGGCATGCCTGGATGTGAGGTACTCACTTCCTTTTCCCTCTCTGTACCTAAGATGAGAATGACCTGGTTCGTTTATGAAGTGTAAATCTAAACCAGTTCATCAAAATCTCTTTTTATTCTTTATTTTTAATAAAACGTGTATTAATATTACTAGGTTTGGATAGAAAAATCAATAGAAAGAGAGAAAGAAGAGAAATTGTTCCCTGATCCCTGTTTTTGACCAGTCTCCAGTTATTCCAGTTGTTACTCCTGTGTGGTGGACAAAAGATCAGCAACAATGCACGGTGACTTAAAGCACCGACAGTTTGTTGTGCTCCATAAAATAATCTTGCTGAGCCTTACAGGCCTGATGTACTCATGTTTCCTAGCTTGGATCTTCCATCTCATTAGATTTTTATTCTGAATACTGGACCATGCCCGTGGAGCTGTACCTTTAAGGGTATTCAAGTAAGTGGTTCACTTTTTAATTCTGTTTTTCCTAACTTTACAAGTTTTCTAAATGTCTTCAGTCAAGACAAGCTCAAGTTAATGGTAGCTAAATGTAACTTTCCTGTAACAGAATAATCTGAATGATGTTTTCAGTCTTATTTGAATAGCAAGGTGAAAAAAGAAGGGAAAAAAGTTAGGTTATACAGAAGTTAGTGCTGGAAATAATACAAAAACTGATCACGAATAAATCGTAACTTTTAAAGGGTTTTTGTTTTCTTTAACAAGAAAAATATACCTGGCAGTGAGCAGTTGTTATGTGCTTACATATGATTTAATACCACAACAATAACAAATCTTTCTTTATTCAACATGCACCAAACAAAGAGATTCAAATGCATTTATTCTCTCTGATTTTTATGCAAACTACACATTGCAAATAGAGTATAAAATAGATTCTCCCCTGTAAGAAAATCTGGTGCCTGTTATGACAAAAATATAGTATTAAAGATTTCTTTTAAAAATACCAGCTTTATAAAATGCTAAGTAAAAAACTAACATCAGTGGTTGGTTTAAAGCGAAAAGATTAAGCCAAGGATCCAAGAACCTAAAGGGGAAACATCTTATTCTTGTGCTTATCTACAGGTGCAGTGAGAAACAGATGCTGTTCCAGGTGCATTAATAAGCTCATTTCTCTCATTTATTGGCCAAGAGTTAAAGATCTTTAATGCCAAGAGTGAGAAGCAGCTCTAATTCTCACTGTAGTCCAGAGTATAAAATCTGCTCATAATCTTAATAAAATCAGTAGGTCGACCTTTTGGGTTGAGTCATGTTAGAAGGATAAATACAGTTTAGTCTGGAACCCTACTTAAACTTGCAAAATACCATGTTGAATTAAGAAGGAATGCAGCACATTTTAAGGATTTGACTGGTTCCTATGAGAATCACAAGAGAAGCAATGCTGGCTTTTTTGCATTTATTCTGAAGACTTTTCTCTACTTAAAAAAGGTCAAGTTACCATTTTCTGCACTGCTTTAAATACATGGTATCTGGAATTTGGAAACTCCTTCCTTGTGCCACCTACAGTTTAATCTGCAGTGAACTGAAAAACCTCAGTGTGTACAAACAAACTGGAAACCAAATTGTTTGACAAGCTTTAAAAAATCTGGAGATGCATAGATGTGGCTCCATCCTTCCACTTGTTAACATGGTCTGAAATAACAGTTCTGCAGAGTGGACAAGTTTTTTCTCTGTTAAACCATAAAGAGATGCATTCTTCACAAAATGTGTGCTGTAATGGAAAGAATGACAACTTAGAGCTTCTAAGCTCTTCTATTTATAAAGTGGTATATTATTTGTCTGATAATATATAGTCTGATTTCTAAAAATAATCATCAAACATACACTCATTTTATGTTGTTTTGTTTACTAGTTGTTTATAATAATATCTAATTAAAAAAAAAAAAAAATTGGGGTTATGTGTGTTACCTGACAGATCAGCAGAATAGGCTTCTGAAATTCAGCTTGGCAAATGGGACAAATATCATCAGATTCTGAGCACTGTCTCTTGCTGGCTGGCACCCCACAGTGCTGTAAAACACGGAATTTTCAGCAAATATTAATTTTGTGGGAATGAAAAAGCCAAACCCAAATAGCAGGACAAAAAGGAATTTGGAATAAAGGCTGCTATGTCAGGAAAATTTAAATCTCTAATCCAACGGAACATGGCTAATTTAAAACTTTTTTAAAGTAGAAGCAGGACAAAAAGGGTTATTTTGCATCCTTTTATCTGAAGGGCTGTGCAGAGTAGATTTTTTTGTGGGTGATTTTGTTGTTCAGGTGACAACATTATCATGCAGTAAAGAAATTCAGACTCTGAAATGGGAGAATGTGTATACAGGGGTTAACTGAAAAATGCATTTGTTTATTGCTAGAACAACACAAAGGAATAGGATGAGGCACTTCTAAAAGGATTTTCATGTAAACTGGGGTTACGGTTTTGTCATAAGAGAATTCAGTACTCACTGGGCGCGTGAAAAATATCCGTAAGATCTGCCTGAAGTTTCTCCATTGTTCAAAAAAGCTCAAAAGCTGAAATGCAAAAGAAAACTTGAGTTATGCTTCTTCACTGTGAACTAAAAAGCTTCCAAGCTTTTGATTCCAACACTGGAAGTCTCACTGCTGGCTGGATGTTGGAAGGAATATAAGCACAGCAATCGTTCAGACTGATCCTATTTTAGTTGGTTGATATGTAACCAAGCTAAGAATTTAGGCTGAAGTTTTTCCTAGTGGGTATCTGGTTTTAAAAGAAAGAGTGTTGAGCTTCTGAAATGAAGTACTGGAGTGCAAATCTATCAGCATTATTGTATTTGCGATAGTCTTTAGTCCTGTAATTAAGATACCAGAGCATGATGATGTTTTGATCATGTTCAAGGCCAAATTCGTCCCCAAGTCTGCTTACATTTGGGGCACATGAGCTCTCTGGAGAAGCAGAGAGCCAGTATGAACAGTTTAACTTGTTCAGCATCACACAGGATTCTGCAGCAGAGAGAAGATTTAGTTTCCTGGAAAACAGTGATTCTCTTAGCCATTAATTTTATTTTTGCAAGTTCCTCAGTATCTGCTGATGGTCTGATTGGTGTCTGATGTGAGGGGACCCATGGTAACAGTGTGCTTTGCAATCCCAATCCATCGCCAGAAAAAGATGGTTTCGTGTCCTGAGCCAGTTTTCCTGGAAGGCTGGAGCAGTTTAACTGAAGCACCACGTTTCAGTGAGTTCAGAGGGGAATGTGTTCATTTGTGTGTCTGACCCTGCAGTGATTATCCCTGCAGAAGTTGAGAAGTTATATACAGTTTATACAGAATATAAAGCTTACATACTTTGAGGATGAGGTAGAGAAGGCCCAGCATTATCCCCAGGGTCCATCCCAGTGCAGTGTCCAGCTCCCCATAGGCAATGAGATAACGGAACCAAACTGGGATGGGGACAAACATACGGTAATACTGGCAGAGTTCTTCTAACAGCATGTACCAGTAGCCCTAAGCAAGACATGCAAAGGAATAGCTCAAGATTTAAAACACAAAGGAGTTGCAAAAATACAGAGAAAAGATGCATTGTTATTCTTTTGAGTAGTTTCTTCTCATAATATCTTGAAAAAACTAAATGTGAAGCATGAAAAAAAAAACAGATGATTACTCTCACCACAACCAAGTAATAGTAACAGATTCATTGCTGAACTGCTATAGAAAAACACAGAGATCCTGATTATAAATCTGTATTTAGAGAAGCCAGTTGTACCTGAGAAGAACTTGTTCTGGTACATTATAAGAGATAAAAATGTCCCAAAACATCCTGTACAAATGCTACCACATCAAACTGTACTTGTTAATTTACTTTTTATGAACCAGCACTAGTACTTGCAATTTTAAGATAAAATGTAATTGGTCTTGCCTGCCTCACCTTGGGAAGCAGATAAAAATAAATACACCACCATTCAGTATGAGCTTCTGAGAAAATTACTGATTTGAGAAATTAAAGTATTAATCAAATTCCTTGATCTGACACAAATATTGCCTCTAAGTTTATTAACAAGAAAGAAAATTCAGGATTATTTTTGAAGAGACAGAAAAAAACAGCTGTTTGCATGAACAGATCTTAAAATCTTGACAGTTCTTGTTGAACATGTACAAAACTTGCTGTGCTTCTGCTCCAGGCCAACTGCCCATGTACACATTCCTACAGCGCAGAAAATAAAAGGTTTCTTCAACCCCCAACTTGGAGACAGAAATAAACCCATTTATCCAATGATATCATACAAGCGATTGGTTCAGATCAGACTGAAAACCTTTTTTAGCACCAAGCAGAGAAGAACATGAAATCCACAGGGTTTTCTTGCCCATGGCGTAGTGGTGGATTAGATACAGACATTTAATTAAAGACTTTTCTCTGGATAGAATTTAATAATTAGTTGCTTTTACCATAACAGAATCTTCACAAGGAAGCAAACCTATAGCTTGATTCCTTACCTTGGATTTAAAGGACATGATAAAAGAAGGCACCAGGAGAATAAAGCACTTCAAGCCCATGAAGAGGAATTTCAGAATAAAGTCTGTGACTCCCACAATCCAAAGTACCTCCCAGAAGTTCATAAAATCCACAGTGGGGCTTAAGAAGATTAAGCTACAAAAAGAAGTATCAGAAGTTACTGGAGCACCCTATTTAGAGGAAACTGTAACCTGAGATTATCTCAGCAGGTTTAATTAAAAAAGGAAACCTGGTTTACACAAAGGGAAGACATTTGCTAAGAAAATGAACTGCTCATTGAAAATGGATCATTGAGGATCTCTGACAACCTTTCCATTTTGGAACCTCCTTTGCTGTGTCTTCATCACAACCCCCATCCTCCAGAGCTCAGTTTGCTGTCTCAGTTTGGCATTTAGCCTTTGGATCCCAGCCAAGATTGCAGCTACAGAATGGTCAAGGGGGGAAAAAATCAACTCCACAGAGCAGCAGAATGCCACGTTTGGTATTCTGAGCTGGGAATCAAACACAGGAATGTTCTCTGTGGTACAGCAGTGCCATTAAGTCGAGTATGGAGTCTAAGAAATTCCAATATACTGTTTTTAAGGACAGCACCTGTTGAGTTTGGCAGAAGGGGAGGAATGGAGATTAAAGTGAAAGAGAAACCAATGCCACAATTAAAGAAAAACAGCAGATAAAATGTCCCCAGTTAATGTCTGAGTAATTTATGATGGGGTAAAGCTGTTTTTCTCCTTACCTGTGATACAGGGACTGAGAGTGGAAGGTGTAATACAAGAGGAGAGATGATCCAGTTAGGTAGAGTAGTAACCAGGTGCACTGCAACTTGGAACACTGTTCCTGCAAGGTAATTGTAAAGGTAAAATATTGCAGTCCTTGCCTCAGCGTCAGTGCTGAAATACATCCCCAAACACCAAGTCTATTGCATCTGAACAGTTACTACCAGAGGACTTTATCTTGGTGGGTTTTGGCCACATAAAATAGGAGAACTCATGGAAAGGTAAAGCAGTAATTTTAATGTTTTTAACCTACCAGTTTCTAGGTGTACCAAGGGTTTTTTCTAAAGACAACCCAAACCGACCCCACTCTGAGGAAATGACAGGTTTCCCTTAGGGAGTGAACACAGAGCTGAAAATTTAACCTGTCAACTCCTATTTCATTCCACAAATATAGTTAAGAAGTTATTCCATAAATTACAAAAACCTTTTATCAGGCAAAGTGATTTCAATAGCTAGAGAGGGAAAAACCCCCTTTTTTTGAATTTTGCATCTTATTATCTGAAATGCTCCCCTGTACAGAAGCATTAAGACGTTACTTCCATCTCAATAGCTAATATTATTAAGTAAATAAAACACTATCTCCATTCACATTTCTGTCAAAAATGGATTGACTTGTTCAAGTCTTAGTTAACTTAAAGCATTTTGTTGCATAGGGTGATACTTACTCTCAGAAAAACCTGATTTACTATGCTTTTGTTTGCATAGGCGTAAGTTGTTAGCAGACCAATTCCAAGAGAAATGCCTGTTAGGAAAATAGGATCAGTTATAAACATGAAAAGGCAAAAAAAAAAAAAATAAATTAAAAAAAAATCACTGGGTTAAAAAGCAGCCACTTCTAATATGTCTTTGTAATTAGAATTAATAGCTCAGACTCTCAAGCCAGGGTAATTAAGCACATTGTACATATGCCAGCAAAGGAAACAGAAGCCACTGAAATGTAGTTTAGTAAATCTCTCTTTCTGATGAATAAAGCAAATAAAAATAAAGCTCAAAATAAATTGAATTACATTTCAGGCATGGTTATTAGTATATTTCCTGGGGGTGGGGAGGAGGGTCTGTTCCCTCAGAGCTGATTTTGTTCTACTCTACCAGTTATGTGCTGCATGATGAGTTTGACACACAGGATCAGGAGGTAGGGCAGGCTCTTGTGCAGCCACTGCAGGAGGTAGCGGAGCTCCGACAGGGAGCTGCCACCCTGCTCCTCCGAGTCCGGAGCAGGATCCTCGAGCCCTGCTGCTTCCCCGTGGGCGTGGGTGTGTCCGTGGGAGCGGCTCTGGGAGCCTGGCCTGGAGGCCCGGGAGGTCGCGTTTTCCCTGGATTCCCCCGCCGTGGAGCTCAGCTGGATGCGCACGTCCCCTGTGCCGGGGTGGCAGGAGCCATCTCCCGACAGCCTCGGCGAGGAGGAAGAGTCATTGCCGCTGCCCTGGATGTTGTGGAGATGGGCGCAGCTGGGTTGCATGGTGGGGTTTTTGCCTGGAGGTTTTTCTAGTTTGTGTCTCCTAGATCGGGATATAAACAGAACAGTTGAAGAAAGAGATAAATAGTTCAGGAAAATAAAAAGAATCCAATAGGTTGTAGTGAGCGATTGCATGAAGGCAAGATTCTCCGAGATCCCGCCTGAGTCTGTTCTGTGGTTCACATCCCGTCTCCACAGGACAACCTCCCATATTAAGTTATTTCCTTCCCTCCACGTGCACATTTCCCAGCCTGCAGTAACCTGGCTGCCTTAGGAACAGCTAAAAGTGCAAATGAGAACAGCAAAAGCTGCTGGACAGGAGACCAGCACTGGCTTGTACAGGAGAGACCGTGGAAGTGCTGCATGATTTCACAAAAATAGCAACAGCAGTGGGCCAGAGAAGGAGCAAACACTGATGGGCAGCAAGCAAGGAGTACACTTCCATGCATGCATTAATTGGTGAGCGCTGGTTTAGACACGTCCAGTCAAAAGCCAGTGCATGCTCAAAACTGAGGGCCATCATGAGATTAATGAGATTATCCTGTCTGGGGAAGGGAGAAGAACCAGGTTAGGCCATTTTCTAAGAAGCATTTAAAAGAGTGAAAAATGAAATGCAGCCAAATGAGGTCTGATTTCTTTTTCCTTTGGCATTTTTGGTTGTCTTCTGGGCAGTTTTTCACTTCTCTGTCAGTCTTTACTCTGATCAAATAGAGTTAAACCAACTTCTCTGGACTGGTGTGACATCAGAGTAATGATTTTGGAGAATGCCTTGAAGCTGGATTTGACACAATACTTGTCACTACAGAGTAATATTATTGAAACACTGAGAATTTTGTTATAATCCTTTTCCTATTGTTCAAACTCTTACAGGTTCCCCTTTGAAATTATTTCTTCCACAGCGAGTTTCACTGGGGATACAAAAATATTAAAGGAGAATTGGTTTTGCACAGCAAAAACTTCTGGATGCATTTGCACAAACCTCAAATCCTTTAGCCTTTAAAATGAAGATAATATTAAAGAGTAAAACCATTTTAACATATGCATACGAGAACGTAGTAATATTTACAAGTGCTGCTCCTACTACTACTATTTTTTTGTTGGCCAAAGATGACATCATACTTCAAAACAGCCAAAATCCTTGCTCTGTATTTTGCACATGAATAAAGCCGATGAACTGGAGATGGTATTGACTTGTGTGAACAGTGTTACTGAGTGACATTTTAAGAGGAGAGAATAAAAAACCACCTCATTTGCACTGCAGTTCGTGTTTTGGGGCCGGGTTCTGCGAGAACTGACAGCTCGCTGTTTAAAAAGCCGGAGCTGGAGGATCGCAGCCGCCCCTGGCACTGCGCCGAACAAACTTTCAAATCGCCGAGTTATTAAATGGGATTTCAGAGAGGACTCCCGCACGCACCCAGATTTTGTTCTCACTAAAAACACTAGCTAAAATAAGGCTCTTGATAAAGGCCCTTCAGACATTCCCCGTCTCCCCGGGGCCGCTGCTCCCCCCGCACTCCGGAAGCTGCTCCTACACCTCGCCGGGATCCCCCGGAGGGTTTGAACCGCCGGGAGTCCCGGGAACTCCTCCAGGAGGGTTCGGACCGGGAAACCCTCGGGTGCGTTGGTACCGCCGGGACCCCGCACCGGGAAGGGAGGAGTGATCCCGGAGCCGCGTCCCCGTGTACCCCTGCCCGCCCTGCGCCGTGAGGGGGCGCAGTCCCTTCCCCGCCCCCTCGCCGGTACCTCATGGGGCGCCCAGCGCCTCCCGCCCGCCGCCCGCCGCCATCGCCGGGGCCGAGGGGATGGGAGAGGGCGCGGCGGGGGGAGGAAGAGGAGGAGCCGTGAGGGGCGGAGGAGGAGGAAGAAGAGGCGGGAGAAGGAGGAGGAAGGCTCCGAGCTGGGCGTTGCTCTGGCAACGTCGCGGCCTTCGCCCCGTCAAGGCCCGTGAGGGACGGGGAGGAGGGGCGCCTCCCCTCAGCCTCAACCCCGCCAAAATGAGGGGGGAGGTCCCTGTTGCTTTTTATTGAAAGCTTCAATTAAAATTAATCGGGGAAGGCAATAATAAGGAAGGAAATGAAGGGAGATATATAAATATATGTGTACTGCGGTATCATTCCTTGTCGGTGGCGATTAGAGGAGTCTTGCTGTCTGGAAATTGGCTTTGCCTCCCAGGAAACCTGAGGAAAGCGCTGCCCTAGTTAATGCTGCTGTAGCTCTTGGGAGAGGCTTGGAATGAAACAGATACAGGTTTTCTTTTGAAATATGCTCTTGAATAAATTAGTTTGCGTCCAGAAATGGCATCTGTTTGCCTTGGCTCAGATATTTTTCTAGAAGTGTTTAGGTATGCAGCTCACACGGAAAGTGGGGCTAATATCTGAGCAGCTTTGAAAATCGATGCTGTGTTGTTTTGAGTTAGAACAGGAATGCTGGTTTAATTCCAAAGTTTAAATACAGAAATGCTGTGGGGTCAGTAACTCCTGGAGAGAGAAAGGACAGGCCCTTAAACATAGAGCTCATGAGGTGAAAAACTAAGTGTTTGGAAGAGTTAAGTGGCCTGGTGTTCAGTGACACCATCTAATAACAAACCTTCTCTTCTATGTTCAAGGAAGCAGCTGAAAACTCTGGCTGCATCCCTGTGTCTGTTGGAGGTAGGTTTTGAGGAGGCAATTTGGTCTACTTTCATTATGTTTTTGGAAACTGTGCTAGAATTTCCCGACTGGAAATTCCAGGTCACATATCCTGTGTGTTTCGCTCGGGCTGTGGCTGACGGATTAGAAGAAACCTGGGCTGATTATTACAGATATACTTAAGTATTAAACATACCCACAGGCCTCCTGTTCCTGTAGGCCCTCTGAACTCAGAAGACCTTTCTCATTTGTATAATTTTTCTGTCTAATTATCACAGTACTGCTCAGTAGCAGCACCAATGCAGATTTCAGATGCCTGGCAGGAAGCACTCGAAGAATTTCACGGCCATGTCCCCATCCTTCCAAGGATAACACAAACCTGTTGTGTTTAACTTACGCTGTGCCATATTGTTCATTCTCCCACTCTTTGCTCAGTCAGTCACTTGCATCGTGTTTGGATTATGAAGGACAATGTGAAAAAAAATCTTAATTTGATTCTCAAATCAGGAAAAGCAATTATAAATCTTTTATTTTTAAATAGAGTTTTATGGTTGGAAATTATGCATGCCTTCTGTACATCGCTTGGAAGGGTATAAATATAAAAGATTTGTTCAGCTGTTTCTTTTTTGTAATTATAAAATGCTTAAAAGTACAAATGTACTTTAAATCCACGTTGTTCTCAAACTGTTTCTCATTTTTACATGCACTGGAAATATGAAATTAATTCGTGGCAGCTTATTAATCAATGGTGTTTGCTCATGCAGGTCACTTGCTGATTTATCTCCAATTCACAGCTCTTTAGAAGGTGTGTAACTCTTCAGAGATGTTATTTAACAGGTATGTTTTCCTAGTGCCATTAATGACCTCTGGATTTAGTAACTCCTGACACAAGAAAGATTTGGGAGATTATTCACATAAAGTTGGAAGTCTTTTCCCATGGGTATTGCACATATTAGGGTCACAGAATACCTGGTAATAAATTTCCCAATCTGTATTTGGATTCTGCTCCCAGGATACCAGTACATTTCATCTAGTGCCCAGGCACATTCTCAGTTCATGCTCTCAGATAGAAGTATCCCAGACTTTCTCATCCTCCCAGAAGTGGGTGATATGTCCTTAATTGCTACAATCAGCACTTTTCATCAGTGTGTGCCTGCTTTTCCTGGGGTTGTTCAGTGCATGAAAACATTGGAACAAACTCTGATCCTTGTGGAATTCTGCTTGGGATGCCCTGGCAGCTCAGTATTTATCTCCACTGCAACAGTTACTCTGTGCTGAAAGTTGCTGGGAGCTTGTTTCATAGACAGAAAGATTAGGAAGAACATATTTTGTGTCCTGAAAGAGCCCTGCAGAAATCTTCACCCACAGAGTAGGTCAGGGGATCACAGCCTTCACCTTTTGCGTCACCTTTTTTTCATCAGAAGGTGTGGAAGGAAGTAGTGCTTGAAAATGAGGTGTACAGCATCATCTGTGGTGGAATTTAAAGGAGCTGATCTCAGATACAGGGAAAGCAATTTTAGTTAATGATATGATAAAAAAATAGGGATTTTGGTAAGAGTTTGTAGAATAGCAGAATGTCCTGAATATTCAAAGGCTTTACTGGTTGTCTTCATTTTACCCAAAATGCTGCTTGAGTATGGAAGTTCTGTAAAATTAAGAGGGTTTAGTTTAAACTGAAGGATTTGAAAGCCTTGCCAAGGGGCTCAAATAACCTTTAAAATTCGAATGTTTCCTGAGCTTTGAATGCTCAATCTTTTTAAAAACTGTCTCCTGCAACTCTACAGTCCTTACTTCAGTTTGTATTTCGAGCACAGCTCCTGTGCTCCTGTCTCTGAGACAGTGAAGAACAGACCCCAGTTTTGAAAACATCCCTGAGGTGATGGCTGAGTTTCACTGCTGAACTCTGATCCTCTAAGCTTTGTCAAGGAGACTCGCAAGGAATTCGAAGCAGATATTTTTATATTGCAATTACATCATCCCGTTCCCCGAGGTTTCCAGAAATCTTACAAGCCCTGTGTGTACAACAGCGTGTTCATTCCTGTGAAGTCATTCTAAACCAAGAGTAATTCCACTGCAATGGTGTCATGTAATTGTCCAAAGCTGCTGAATTAGATCTCGGAGTCTTGTTGTTTCGTTTTTTTTTTTTTTTTTTTTTATGCAAACATGAAGCCTTGAATGAGAATCAGCCAGCGGAGCCACAAAAGGCAGCTGTAGTTTTTGCTCCCTGCACAGGAGGGTGCTCAGTGTCTGTCTTTATCTGCAGGAAGGAGCGATTCCTGTGGTCACCAGAACCAAGTGGAGAAGCTGTTTCCTGAACTGGGCTTTTCTTGTGGTGACTCTGGAGGATCTTTAAATGCAGTGACTCAGAAAATATTCAGCTGTTAAAGAATTTCCGGAGGTGTGTGTTAATGGCCGATGTAAGACCATTACGGAGGTATTTAGGTCAGAAGATGTAATAATCATGACGTTGGTATTCTCTAGTGGGTATCCTTAAAGGTGCCAGAATTTTCAACAGAATCTTCGAAGTTTCTCAAAATTAGGGTTTTTCCCCATCTAATGTATTCATCTGAACGTGTGAATCTCTGTGTGAATTGTTCAGCTGAGCAATGGATTCTCACGTGTGTAAACATGAGTGGATTTACCAGGAAGGAGAAGATGAGTTTGTCAATTTATATTCCATTTGTAGTACCTGGTACTAGTTATATCCTTAATTATTCTGTATTTTCCTTGTTAAATCATAGAATATTCTGAGTTGGAAGGGACCCACTGGGATCATCAAAGCCCATTCCTGCACAGGACGGCCCCAAGAATCCCACCATGTGTGTGATATTTAGCAATATAATTTATGTTCCAAACTCAGATTAATCTTCTAGCATAACTCAGAAAATGGAATTTGACTTTCTGTTTACCTTTTTAGGGATCAAAGAGGGATCTTAGTTGTTGTTATCTGGTCAGATTTTAGTTAAGTGCGTTTTCTGTCTGAAAGCAATTTGTCAAAGCTGTGTGTTGTACCATATCCCAGCCCTCTGGATGCATTTCTGGATGCTGCACTGAGGAAAGATAGTTTTGTTTTTAAAAAGCAGACGTCTGGAAAAGGAAATATCTCCTTTCAGACCTTTTGGAATAAATAAAACCCTGAAATGTAGTAGGCAAAATCTTGTTTGCTGTGGTGAAGGGGATTCATCCCGTTAACGTCAGCACATAAATATTTGCTTCATTTCAGTCAATATTTACCTCACAGGTCAATAAAACTTGTTTTGCACTTCACAAAGTTAATATTTACTTGCTGTTTTTAGCCTAGTGACAATATTTAAAATTCTCTTAAGAGTATGGGGGGCTTTTCTACTTCTTTTCTAACAGAAGAAGATTTTGTTTTAACAGGGGTGTGTTAGTTTATTAGGAAGTGTTATCCACGAGTGAGACCATGTTTGTCATATAATAAGATTATCCAGATTATGCCTGTCACACTTTACAAGTATGCAAAGGATTCTTTTTGTTTGAAAGGGTCAAGTGACTAAATGTCTTACCAAATTTAAAAGTAATTGCTTGTGTCTGTAAAATTAGGCTATAAAAATTGGGATGCAGACACTGACTCAGAAAGTAAAGGTTTCTGGAGTGAAATTAAAGTATTCCTCCTTACTTTGAAAATTATTTTTATTTTGGAAAGCAAGCACAAACTCTGCCATTTTTCAGTTAAGTCAAAGCACAGGTGATTTTGTGACTGATACAGTTAGGGATGAGGGTGAGCTTATTTAATTAAGTCTTCCATTGAAGTAAAATCTCTGAACTGAATCACAGCACACCCATATCCCTCAAACTGTCAAACAAAACATCTGTTCATGATAATGATCATCTTAATTGAAGAGTTCTAGCTCATGCCATCCTTTTCTTCATTAATAGAAAGAATTAATGGCAGAATACTTACAAAAGTACTTACTACTTCACTAAAAACTACTTCTGAAGTGAAACACTACTGAAGGAGTATTGGAATTCATCTTAGACACCTATATAAACTTTCTCCTGGTGAACTTAACCAAGTTAACCGTTTTTCAGCCTCCAATGCTGCAGTAAAAATGTGCTTCCTTAAATCTGGCTTGCTTGCAGACAGAGTCTGACACACTGGATTTAGTACAGCTGCAGAATTAACATTCAAAACTCCCATGCTGCGCAGTTTTCCCACGTGTTACATAAAAATGCTGTGCAGTTCCTCTCTCCAAGGCTCTCTTAGGGCTTTAGCTGCCTGTTTGCCTCCCCTTTGGTTACTGTCTGAATTTATACACAATCCAGTTTTGCACACTCACCCAAATTACTATTTATTGTGAGATAAACATGGTAAATTTATCATTTTGCCCAATATTGACTTAACATTCAAGGTGTAACAGCTTCAGAACATAGTTTGAAGGAATGTCGTGTTTCAAATGTGATAGAAGAAAATGTGGATTTCTTTGAGCATCTGAGCTGTAGAGCTGTGATGGTTTGGATGTTGTTGAGTTTCCACTCAAGAACAAAATGGACCAAAAGAAGATTTCAGTCTCCAATCTCTCCTTCTGCTCCTATGGGATAGGCCTTTGTGCCTCCACAGTTTTATAAAAATCCATTTCTATCTTGTTTAACCCTTCAAGGCAGAGAATGACTTCGATTCCATTCTGAAATTTTCGTGCTTTCATTCAGGATTTTTCATCCAGAGACTGAATTTCGTTCAGGAAGATTTTTGGAAAAGTGAATAATTTGATTTAGGGAGTAGATGGATTTTTAAGTCCCATGGTAGGTAAATGGCATCAGGAGTACCTCCTCCTCCACGTCTTTTCATGGCAAAAGTAGTTCTGTTATTTTTATATTCTAAAGAAATATTTCCTAACCTCTATTTTACAAAGAGTCCTTTTTAGCAACCAACTTAATTTTTTTTTTTTTTTTAACTTTTATCAATTTGTCAGCCCAGACTTGGAAATCACTCCTTCCCTCTTTATTCTAATGGTCCTTCCCCTCTGGAAAAACCTCAGCTTTGATTCCTATGGAGTCAGCAGTGAAGGATAGATTGGGAGCAGTGTGAAATTCTTGCTGGTGCTGCTGCATCTCCTGACAGGAGAGCAGAGCCACAGAGGAGGAAATAGCATTAACATTCTTCATAAAGCAGAGAAAATAGGTGCAGGCAAATACTTTAAATTGAACTATAATGAAATTATTGCTTATGGCCCAGCTTCTCCCTTCCATCCAGAATCTGTCATTTAGATGATTGGGCCAGCAGGTGCAAACATAATTGAATTCAGGGAAATAAATAAGGAGGGAGGCTGGGGATTGTTTGCTAAAAAGAAGACATCTAGTTTACTAATTAGGAGGATTTATAGGATGCTACACTTAAAAACAGATGATTATTGATAGTTCATCTTAATCATGGGAGTTACTTTATAGTTTGAGTTTCTTGCAGCCAGCACAGGGCTGTGACTGAGGGAGGTGTAAGGGCTTCAGAACAGAGTGGGGAGTGTTTTGAAGGGAGGTTTGTGTGTTGTGTTTCAAAAGGCCATGGAAGGAAATGTGGGATTCCGTGAGCTGTGGTGGTTTGGACGTTGCTGAATTCCCACTCAGGGTGAGCTGGTGTCATCTCCTGCAGCCCCAGGACCCCGTGTTGGGTGACACTTGCTAGGGCAGGGTAGGCACAGGGTGGGGAAAGCAAGAATTGCATCCAGCCCTGTGTCAGCAATAAGCAGGAGCAGCACCCCCTGTGCACTACACACTGGTGTTTGCAGCTGGACACTTTCTGAAAGGCTGCACAGGAACAGTGTTGTCTATTAGAGAGAAGGTAGCAAAAAATAGATGTTACATCTGTCTTTGGATGAGTTACAAAGAGGAGAGAAGTTGGAGTTGTTTTTAGTTATAAGGGCATAAAAAGTTATAGGACTATAGGAAGCTAAGATGGAAATTGCTTTTGATATTCTCATCTAAAGGTATTTTAATGGAAATCAGAGGTAGATATTAAACTAAAATATTTGTCAGTGGACACTGCTGAAGTACAAGTTAAATATTTTTTAAATTCATTTCTTTTAAATGCAGTAGTGCTGATAACACTGGTACTTAGGTCAATATAATTTCTCATTAAAGTTCTTTTAACATAGCTTTATCAGTTTCCAGTGAGCTCATCTCAGCAGCCAGGTGTGAATTGCACATTTCCCATGCCTTTATTGAATGCATTTCTCCATTCTGTACTTCAATAATTTGAATCTGAAGTATATCAGGAAAACAGAGTTGTTTTCTTCTCTGTGGAGAACTCGAGCAGAACTATCCCTCACAAAGAGTAACAAACAGCCTGACTGCATTACCATGGAGGAGGTTGCGGCTGAGCTTGTAAATATTATTTTGAAATACTTACATTTCCTTTTGAAAGGAATGAGCATTAAGGAATATTTTGAAAATACAGAAAGGGAATAATAGCAAAAACCCCCCAAACCCATAAGATAAATTTAGCTCACCAGCCTTTTTTGCTATTTCATGTCTAACATTCATTTTTGAGATATATCAGTTACATCAAACTGAGGCCAGTTTAGTTTTATGTGCCTCGTGAAATGGAATTGATTCACAAGGATCTGGCCCATTCTCTTCTGTCACCTCATATTTCTGTTACTGTGTCGGTACATTCCTTTTTAACAATTTGGAGAAAAAGAAATGAAAGTTTCAAAGTAAATAATTTTACATTCTGTTGCATTCCTCCAAGTAATTAATAATGATAAAATGCAATGCTGAAGTAAAAGAGTTAATTAAAATTTAGATAGGAGATTGAAATACCACATGAATCGAATCTGAGAGTTCTGATTGAAGGTTTTCTTACGCCCAGCAACAAATGAAGATACAAGGAGTGGGGCAGCCGTGCGCTCAGGGTTGGGGCAAATGCTCAGCAGGAGCTATGGAGTAAGAGGATTCTTTGATACAGAAGACTTGCACTTTGCTTTTGGCAGGGCTGTTCTGAGAAGGGGCTTATGACACCCCAGAGGACTGGATTTTTCTGGGTTTGGTAGGAACCAGTAGGTCTAGAGGTATATTGATGTATTTGCCATTCCTCAGTTGCCTCAGGAAGTGCAGAACTTTGCTCCTACAACTTGGCTCCACGTGTAGATTGGTGTGTCCCATGCAGTCCAACTTAGTGTAAAAATTATTTTATGATTTAATTGCAAAATTATTCTGACTTTGTGTATTTTGTCTGTGAGTAATCCAAATTTAGACTTCATTGTTGGTGCTACCTGTTTTTTGTGTGTGTGTTTGTGTTTAATGCAGCTGAAAGTTATTATGTAAAATGAGTAAACTGGAGTCTTTAAAGGACCTGCCAACATGCATTTGCCTGAGTTACTTCAGCAGTGGAGAGAAGAGGAAAAATTCCAGGCACGTCATCCTGATTTCACAAGTCTGCAGAGATCTCCAAAGTGGACTTACCCATCTGTGTGAGATAGGAAGTAGCTCTGTGCTTTTGTTACTCACAAGTGCCTGCACATGTGTGCTCCATCCGTGTACTCCATGGACCCTCCTGTCTAGACAAACGTGTCCATCCACTTGCTGGGCACAACAGAGTCCTCAAGGCTGGCAAAACTGGGCAGATGCAGTCAGAACCACCCTGCACCCCCTGGCCGAAGTGCCGGTGCAGGACTTCCTCTCTAACCTTCCCCCGAAACAGAAAAATTGTCATCTGAACATTCCTCCTTCACTGCTAATGGTTAAAGTGTTCCCCCCAGAAACTGATGTTTTTCTGTGTTCACTCACCCTGAAGTGACAAAAGGTAGGAATGGGGGGAAGATGGACAATTTGCTTGCTCAAACCTTAACTTCCAAAACAATGCTGGAGAAAGCCACTCTTGTGTCTGGGTTTCCAAACCAAGGCACCAGCATGGCCAGCTGGGGACCATTCCTGTCATGGATTTTGTTCACATCTCTCTGCTCTGACAGCGTTCGAGCTTTGTTGTTCAGTTTTGTCCATCACCTGGCGTCATCTGGCACTGTGGGAGAGCATTTCCCCTGCTCAAGAGCTCCTGTGGCATCTCCTCAGCACACACAAATTGTACCTTTCAGCTGGGTCCCACAAATCAAAGCCTCCTTGTGGAGCAAAACCACATTCCCTTCATTGTTGTTTCACATTGTGTACCCATGAAGGGTCCATCTGGACTCAGTTCTGAAGGAATAATTATACTATTTAAATATTAAACATGAAAGTTCTTTTTTTACTGTTAAACCAATATTAAAGTAGGACAAAGCTGATTTACAGTTTGTGGCAGCACATTCCAGAATCGCTGGCATTGCAGCTGATGTCCTGTTCCAGCAATATTGGCATAGCCAGGAGGCACAGAAATGTAGATTTGAATCAAAAAAACTTTATTTGAGATCCACTTCAGTTAAATTAGAAGTTAATCTTGCCTCGTGAACTTCCACATTGTTAAAAAGGGCAAATGGCTGCAGTGTCCTCTGAAACAACTCAAACCCCATTTTTCATCTGGAGATGATTCCACTAGCCTGGAATTGAAAGTTGGGTGTCTTTTCCTCACAGATTGTTATTTAATCACTATATATTAGCTTTCATTGCCCTTTTGATATATTTAGGCTCATAAACTTCTCATTGACTAGATTGAATTTACCACGATGTTGTTACTTTTTATGAACAGAATGAATCAATAGCAGATCTGTTGGTTTGCACTGAGTTGTTTATTTTAAGCGATGTTTTAACGTCACTGAGAGAAAATGGAAGGGCTGCTGCCCAGTCCTCCTCTTTAATACTCATTATTTGGTAACACCCTGAGTACAGCCTGCCTCAACCAGCAAGTGCTGTGCACATTATCCAGAGATACAGGGCCAATAACATTTCCTAACATTCTTTGCAACGTAATATATTTTGCAGTATTCCCTATATATAGCATTTAATACTTGCAAATTACTTTATTGTTGTAACAGAAAGCTTTTGTGTCATTACAAGAGAATATTCTAGACTAAGACTATTTTTTTCACTGAAACTAGTAACTCTGTCTTGAAAATGTCTGTCAGCTATCTCCTTATATATGTATTTATATATGAAGAGATAACTTATTTCGCTGTAGTCCTCAAATAATCTGTACAAACCAGCTGACTTCATCTATGAATTTGAAGCACAGTGTTAGGAAATACCACTGAGTTCACTTTATTGTTGAATTTTAGGGATGTAGTTTCTTGCTTTTTGTTTGTTTAATAATAATTAAAACAATCTATTAATCAAGTTCCACATGGGCAAGTGCAAAACTCTGCTGAGTGGATGGAAAGACTTGGGAATCCTTACATCAGTGTAATCAGGTGATAACAGCCCAGAGTTTGTGCTTGATGGAGGGATTTGTTTGGATACACTGTTGCCTCTGTGGGCTTCCTCAGCCCTTATTTATGCATCTTTATTATTGTATTAAGTGGTTAATTAAATCTAGTCAGGTTAACCTTTCTTGATGATTATGAGTAGGCATCTCAGCCACTGGAAAGCAAATCATTTTGGGTGGAACATCTTGTTCTTGTTTGAATAATTATCTTTGTTTACATTCACACAGCATTAATCACTTGAACCAGACATTTTTTTGGGAAAGAGGGGGAGTGCCTAGAGCAGGTTTTCAAATGCTGTGTACAGAAATTATAAAGAAGATACGTTCCCCTTCCTTCTCTCTGAGCAAAATAGGAAAATATTTTGCATTCATGGTCCAGAATTTAAAGTACATAAAGAACCATAACTTGTTGTCAAATAACTTTTAAAAGCCAAACCTCCATGCTGACCAGCTGAACTGAGTCTTGTTTCTTCTGTGAGACTTCTTCAGCAGTAACATTCCAATATTTTCCTGGTGGAGTATTTTTCATACTTTTCCAATTATTACTGTAATTATTTTATAACCCCATTTGTCTTTGTTCTGTGGTCTGTTCTATTTTTGAGTGCTAGTGAAAGTCTCTTGTCATTTTCCCTGTCCTTCCCTTTGGTTTGATATTTTCTGCCAACTCCTCTGCCCTAAAGCCTTTTTTTTTTTTCCTTTTTCTCCGTGCACTGGCTGGACCTTGCCTCTGTAAAACCCTTGCCTTTATTGCTCATGGAGGAGTGAGTTTATCCCAGACAAATTCTCCAGATGTTGTGGCTTCTGTCATCAGGGTTGGAAAGACCAAAAGGAGGGATGGCAAAGTCACCTCCTGGCAGATTTTCTGATTCCACTTTGGGAGGAACTCAACAGCTCAGTCTAAAGATGTTCATTCTGAGGACTATTTTATTTTGATAATGAAATTTTGTTTATAAGCTATTGCTTCCCAGGAACCAAATTGTGGGATCACAAGAGATCTGTAAGCTCAGTGTGGTCCAGGAAGGAGGACGGTAGGAATTATTAGAGAAGAAATAGAGTAAAACCACAAAAGATTTCTTGGTACCACTGTAAACTCATCATATATCTGTGTGAATACTCTCTGCCTCAAAAAGGAGATGTTACAGAAGCAAAAGCTATGGAGAAGGGCAAAGAATGCAGTCAAAGATATGGCAGGTGTGGGGAATGTGAACCATACTCCCATGTTCCTTCTACAAAAGGCCTCAAAGTCATTTAAAGATGTAACTTTCTTTTACTCAATTCCCTTTCTGATTAAAATGGTTTTCTGTAAGTGATTTTACGATACATATAAATATTATGGTTATCAGTCTTCACAGTTAAAATAAGGCTTTTTTCTTTGGCAAGAGGAAGGCTATACATGCAAATTCAGATTCCTGATGCATTCCCACTAACTCTGCCCTTCTGTTCTGGCAGAATTAGGAAAAAACTGTGGGGTTTGTATTTTCTTTTATCTGTTTCTTTATGTATCGTGCTCTCTGAGTCTCACTTTATTTCTTATTTCATTATCTTTCCTGTTCTTTTTCTGCTTTGTGGCTATATTTGTGGCTGCATTTTTTGCTTTTATTTGTTTACTTTGCCTTGAACTTTCTCCCAAATCCTTCAGTTCTTTTCTTTTTAGCCAGACCTGAAGCATCATTTTTCTCTCCTTCCATTTCCACTTCCTTTCCTCATCCACTTCCATATGTATTTTTGACCCTTTCTCCCCTAACCTTACTGTTTTCCCTCAGTATTTGTTGATGTTTTTCTTTCCCATGAACTTTCTGGTCCTTTTCTTGGTGTTTTGTACTCTAACTCAGGGAAGACTCAACAAGGATTTGGGCTTTTTTTCCTTACTAGTGCAAGACTGGATAGAAACTACCTTAAAAATGTGTGGGATGAACCCTGTCCTAACTGTCCTGTGGCATGAGGATGACTGGGAGCAAATAAATTCCTCTTTAGCAAATTTAACTTCTCCTAAAAATTTGGGCTCCATCCTTCCAGCTGGAAACTGGATCATATAATGGGTTATTACAAGCTGTTAAAATTTGAGACCGAGGAGGGGGAATAGGCTGAAGTTATTCCATGGATTGTTCTGTTCTTTGTGGGAGGCTGTTAAAATAAAGCAACAGTATAAAAGATGAATTATATACAATTTAATGTAAAGCTGTTGGAAGTCATTATGATATTTCTTCCTTGATTGTCTAACATTTGTGTACTTTTAAAAAGTTTCACATTTTTTGGTTCTTTCTGAACATTATGAGAATTGTACTGAGAGGAGTAAATTCATCTGCATAAAATTGACTGCAAAGAGCAATTAGTCCTTCATTAATATGCAAATTTGGTCCAGTGCAGATTCATCTATATATGAGGCTTAAATATGCAAGTCAGTCTTGCTGTGCGAGAAGCCCAGATGCTTTTATTTACTTTGAAATTGAGGGATTTGGTTAATGATGTTGTTGACAGGAAAACTTGAATAAATTTGATGATCACCATCTTTCATATTAGATGAGGCCCATGGAAAAAAATTACCAAGTAAAATACCAATTTTATTTGGTAATTTCCTATTACCAATCTTGTAATAAAATGTAAGATACAAAGTAATAGAGTTAGATTTCCTAATGTAGTTATCCTGGGACTTAAACTGTTCCCCAATGATAGAGCCATTTTTCCTAAACTTTGTTTTTCCAGAGGGTAGAGACATCTACATAAGCTGTATGAATAACATACTGCCTGGAGATTTAACATTGGAAAGTTGGTTCGGTGACTTGTTTCAGTTGGTGAGAGGATATAAGGCTGGGAATGAAAAACCAGGAGCTTTGGAAATGGTTCTTTGTCATCTTCCATGATTTATCTGTAGCGTCTTTCCAAGAATTGGTGTTGAGGCCTCTGCCCTGAACCTGTGGAACCACCCTGGAATCTGTCTGAACACACAGCCAATTCTATTTGGATCACCTAAACTCCTTAATAAACATTTTCCTAAATATCTTTAAATCTTTACAGCCCTCAGTAATGAAACTTTCTCACTGCTGGCACCCACCATGAGCTGGCTCAGAGAAGCAGGGTTTTTCCTTAGCAATAAATCCAAGCTGTGGTGTTTCGTGCCTCTCTCTTCCTCTCCTTGCTCCTGCCCTATGGTTCATTTGTCACATCCAGGATTTCCCTCGTTTTGTCCAGCATCCATCACTCAGCCAGGTTTGGGAAGTTCCTTTGCACTTGTCAGTCTTGATTCACCTGCAAGGTCCCACAGGTTGTTCCTCCTCGTGTTTCTTCTTTTTTCTTTCCGTCACGCCTAAATTTAGCTTTGGCTTAAGCAAAACTGCTCCTTGACTTCAATCATGGCCATTTTTTCCTGGACCAAATCTGATCTTCTGTCTTGCCTGAGTGAGGCATTGGCACTTCCAAAATAACAGAGAAGTATGGTTTAAATGGACTGAACTCTGGTAATTTATAAAGCTCTAGTTGTAACTACCTGAGGACAAGTTAACAGATGAGACCATTTGATTCCTCTGACTTCTTGGCACAGCTGTTTGGGATATAAATCCTCACAACTATTGGTTTCCAAACCCTTAATGTGCTGCGCTAGGCAAAAAGTTTATGCAACCATGTTCAGGAAAGAAAAAATTCAACGAGACACCAAAATTGATGTGCTTGTTCATGTGCAGGTGAATCCAAAAGCAGAAAAATAGAGAATTTGGAATCGAGTATTTGGGGGAAACAGAGGCGGGGCCTGTCAGTCCTGGAAAGGCTTTGGTTATCCTACAAGGGAATCCGAGCTTTTTACCACCAGAATGAGGCACTGACAGGGTCAGAAGGGAGTTTATTTGCAGTACTTAATAGTTTAGGAGGTTATAAATTGATTAAAAGGTGAAACTTTAAAACCACACCATCTGTTGTGACTTGAATAGCCTTTGCCTTTGAGAACACAGAACTGTTGGACAGTTTCTAGTATTTTTCAGTACCATCTACAGCAATCTTGTCTTTCTGATCTAGCTCCCAAAAGGAAGAAGATATTAATTTTGAAATATATAAACAACAGGCATCTCAGCACAACCTGAGGTTGTCTCCTATCAACTATGTAATCTTTATATTCTAGATTAATAAACACTTCAGCCTTGGAGTTTATTAGTCCAAAATATATTTATTACCTCATAAATTCAAACTCCCTCCAGTTACCATCTAATTAAACTGCAGCGCTGTGCATGCTATCTTTGGGGATGTATTAATAGTGGAATTATCTTGTGAAACAGTAATTACATACTTTGTGCATTCTTTGCCACACTCTTTCTTCAGTGTCTGTGTGATGAGTGGGGCACACAGTGCTCCATTGTTTGGAGCTCCTCCAAACTCTCTGTGTATCCAAGGATAAGCAGATTTTTTTTTCCCTCTTAGTAGAAGAGGAAGAAAAGTTTGTGCATTTTTTGTACTCAGGAAGGACCAATACCACTAGACTAGGAACAGTTATGAAACATGATTGTGCAAGTGATTTTAGCTCATGCTTTCTCCTCACTCTTTGAGGAGATTACTCACAGGAGTAAAACCTCCTTGCAGGGTATGTTTTGTAAGGCACTTCTTACTGTAGCTGCCAAAAGGTGAAGACAAGCACTTTATCTGCAAGGGAATTCATTTATGGGACTTCACTGATGATGTAGATTTGAAAAAAGGAAAATACTCTTGAAGCCTGCCTCAGGAGAGAGATTTACTCCCAGCTTTCTCCAGTAGTAAGTGTCCTTACTGTATTCTAATTTAGAAGTGTATTGACTCCGTGCTTGGTTGTGCCCCCATCTTCCACCCTGGGTGATTGCACTGACAAGAATTCTTTTGCTCCTTTTTTCTCACTTACTGCAGAATTAGGTGTCTGAATCCTGCCTGGTGTTCCTTTCCCTGCAAGGAAAAAGGCACAGGAGGCAACACCTTTTGCACATAACTCCCATGGGGTTTTGAAGTATCTTATCTCTAGTTCAAGTACATCTTTTGAGCAACAGTGGGAGCGTGTGATTCTCGTTGACACAGGCACTGCTCTACCTGACCAGAGGGGCTTTATTCTCTGTTGTATTTCCAGATGCTTGGCTTTGGGATCCATATGTTGTGGTTTTTCTTGCCTTTTATTGGTCCACTGCAATTGCTGGGGCTGTGCAGTGTCTGTGTGGAGAGTAGAGAACTTCCCACCAGGCTCCTCACTGAATCTTTTAGATCTCTCCAGAACAAGTTTTCGCTTCTGCCTGGTTTTCTGCCCTACAAGTTATGAAGTCTGATGCCAAATCCAATACTGGGTTAGTGGTCACTCACTTCACACAAAGGGGTTTGATTGAGCTTCCAGCTGGAACTCCATCTCCACTCCTACATTGTGATTGTAACTTAATGTTTCGCTTGCATTTTGCAGGGGCCAAGTTTTCAAGTCTTCCAGATTTGGACTTGTTTTGATTTCACTGTAAAATCCTGCAAGAAATGTGCCAATAGCAAGCCAATAGGTTGGAAAGCAGATGGCATTTCTAGTACCTAAAGCCTGGTCAGTTTTGAGTACCTGAGTAGTAAGAGTGACTCAAACTTGTAGCTTTGATTTCCAATAAGACACTATTTGCTTTATCCAGTAATTTTCATCTGCCAGCAATCACAGTGATTTAAATCAAACTGTTTTCATGGATGAGTGTTACTCTTGGAAAATAAAGAATGCCTGACAAGCTTCTGTAGTTTCATGAATAGATTTTTGTCAACTACAAAATGAAATGTAAGTAGTGTATGGTATATGTTTTACAGAGTCTCAAATGGCTTTATCAGCCCAATGTCTAGGAATTCACCTTTTGAGATTGAACATTTTGTGCTTGGCGTCTTAGTAAAAATGGTGTCTGATACCACTTGGCCACAGTGTAGAATGGAACAGTTTCCATTGTATTAAATAGCAAACATCTGTAAAAAATAGTTACATTTATGACATATTGCTCAAACATACATTATTATTACTACTTAGGGTTAATTACTGATTTGTCCAAACCTGCTGATCTCAAACCTGCTGATCTCAAAACTTTGGACTGTCTAATATTTTGTGTGGCTGTTGATGGAAAGTTGGTCAGTGTGTCCCCAGAGAGGTACCAGGTTGTGTCTTGCCTGTTCTGTCCCTGTGTTTTGCTTGTCGCTGCTGTCTGATTTGGAAAGTTTCAAACTAGACACCTTTGTGAGGTGTTTTTCCTGATGTGAATAAATTCACTGCAGAATACTTGGAGAGCAAGAGATGTTTGTTGTCAAGCAATTATATCAGATGAAACATACAGAAGGGTAATATTTTAGTCTGATTCTTTTTTTTTCTTTGCTACAGGCATGAATCTGCAGATGCATTCTGGGAATTTAGGGAAGGAAAAAGACAGGGCTTTTGTTTTCTTAATTTTTTTTCTTTGTCCTCTGTATTTTGCAGTGATTGCTTTGAGTCTGTAAGGTCATCATGGTTGAAGGGATGAAGATGAGGACATTAAAGCCTTTGCCCACTTACGACAATTACTCTGGAGACAAACACAGCTCAGAAGACAAATGTTATGAGCTTACCTGCAAGTTCTGGTTCACAAAACAGATGAGGAGCTTGGAAATACTTCTGAACTTGGAAATGAAATTTATTCTCAAGGTAATGGTTGAGCTCATTATCTGCTGCTCTTTCTAAATGTAAAGTAAGGAGTGAAATGCCCATATATTCTATCTGTAACAGCTGACATGTTTTCTGCATTCCTGTGTTTGCCTAAGAGGTCATGGATAATCAATTTGATGTGCAAAATACACTGCATGGATGAATTCTGATACATATCACTTGCCATGGCTGTGCTGTTGTGAGAGGCAAAAACTTCCAGAAAGGAAACAGCAAGGAAAATCTGCCTGATAATTTTCTCATCAGTTTCTCTCCAAGGACATATCTGTAGGTGTATTCTATAGACAGTGTTTGGGGCTTTTTTCCCCCTTGAGTGGCTGCTTCTGTGTGTGTCGTTTATTTAATCTTGCTGTATTAAAAATCAAGGCTACCTTATCACTTCAGGATAAATATATCTATATTTATGTCTCTATTTCCCTATATATGTATCTCCTATAATCCTAATTAGGAAAAATTAGCCTGAAACATTTAATTTTCAGTCTTTGTTATTATTTAAATATATGTTTAAAATAAATTTAAGAATTCACTACATGCATTACAATTAACCTCCCCTCTTACTGGGAAGCAGAATGGGCAGGAAACCAGCAGCAGACAGATGTGATTATAAAAGATGTTCTGTTTTATAAATAATAGCCTGGTTATAATGAGACTTATGGTCTTAATAAACCCTTAGAATGTTTTTAACACAACCAAATTAAGTAACTTAAAGTCTGATTTTCTAGTTCTGACCCTACCAGATCACTTTTGGCCTTATTTTGAGGACAAACCCCAACATTTTTCTTACTTCTAGAGAATTTCTCACAAAATAGAGTATCTCTAGTTCTAGCAAAGAAAAAGGGGAAATCTGTATGGATAAAAAGCACGAATGACAATCCTGATCATGTGGAAAAAATCAATCTGTGAGCTTAGACATAGTTTTATATTAGTATCCTCCTCTCTTGGAAATCCATATTTTTGCTGGAATATCCAGCAGCATTACGTAGCCTGTCAAAATTTGGTCCTAATATTTCCTGGAGTTGGTGTCTCCTTTTGCTGGAAAGAAACAGCTGGATATTTTGTGTCATGATGTGACCAATCCACCTCTGTTGTTGTCATTTTAATTGCTGGGGCTGTTTTTTTAAGTCCTCCACAGAAGGTCTTTGTAGTGACAAGCAAACGGTTCACGCTTTGTAAGCAAACATAAAGAATGCTGCTGCTAATTGGAGAGGGAGTAATGCAGTTATGAGTCCATCAACATTAAAGTTACGTTGGGAAAGGACACATTTTTTCTGTGGTTATGTTGCCACATAGAATTTTATTTAGGGTGAATTTGGTGGGGAAGGTTTTAGAACAGAACAGACTAATCCTAGAATTACAGGGACAGGAGAGATGCAAGTGAAAATGTTCTAAGCCACATCTACAGCATCAAAGATTAGCTTTTTCTTACTCTTTTTTACAATTATAATTCTTATTTGCTGGCTTGTGAAATAGCTTCTCTGTGAAAACAGAAAGAATGGACGGCCTCAAAAAAGCTCCCGTTTCCCTGCCCTGAAGAACTGCAACCACAGTGTTTCAGGTGGAAGAGGACTCCTCCAAAATCACCAGTTTCCCAAGGGAAAAAGATTGTTACTCAGTAATTTAAGTCTTTTGGGTTTTTTCCCCTCGATATTCTGCATGTTGTACCTATAGACCTCCCAATTTCTAAAAGTGTGATGGACCTTGTGTTAGACCTTGGTTTTTTTCCTACATTACATTTCCATGGAATACTTAGCTATGGATTAATAGTTTCACAGTTATGTGCTCAAAGTTCTTTTCCCTTGATGCTGATTTAGTTTTTTTCTACTCACATCTCTCTTCTCAGATTGAGCCTCACCTTGAGTAGCCTTGGGAGGGCCAAAGGTGCTTCCTTTCCCAGTTCACTGCCTGGATTTTAGAAGACACACTTTTTTGCATCTAAACAAGGAAATCACAGCTATTTCCATGAGAAGAATCACAGAGATGACAGGGCTTCCCCCCAAAACACTGCCTGTGTAATTGCTGAAGATATTCCAAGCCACTCTAACGCAGTACTGTCTGCCAGTCATTATGTTCTCCTTGGAGGACCATCTGTTGCACTTCAAATATGTAAAGGTCTGCTATAATTTATTGCTCCAAACAAATCCAGGCCTTTGTCTGATGAGCTGGAGCTCCTGAATGGAGATTAAAGGTGGTTTCAGTCACAAAGGGCAGGATATTCCCTTTGGTTGCACTCAAAGTGAAAGGTACTCCTTCAGCTCAAATTGCAGAGCACAGATACACTGATTAATCTAATTTCTGAATATTTTCAGTTTATTTAGAAATGAATCATGAACAATGACAACTAAAAATATCTGAAATACGTTTTCTCTTAATTCACTCAGGAGAACATTGGAAGATTTTTGCTTCTGGTGAACAAACCTTTCCATGTAGTGGTATCCGGACTTGATATATACTGAGATTGGAATGAAAATTACCTTATTTTAACCAAATTCTTTAATTAGCTTTTTTGTAACTGAAACTAGCGATTCAAAGAAATAGTAAAAAATAGAGTCAGCAGCTCAAAACGCTCAAACCTTTCTTAGCATGTGTCCTTTGCAAGGCTGCAGTACTTGGATGTGCAGTCTTTATTTATAGGTTAATTAGGATCCTTGCCATGAGTAAAATGAGCAAGATCAGGCATTAAATGATGCATTTCTTGTGTTTTTCCTGCTGCAGATTTTAAAGAGGCTGTACAATCAGATTGCAGAACATGAGCACTGTGTTTTCACAGCAGAAAAGTTCTGTTCAGAGATTTCCAGCCAGAGAAATACGTAACAATTTCTGCCTGATTAGGGAGTGGTCCTATCTTTTTCCCTTTCTCCTCTTTTTCTTCTCCTTCCTGCACAGCAGCTAATGTTCTGGTCAGAAGTAATAATATGTTAGATCTTGAATGTCAGTAGCCCCAGAGATTCTGACAAGACTATTCATGTGCATTCATACGTCTTAACCAAAGCTGACACTAAAGAGAGAAAGAATTCTCATATTCCTCTTTTTATTGCCATGCATTAAACTCAAATGTTCTCTTGGAGACCTCTGCTAGAAATGACATATTCACCATTTGAAAGAGGCATTTTAGCAAGATCCAAACAAAGCAGCTGGACATCAATCTGGCACAGGGCAGAGGCTGCTGTGAAACTTGCAGTGCAAAGCTGAACTCTGGTTTACACCTTACAAATGTTGTGAGACAAACATTAATGGGAAATAACCATTCCTCCTAATATTTGTAAATTTGTACTAAAAATTAAGCTGTTTTCTAAATATTTTGAAACTATAGGACATGTCCTTTTTGGGATGCTTGGATTCTGTTAACCTGAGGTAGTTGTTTTCTGAGAAATGCACACTGAGAAATGAGTGAATATTCTGCTCTACCTTTTCCTCTGGACATATTTTACGCACACTTGTAGTATGGTGCATAGCACATGTTTGGGTAATTTTGCAGGGATCTGATTGAGTTGTTAAAGCCAGGTAGGCAATTTTCCCAGCAATGATATTTTTAATCTTCCTTTTTAAAAATGGTTTGGTAGTAGTGACTAAGGCAGACTAGGTGGCTCTGGGCAGCTCGCCATTTTTAGGTAGTTTAATTTGTTAAAAATTATCTTTCTTCCCACCCAAATCCCCTTGAAACCATTTGGAGAAGAGAACTGTTGAACAGTTGCCAGTAATAAGTCCTGCTGAGACCTCTGTATCCTCCTGACAGAACTGTTGGTGCCAACTGGAGGCTGACTGGCACGAGTTTGAACTCTACACTACTTGATATATTTACTTCACATGCACCAATTACAATAATTACCACCTCTGTTGCTGAAGTTTAAGCACTTCATACCTCAGGTTGTTGGCAATATGTTCAATCCTATAATCTCAATTTTCTTGGAATAATTAAGTAGAAAATAAATACTTAAAAAAATTAGGAGACAGTCTGAATGGAAATTAGAGGCTGAATAATAGAGTTGTTTTTCATGTTGCTATTGTTAAGCTGCATTTATTTCTATTTAATCTTTATTTCTAAAAGGCAGCATCTTCTTTTGTCTACAGAGATTCACCAGGAGATGCTGTAGTCCATTGACTTTTATATTCAACAGTGGAGTATCTCTTAATGTGAATGAAAAAGCAACATGAACTACTATTTTCTTTAGATGTTTTAAAAATAGAAATATTCCTTTCAAAAGAAATGCTTTTGACTAGAAGGGAAAATCAGCCATCCCTTACTCCTTTTGGCTGGATGTTTCCATGTCAGAGTGTAGGGATACAACACCATGAACTGCCCAGTTCCTGACAATTCCATTGGTTTAAATCTGATGCAATGGGGACCATCTCTCCCCCACCCCTGTTGTCTTTCCAGGAGACCAGTTAATTTTTAAATTGGATCAGGAGCATTTTTTTTTTTAACTGGTAAAGTTTCTATTACACAGAGATAAACCTTAGACTGAGCACAAACTGACTTGCCTGTAGCTTTCCTAATATGATTGCACTGCACAGAGTAGGTACTAAAATTTATATTAAAATTTCTTCATGCAGTTTCCCTCTAGGGAGAGGAAGAGGGAAGGAAAAAGCTTCATGTGACAGATGCTAATTATGCAGCTTAATGCACTTGTGGAAGTTGCAGGGATGAGAACTCTATAAGAACCTATCTACAAAACAAAGCGTATTTTCAACGGCATTTTTCCTCTTTTTTTTTTTCTTTTTTTTCCTTTTTTTTTTCTTTTTTTTTTTTTTCAATCTGCTTCCTCCCTGTTTTTCAGGAGGCTTTATTTCCCACAGAGTACAAAGGGCAATCAGTGTCTCAGGTCCAGAATTTTCCAGACATGGATATGATTGTTCCCCATTGTGTCTTACTGTTCTGAGGTGCTGTACATGGAACTGGGAAAGCTTCTAGGTTCTGAGTCAGGAGGAGTTTGTCTTCAAAATTCCCTAGTTGATATGTTAGGTTTCTTTCCTCTTTTGTGGGTATTTTATTAATTCTTTACCCTATGTTGAGGTTTACTGGGCAAATTATGTTCTGTCTTTGACTGTGGTAGGATCCTATAGAAGGATTCATTGTGATGATGTGTCAGGACTGATGAACCAGATCCCAAAATGCATTTTACAGAGAAGTGAGCTGAGACACATGAGCTGAGTTCCTCGAAACTGGGAGGTGCATGCACACCAACCCCAGCGTTACACACTAATCCTCTCTTCCAGACATTGAGCAGTGCTCTTTTAGTGTAAAGAAATGGATTCCCAGCCAGGGAAAATTCAGTGTCATCCCGAGATCAGTGGGGACATGCAAGAGCCATTATCCTGAATTTCCAAATCTACCAAATCCCTTTTACCAAAGAATTCTTTTCCTCTTAGTGATAAATCCATACCAGTTCTTGTGTACTTAATGCTGCTTGCCTTAATTTCCTTCAAATGCTTGGATTTCTCCTTGGGGAGGTGTGACTGGAGAACCTCTCTCACGGGCCCATCATCGTGCTAACGACAACACTGGGACTTCCGAGGGCCTTGGCCTGGCCCTGGGCACCCAGGAATCCTGCTCGCACCACAGGGAAAACCATCTGTTCCCCCTGGAAAGAGGTTGCTTCCAGCCGGAGCCCTCCCCCCGCAGCCCGGCTCCGGCCCCAGCTGCCGTGTTTCGATGAGCACCGAGGGAATGAATCTCCTGCGTTTAAAAATACTCTGCTTCTATTTAGATGAAAAGAAGAATCTTGCTTGCCTACACTGACATACAAAAATAGGCTCAGTGTGAGTAAATCTTCAAAGTTTCTCTTGGTGAATATATCTAGCCTGGCTTTTTTTTTTTTTTAAACTTATCATATAAGTTTATTTATAGAGTGTCCTTCTTTCCTCCCACTCTATCAAGACATTTGCAGAAGGTTGTCGCTCGTCTTGTTCAGGAGTCCTGAAATAATTTGCAGGGCCTTTGAAACATCATCGTGTTGCATAGTTGTGATCAACGTGCTGCTGTTGCATGAACATATCATATTTTTATGTGAATGTCAGGTTAGCTGAGACATTCAGGGCTTCCTTTTACTTTAGGTGCTGTACACTGGTTTGTATTTTCACTTGAACACTGCAGTCAAAAAGTTCTGCATATAGTAACTTAAAATTTTCCATTCTACATGCAAGCCATTGCCTAGAAAATTAATGTGTAATATGAGAGGATTAGTAATATGCATACACTTTCCAAACATCTCTTAAAAATAGCTTTCACTGTCACTGTAGCATCTTAATTCTGAATAATCTCACAGTCCTTCTGCAAATCTGTGCATATAGTAACAGAGAAACCACCTACTTCATCCTCTTGAACTGCACAATATGGATCTGGGCATGAAAAAAACTGGGTTTTGGGGTAGGGTTCTGCTTTGGCAGAGAGGCTGTCTGTGGGACTAGTGAGAGCATTAATGTTTGCATTAAATATTAAAGTCAGCTCTCATAATCCTTGCCTATCTTTTCAAAAAGGTTCCAAGATCCTTAGTTTGGAATTTGCTCGGTGGTGCAAAGTGCAGGTGCAAATCTCGGGAATCCTCTGCCAAGAGGTGGAAGTTGTGGAAGGGGAGCCAAGGCGAGTGTTCCCTGTGCTGGGGGGGACGCTCTGTGCCCAGACTTTGGCCACAGGCTGAGCAGCAGTGCCCTGGGATGATCAGAGCATCCCTGGATATTCACAAGTCCAGCTCTGGACCTGGATTGAACGGTCCATACAGGGATCAACCTCAGACCTGTGGCGCTGATGCCCAGGAATGGATGGGAGCCCCAGCAGGGATAAGGAAAGGGTGAGCTGCTGTGTAAATATCAAAATGGGGTGCCAAAAGATGGACCAGCCTCTGCTCCATGGTGCCAACCACCAGGACATGGCACAACAGGCAGAAACTGACACCCAGGAAGTTCCACCTGAACATGAGGCGTAACTCGTGCAAGGACCAAGCCCTGGAACAGATTGCCCATAGAGCTTGTGGCGCTCCCTAAGGGGAATATTCCAGACGTAATCCCGTGCCATGTGCTCCGGGCTCACCCTACCTGACTAGGGCGTTAGTGCCCAGCTGCCCCATCCCGCGATCCCGAGAGCCGCGGGCCCGGGTGGGGGCGGGACTCGAACCGGCGGACCCGGCGCCGCAGCCCAGCGTAGCCGCTAGATGGCGCCCCGCCAACGATTAAGACGGGCGCTCCGCAGCGCCCAGGACGCCCCTGGCGGCCACGCGCCGCCACGGCACCCGCCTTCCCCCAGCGGCGCCGGCGGCCATGGCGGTGCGCGCCCACGTGACGGCGCGGCGGCCAATGGGAGCGCGGCAGGGGGGGCCCGACCGACGTCCCTGTGGGCGCCATTAA